>CM040841.1:21592120-22044620 GCA_022828995.1 Vimba vimba
CGAGAAGCTAAGATGGCTGGGCTGGCACATGAGGTGAGTTGCATCATGGGTCTTTTTTTTTTGTGCTTGTGTGTGTTTATGGGGGATATTATAGCTCCCTTCATTTGCCCCCCCTTGCTTCTAGCCTATCTGATCTTACTACACTAATTAGCGAGAGGGTTTTGGCGGGAGCTTGGCGAGGAAGGGAGGGAAGCAAAGAAAATAAATTAACTGGCAATGACTGTAGCAGCGACTGCCATCTTCCTTTGTTAAAGATGCACTGTGCCTCCATTATATATTAACAGAGATCTCAGAGTGTTCGTTAAGGCATACAATCAGATGCATTGCATGTTTTTCTCAATTTCCATCCATCCATATACAGTATATATACAGTATATATATATATATATATATATATATAAAATATTTATCATTTTAAATATGTACTTAGAATTTTCTGATAATTCTGATTAAACTTACAACAAATATTTATATACATGTATATCAAATTACTCAAATCTCTCAAATTTTAAATCTCTCTCTCTCACTCTCACTCTCTCTCTCTATATATACTTAGGCTATATTTCTATAATAAGTATTTAATAAGAATTATCAGACAATTATAGGTGTAATTAGATATTTTTTATGAATTTGCAGGGTGCTGTGCTGTGCAGTTCAACAATCAACATTAAATCCATTTGATGTACCTAAAGAAGTGAAAAATTATTCTACACTTTTGTTTTTGTCCTTTTTATTCCCCACAAAAAGAGAATTTTTTTCTCTTTTAGCAAGCTTATTTACAATTCAGATTTTTTCCTTATAGCAAATAGCTTTGCTGAGGACGGATAATGAGGGGTGGGAGGATTAAAAAAAGAGAAAATAATGAAACTAGGGCTGCTAATGAGTGGCGCTAAGCTAAGATCCTCTTGACATAGATGCAGTGAATGAGAGTGAGGGCTGGTTTAAAGAGACAGGACGCGTCCCAGCATTCTCGTGGGGAGGAACCCTGTTGCATTCGGCGGGATTTATTCTATTTTCACACATTTAAAAGTTTTAGAATACCAAATCAGGCTACATAAATACGAACAAACAAATGCATGTTTGCACATGACTGAATTAGTGAATGTACGTGTGACTTTATGCAATCTTTTGAAAAATGCAATCAATCCGAATGTAGATAATCACATTTTGTCAAATGCATGCAGTTTAAAATTGCTTTGAACATTTTCCTCTCATTCAAAATACATAAATTCATACCTCTTGCCAAATTAATAAGATATTCAGATAGTTGACGTGAAATACCTTTGGAAACTTGGCCTGCGATGCATGTAATTTTATATAATTTTTCGGACTTTAGATCAATTGAGAGAATAGCTAGAATATTTTTACTCTAAAATGCATTTATCATACTTAAAATAAACTACACTGTAAAAATGATTTTTCAAAGGTAATAATACAAAGATTGAGTATGCTTTACAGGAAAATAAATCATTTTAGTCTTTCTACTTCAAAATGGTAACACTTTACAATAAGGTTTCATTAGTTAACATGAACTAACAATGAACAAAACTTTTACAGCATTTAATATTAATCTCAGCATCTACTAATGCATTATTAAAATCAAAAGTTGTATAACATTAGGCTAGTTGATGCACTGTGAACTAGCATGCACATGAAGGTCTGTATTTAACAAACGTTATAAATGTGGTGTATCGTTAATTGTTTGTTCACTGTAAAAAATGATATGATCAATAAGTTATGACAATTGTTTTACATTGCTTTATCTCATCAAAAAGCAATTTTCAACTTTTTTTATGTTATACAAGATTCAACTCATTTTTAAGTCAGTTTAATGTAATTTAAGTTGAATTGACTTAAACATCCAAGTTGATTGTGCTTAAAAATGTAATGCAGCAACCTTTTTTACAGTGTTCATGTTAGTTATTTCATTATTTCACAAATGAGACCTTATTGTAAAGTGTTACTGTTTAATTCAATGTGTTACTTGCTCTTTACAAGCAATTTCTGAGAGAAAATGATTAAAAATAGTCAAAAATAACATTTAAACAGCTGTAAAAAGTGAATAGTTGGATCAACTTAAAAAAATTACTTCAATTGGTAACACCTAAATAAATTAAGTTTTCTCAACTTAAATTATCACGTTTTTCACGATAATTTAAGTTGAGAAAACTTAATTTATTTAGGTGTTACCAATTGAAGTAATTTTTTTAAGTTGATCCAACTATTCACAAAGGCCTGGTTTCACAGACAGAGCTTACATCAAGCCAGGATTAGGCCTTAGTTTAATTTGGACATTTAAGTAGCTTTTATAAGCATGCCTTAGAAAGAAGAAAAAAACATCTTGAGACAAAGCAATGGATCTGACATATTTTAAGATATGCCAGTGCAAGTTGCTTTCTGTTAAAACAGCTCAAATGTGCATTTTAGTCTTTGAAAACGGGGGATAATATTTTAAATGATTTTATATATACTTTCCCTTATATATTAAAATGAGTTTGAACCTAAAATCTTCATAAAAAGCTGAACTCGTGGAAGTCAGAGTATCTTGATGCTGCTCTTTGGCCTTCACACAGACACACACAATGCAATTTTCCAAACAGCATGTGTCCCAGGCCCTGGCAGAAACGGCCCGTCGTGCCCCTGGCGATCTGGTTCGGGGGGGTTTGTGAAGGGTGAAGCTGGTATGAGGGCCGGCAGCTGCAGCATGCGTGGCTTTAATGAACAGAACGTGGTGTCGGCCATTAATATTCTGCCCAGCTCGCGGCTGGTCCCTCGCGCTCAATGGAGGCCCCCTCCTTTATAAAGAGCTCCGCTTTCCCACCATTGTCAGGGCCGCTGCTCCTGCGGCACGAGAGAGGGGGCAGGGTGGGAAACACCGATGCAGACCAGACACCACCAGATGCCAAAGACACGAGACGGTTATGCAGATCGCAGGGCCCTTTGTGTGTGTGTGTACAGGGGTGTGTATGTTTACAGACGGAGGCTGTACGCCACCTGATCATCTTAATTAGTTTGCATGTAGTTAATAGGTGTCTGAGTCTGAGTGCGATGCAGATGTAAATGTGCCAAGTGTGGGGTTTTTTCTTCGCCTTACAGAATGTGCTTAAGGTTATTTTGTTGGTTTTCTTTTCTTTATTGCATGCACATTAGCTGTGTTAAAATCATTTTGAGTTTTTGATAAACGCTTTATTGTTTTAGATTTGATAAATTGGTAACACTTTACAGTGAGGTTTCATTTGTTAACATTAGTATTAACTAACATGAACACTCTGATCAATACATTTATTACTGTATTTATCAATCTTTGTTAATGTTAGTTAATAAAAATGCAGCTGTTTTATATTTGTTCATGTTAGTTCACAGTGCATTAACTAATGTTAACAAATGCAACTTTTGATTTTAATAAAGTATTAGTAAATGTTGAAATTAACTTAAGATTAATAAATGGTGCAGTTCATTATTAGTTAATGTTAACTATTGTAGTTAATTAATGAAACCTTATTGTAAAGAGTTACCGATTAAAATGTAAGCTATCAGTTTTAAAGATATATTTTAAAAGAAATTAATACCTTTATTCAGCAAGGATACATTAAATTGACCAAAAGTGACATTAAAAATAAAATAAAAGATTTCATGTTCAAATAAATGCTGTTCTTTTTATATTTTCTTTTTCAACTGTGATAATAAGAAGTATTTCTTGAGCAGCAAATCAGCATATGAGAATGATTCCTGAACGATTTCTGGATTAATTAATGGCTGCTGGAAATTTAGCTTTGAATCACAGGAATGAATTACATTTTAAACTATATTAAAATAGAGATCAGTTATATCAAATTGTACTTATTGTTTTAACTATTTTTGATCAAAATAAATGCAGTCTTGACAAGACTTTGAACATGAATATTTTTCTAACCCTGAATTTTCTCTGTGTATATATGTATATACAATATATGAAAATCATTGCAGTATATAACAAAATATTAAGCTGAGTGGCATTATTTAGATTATCACACAAATACATTTTTCCAGCACAATATTTCACAAACTTATCAAACATTAAGTGTGCCTTATGACTTTTTTGGGCCACTAAACATCATATTGGCATGTATATTGTATATTTAACAGGTAGCAAACAATATAAATTGATAGCAGTGCCAGTGAAACTGCAGTGATGTACTTGTTGTGCTTACTTCTGGTGTAAATAATTGAGCAATGTCCTCAGATATCAGTCTCTTCAGATACAGTAAAGAGCGACGCTGTTTGTTGATGAAATGAATAGACCTCTGGGAAACGTACGAGGCTGCATGGGTTGGTGATTTGCATCGGCGCCGTGATGAAGGTCATATGACATCAGAGGCGGGCACCTCGTGCACCGTGAGCTCCGCGGAGTAAAGAAACCATCAAACAGCAAGCCCACCTCAAGTCTCACCTCATCAAAGACAGGGCAAAGAGAGACAGAAGTCAAAGAAAACTATAATGCCGCTGATAATATGGCATTACAATGATGAAGGTTTGAAAATTAAAAAAGAAAAGAAGGGTTTTAGTGACACGTTGCGAGATTGATAGATTCAGAGGATGGCAGGAAGGAGGGGCGAACATGTGGCCAGGAGCCATGTTTCGTAAACCACAGGTCTGCATGCTGATTGGACACCTATAAAAACATTTATCAGAATTAATTTTATGCATTTGTTAATAGTCAGTTAATAGTTAGCAAGCAAGTTTGGGTTTGGTAGCATTTTATAATGTCTCTATGCTCACCACAGCTGCATTTATTGATCAAAAATGCAGTAAAACAATAATAGACATGTAAACATTTTACTATTATAATAACTGTTTTCTATTTTAATATATTTTATTATGTAATTTATTTGTGTGTTGGCATCATTATTCCAGTCTTCGGTGTCATTCTCCAGTCATCCTTCAGAAATCATTCTGATATTTGCTGCTCAAGAAGCCTTTATTATTATAAACTGCACTGCTTAATATTTTTGTGGGAACCATTTTTCAGGATTCTTTGATGAATAGAAAGTTCAAAAGAACAGCATTTCTTTGAAATAGAAATCTTTGGTTACATTATAGATGTTTTTACGGTCACTTTCGATCAATTTAATGTGTCCTTGCAGAATATAATAACTATAATAACTATAATACCTTAAACTTTTGAATACTTGTGTGATATGTAATATCTGAAAACAATGGTAATCTTCTATTGAGATTGATTTTAATGGTTGGGTTCCCTGAGACCACAGACTGTGATATATGACTTTAAAGAACAATAATAATAGTCATTTTAAATGAACCTCTTATTTGGCCTTCAGACTCTTATAATAAGTTCCTCTGACCTAATTAAAACCCAGCAGGAGGATATTATTAAAGCTTTAACCCTTTGTTTAATCACAGAAATCAGAGAATCTAAGTGTGTGAAAAGAAATACAACATGTGAAAAAGGTTTGTAATTGGGTTATATCGATTTCACAAAACATGGTGCTATTTGCATTAAAACGTGCTATTTGCTGTGATGCAGTGGATTGACTCACACACAAAAAAGGTCACAAAAACATGCTAATCACTGAATAAAACAGAAGTATTTCAGTGAAAGTCTATTGGGTTTATTTTATTTTTAGAAATGTTGTGTTTTCTGGTGATAAGTAACTTTACCACTTACAGTTATAACACTTTAAGTGCATCCTTGGTTGCTATTTAAGAGCAGATGCAGTTGATCGAGAGCGACTTCAGCCCAGTTTAAATAGCACACAGTCAAAGATGTATAAAGACGACAGACTTCTGCTCATGGCTGTTGACCTAAATACACAGCAGACATGATCTTGATTTAATCTTACCGGACCGTGTTAACAGATAAAGCAAGACGCTTCTCTTAATCCGGCTCGTGATCAAAAAGCGTGGCGATTGTCTATACAGTCAAGTTTTAAACATGTAAGCATTGTGCGATAGATAGAAAGACAGACAGACAGACAGACAGACAGATAGACAGATAGACAGATAGATAGATAGATAGATAGATAGATAGATAGATAGATAGATAGATAGATAGATAGATAGATAGATAGATAGATAGATAGATAGATAGAAAGAAAGAAAGACAGACAGACAGACAGACAGACAGATAGACAGATAGACAGATAGATAGATAGATAGATAGATAGATAGAAAGACAGACAGACAGACAGACAGACAGACAGATAGACAGATAGATAGATAGATAGATAGATAGATAGATAGATAGATAGATCCGTCATGTGCCATTCAGAGTCCTTACAGTAATCTTAGTCTCTTAGTGCAACTTTGGCCATGAAGAACTAATCTATCAAGAAACCCAGATCTTAAGGATCTTTAAAGTACAGACGGATATTCCTCCATACTCCGTTTTAGTGATTATGAGACGAGGGAACCCCTTAAGATGAGCGGCAAAGCAGGACAAGCTCCCGAGAAGCACTTGACCTGATTTTTGAGTGAGATTTCGCTCAGTTGCCCGATTTCTTCATCCTCAGATGTGTGTTGGTTTGTTTATGGTTTAGTCGCTGGAAATGTGCATTAGCACACGAGCCAATTAAATTACTCGAGTATTGAAAAAGATGTTTATAGTTTATTTATTAGGGCCGCTCATTAGCTGATGCAAAGCGCCTGTAACCCTTGAGGCTCGTGAGTTCAATTGAGCCTCTGTGGTGAAACGCAGGAAAAGCCTGATGAAGACAACAGCTAAACTAGGACTTAAAGAGATAGTTCACCCAAAAAGTGAAAATCCAGTAATCATTTACTCGCCTTCATGTCGTTCCAAAGGGGAACTTTCAGACATTTTTTAAAATGATCTTATTTTGTGTGAGCGTGTAAAAGATAACACAATTTTCATATTGGGGTGGACTATCCCTTTAAGGCAAGACACTGCAGGAAAAACATTTAACTCTATGTTTACACAATAACAATGTACTAAAAATGGAAATGTTTTTGCTTTGTGTTTTTGAAAAGTTTCGCGGACAGACGACAACGTTGTCAAAACGATCCCGTTCACACGGATGCGCATATTTTAGATTCTAAAAACGCTGTATTCTGCTGCCAGGCCAGTAGATGGCGATGTCACTTTGTAAAGAATCTATGCGAAATCTATACAAAGAAACACTACACGCCTAGACTGAACACGTAACACGTATACGCGTGGTCACCGTTTACACAAATTCGTGTTTTTGTAGTTTACACAGAGTTGACAACGGTTTCATTTTCAAAAACTTGCACTTTGAAACCCGTTTCAAAAGTTTGCGTTTTCATGCCCCAAAACGCCGTTGTCGTGTAAACAAATGGCCAAAACGCATTAAAAGTTTTCTGATTTTAGTTGAAAACAGTGTTGTGTAAACGGCCCCCTAGCAAGATCAAACCATTTTTTTTAACCTGGCTTTATCCATTGTTCAAATTGTATAGTTCCGGGAAATGTATGCAAATTACTGCATTTTTAATAAGATAAATCCTCATTTGCATATGTAAATACAATTTCAGAAAACTTAAACTTATAGGCTAATAATATTAATGTTTTATTTTTACAGTGCCTTTCCAAAACCCAAGGTCGATTTTTAAGGTCTTAACACTGGGAAAGTATGGTGATTTATTAGGTAAAACGCCTTGTTTACCTGTGGTGTCTTGCCTCAACTAATTTAGCCACTTCTGAAGGGTGACTGATTTTACGAAACGATCCGAACAGTCAATGAAGTCAAGTTCAAGTTCACAGATGTCTAGACCCGTCCCGTTCTATACCGTCCCTCTTTCTTTACATTCAGGGGGTCTGTCTGCCCTTTGACCCGTGCGTAAGTTGCTATGGAACGTGGGCGAGAGGGTTCAGTAATGTTCCTGTGAAAGGGCCGTGCTGTCAGGACTGTCTAGTGACGTCCCCCCTCCCCGCCTCTCTCCGCAGCTGGGCACGGTCCCGGAGCCTGGGAATCTTCGGGCTCAGACCTGGTCCACCCCCCACCGAGACTCAGTCTAGCCGTATTCTCACCCCACCATCTGCACCATCCCGCTCAGGGCCCAAGTTCAAATCTACTCCCGTAATATCAAGGTGCAAAGGTTTAGTTGTAATTGCGGTAATGCATGTGTGTTTTTGCGCACTGTTCAGTAAATATAAATGGAGATCTGCCAAGTAAGACCGGCGTCGCTTGTCGGTTTTGTAATTGGTTGTCGATGCTCTGAAGGTGCGTGTTGGAGTCGGAAAGAGAATTACTGTGTGTAAGAATGTGTGTGTGGCTGTCGGGCAGCAGGAGGGTAGCCTATAATAAAAGGAGACATTTGCATAAGCTGCATGGAGCCCAAAGAGGGTGTTCGGAGGAAAACAACAAGGAAGGGAAAAAAAAGGACAAATCCTACGTTGTGTGGGCAGAAAGAGAAAGCGAGAGCTCGCGTATAGAGGAGAGGGTGGAAATTAACAGAGAAAGACTTGAAGCTGCTCCCCTGTGGTAATGAAAGGCATCAGGAACCTCTATGCATAATATTTGAACACTGTGACAGAGCGCTTACACTGTTTACAAAGCCTCATTGAAGAAGAGAGAAAGAAATTGATTACGGATCATTTATTTTGCTTTTGATGAGTGTGGAACGTGAAAATATTAAAATTGTATCATCGTCACTCTCTGCGTCTCTGTGTGAAGCTGTACGGGATTGTGTTTTGAGCGGCAGGTACAACGGCCCTGATCATTGGACTAATAATGACCGTGCAATTAAAAAAATCACTGTGTGAGGAAGCAGGTCTGTTAGATTGTAAGTTAATGCACCTCTGGTAAAGCATTGATCTGTTTCTCTTTTACAGAACTCGATGGATACACACTTGTGGGATGAAAATCGACTAATTATGCATCCTGGGAGAACAATGGGAGCCCTGGAAGTTTAATGGTGATGATGATGTGTGTGTATATGAGAGCAAAAGTATTGTGTATTTAATAATAAAAAAATTGTATTGTACTGCATTGTATTTTAATTTAGATCATGTGAATCATAGCTGTCTTATTTTATTTGCATTTCTTTACTGTTGCTTAAAGATATACTCATATTTCTAAACTTTTAGAGTAAAATTAATTTATTCATTTATATAGCCTAATGTATCTTTTTTTGTTGCCCTGACAGGTTTTAAAAACAGAAATATAATGCACATTTTATATTCACACATATTTTTATTTTTACAAAAATGTGTATTTTTCCATGTTTTTTAGTTTTATATTTTTATTATATCTATAAATAAAATATTTATTCTCTGTAGTGTATTGTATTGTACTGATGATTCAATAAAAAATAAGTGTAATTCAAACGTGAATGATATGAATAAGAATCCATTTTAAGCTTTGCAATTGTATTTAATTGAGTCAGGCTTTGTCACACCTGGCAAACGTGTGAAGAGTTCATTACTGTGAGTTAATTGGCTATTTTTAGGCTACATAAAACACTTGTATTAATGTTGAGATTGATCTCGAACAGCAAATTTCAACGAGCAGCGACACTTATGCAAATATCTGGTTTATTGACGAAGTTTTGTAAAATATTTTATTAAAACACATAAAATAATAAATTATTTTAGCACGATTTATTTCAAATCCAAATTTGTTAGCTTTTTTTAATGATTAGGTAGCCTACACCTTTAAGAAAAAGGAAAACACGTTGCAAAAATGTAGCTGATTTAATTTGACATGAAAACGCTGTCTTTATCATTTAGTAGGCTACCATACATTTGAGGGTCACCATACATTTGAGGGTCTGTAAGTGGATATCTGGATTTTATTTTATTTTTATTTTTTTTGCCTATATTTATTGAAAACAAATTTGGCAACAAAGCATGTATAATTTTCTATCTGTGTGGGCTATATCAATTTCTCTTATTCCTCGCGCATCTATGCAAATGACTGAGAAAGTTTCTATCAGTGACCTCTAAACCAGCTTGCATTAAGTGTTAATTAGCCGATGAATGGAAGAGATGTGACGAGCAGAAGCTAAAACGTGCCAGGAATCCCGCACGCGAATTCACTAATCCTACTATTGCAAAGGATCGTCAATTAATATTCATAAACGAAGCCTTCAGCATTGAAAGGATACAGAGCTACGTCAGCAAGACCTACTTAGTATTCAAGACACAAACGTTCACCATTGGACGGTTGCGAATTTCGAATTACGAATCAACATCTGCGAGAATAAAGATCAAATGAATATTCAAAACACAGCTTTAACCATTGGACGTTTTACCAAGAGACGTCAGATGTACTTTTTTAATATTCATAATTTAGCTTTCGCCATAGTAAGATTAGTAAATTCTCGTCCAAAAATGGATTTCCGTGCAGAGTCAGACACACTGATAAAATAAGCTGGGTATTTGTGTGTATAGTTGTTGTAGAAATGATGGGAAACCGGTAACTACATAAGGAACACAAACGCCTTTAAAATATTTTACTAATCATTTTATTTATAAGAAAATGATTGTCTGAGTTGTGGCTCAGTATCCTACACATTCATTCACAATAGTTCAGGAAAATCTTGAAATTTTAAAATCTGTAATGGGTTCTACTGAGAAGAACAGTTTGTTGAAATAAGAACAATCACCTTTGAAGCATTTATAACTTTTAGGACAAGATTTACAACCATAGACAAATGTAATCTGGTAGAATGAAGTATATTATAATAGGATATTACATATAAAAATTCCAAATCACATCATTAAATAAATAGTCAAATAAATATTGGTTGATTATGACAATGGGAATTCAAACTACTAATCTACTAATGTTTCTTGTAATTTTATACACACACACACACACACACACACACACACACACACACACACACACACACACACACACACACACACACACACACACACACACACACACACACACACACACACACACACACACACACATGCGCGCTCACACTATTAAATTTTGGGGTTTTAATATATAGGTAAATTTACAGGAAATATTTTTAGTAATTAGTAATCTTTATTTATGGACTAAACTGAATTAAATGGTTTCATAAAATTTGTATTGTGCTAAAAACAAAACCACAAAATAAATGAATAAAAACAAATATGTAAGAAGCAATTTGGTTATTTCCTGGTAATGACCTTGACCCCTTAGACCAGTGCACTAAATGGACACTTGATGGAGTCCGGATGAATGAATATCAGATGGACACAGACCGGCTGGACGCTCCCTAGAGGACAATTAACTGGACCAAAGCCACAGGTCAGAGTTCACAATGACAGGTCAAGAGCTGCTAATTGAGTGGAGTTTTCCTCTTTCTCCCCAGTGACCAGAGACCAGAGACCAGAGACCAGTGAGGGTGGATGACACTGAGCTCCCTAAAACATCTGCATGTCAATGAACCCATGACCATTATAGATACAGTAGATAGACAGATAGACAGACAGACAGGCATATCTATCTATCTATCTATCTATCTATCTATCTATCTATCTATCTATCTATCTATCTATCTATCTATCTATCTATCTATCTATCTATCTATATCTATATATATATATATATATATATATATATATATATATATATATATATAGACAGACAGATAGATAGATAGACAGACAGACAGACAGACAGACAGTTAGATAGATAGATAGATAGATAGATAGATAGATAGATAGATAGATAGATAGATAGATAGATAGATAGATAGATAGATAGATAGATAGATAGATAGATCATGAAAGAAAAATCAAATTTATTTTCATTCCACAACTGTTGATTTTCTTTTATTCCACAGGATTTCTGTCTCTCTGTGAGGATATATGTATTCTGCACGTTAGCATACCAATAGAGCCGGAGCCTGTGAACCCCCCTGACCCCTCGACCCCTCTCCCCCAAACATGAATAGCATCACTCAAGGCCTGGACAGGCTTTTCAGCCGGCCTGAGTCGTGCCTAAGCTCCTAAACATGATGATTTAATGTATCCTCAGCCCCCCGGGTAGCTTTTGCAGGGACTAACAGAAGTTTGTTTAAGACACAAACCCCCCTAAAGACATGCCTCCCCATCTAACACTCTCTCTCAGATACACACAGGCAAACGTCCCGCCCCTCCTCTTCTTCAGGCTCCACACTTGGCAAAATTAAGGGTCTGATCTAACAAGGGCTCTTTCATCCGCTGAGAGAGTATCTGTTCAACTGGCTTCTATAGGACTACACTGGCAAAGAAAAGAAAGAACATTTACTCATTCTGAATCTGAACTCAACCCATAATAATCTACATATTAAATCACTGGAGAAGACATGAGAGAATGACCTGAATAAAGACAAATACACAGAGAGAGAGAGAGAGAGAGAGAGAGAGAGAGAGAGAGAGAGAGAGAGAGAGAGAGAGAGAGAGAGAGAGAGAGAGAGAGAGAGAGAGAGAGAGAGAGAGAGAGAGAGAGAGAGAGAGAGAGAGAGAGAGAGCTAAACCTAAAGTCATGGTAGAATTTACTATATTGGTCTAAATTTACAGTATTTATAGTAATTTTTTTTGTTCCACTGACTATATAATTACAATTAATATAAACTATAGGATTATATGTAAATAAAAGTCTTTAAAAAAATCAGCTTTAATTTTGTTTTGTACTCCTTGATGCTTTATACCAGTGAATATACCTATTTTATATATAGGCTATATATATGCTAATATGTTGTTATTTTTGGGAAAAAGTTTTTTAAATTATTAAAACAACAAAAAGAACATTGTGATTTTTTTTATTTTTTTTATTTCAGTTTAGGTTAAGTATTAGGCAATAAGCTCAGTATATTTTGATGTTTCATCAAATATTTAGATTTTTCAGTTGTTATATTATATTATATTATATTATATTATATTATATTATATTATATTATTATAAAAATGTTAAGTTACAAATAATTAAAATAATATATATATAATAAAAATTACAAATAATTGTAGTCTCTTTCTCTAAGATGTGCTCATTTCCTATGACGATAGCGCCCTCATGCGACAATAGTAAGAATGCGTATTGGATATTGAATTCGACTGAGGTTCATAGACAACTTTTTCCAGAGCGACTTGATAAATGAATGCAGTTAAAATAATGTCTTGTTTCTTTTAAACGATTTCATTGAAACGAATCATTGCATCTGAAACGAATCATATGCTGTATCAAAGCCGAGAAGTGACCCATAAAACCGCAACATTACTGGCTGATACGAGACGGTTATCGTTCTAATAAATGTTATTTGTTTCTCGAGAATGTGGCTTACGTCTGTAAGGATTTTTAATCATAAGAAATAAGATACAATACATGAAGAAAAACTTCGACCCCGGCAGGACTCGAACCTGCAATCTTCTGATCCGAAGTCAGACGCCTTATCCATTAGGCCACGAGGCCGCTTCTGACAGTGCTTGAAAATATCCTCTACTATGTTATTAAGTCCTTAAATATCAGAGACTATTATCTGGCAGAAAAAAATCAAAAGAGGTTGTGAAAAAAGCGAAATTATAAATCCTGCTATGTCTATGGGTATCTCATGAATATTAAATCATCAATTCTGACGTTGCACGGTAAACTTCCATTCACGTTACAGCCAAGTAAGATCCGAACATGGATAATGATGAGCGGAAGTAGTCTCGGATTTTCATGCTCTCCAGCATCTCGAACGTTGATGAAAACCATAGACTGTAAAAATGAAAACCAGAACCGTGGTTCCAAACCACTGGGTGTCGCTGTGAGGCAAGTCGAGCTTTGCAGAAACCCAGTATTTCCTCGGATAACGCTGTAGTAGTCGTGTTTGGTGTTGTTTCTGTTTAGGGTCAGTTGCTGCATTTGGGAGCAAAATGTTTAACGTTACATTACTATAAAGAAAGCGGGTTGCAAGTACAGTAGCATGGACGACCAGCCAGCGTCATATTTATCCAACGGTGGTTAATCAGGTATTCTGAAGTAAGGCTGTCCATGTGAAAATTGAGTTTGTGAATTATCTGATTAAATAAAATAAAATAAGAAACATGCTTAATCAAATTATTTAAAGTACTTGTCCTCGAATTTATGTCTGCAGTAAATAAAACCGAACTTCTCATTGTAGCCCCAACTAACGTTATGTACTTTAAATTTTAGCTCAGGAAAAATAATAAAACCAATAATAATAATAACAACATTGTATAATAAAAACAAATTAAATGTAAAAATGTATATATAGTATGAATATTTATATTAAATTGATAAAACTTTGACACATTGCTTTGAAATATGATTGAGCTTTGCAAAAATAACAACATCTTCAAGTCGAAGGAAACACATAGCCAAACTTGACACAGTTATTCGTGGTCTGTTAGATGCATTTCTGTTTTTATTTTTCATTTTCCAGGTTCTTCCGAGTATGTTTCATCCAAGGCCCTAATATGATGCTCCGTCTGATATGTCATCGGTGGCAGACCGTCGTACAACCTGCAGTTTGGTTAAGGCGGTGCTCCACCTCGGTGAAGCCCAAATCCCAGCAGGGCTCAGACCAGACCCGTCTGAACCCCCTCAACATCCAGATGCTCTCCAGGAACCTGCAGGAGCAGATATTCCAGGGCCGGACGCAGGGGTACGTGGACGAGGATGTTGAACGCAGTATAAGACACTTGGAGCAGCATGAACTCTGGGGGAAAGAAACAGACCTGTTACCTGACGTAGAACTCAAATTACCTCAAATGTACGGCAATGACATTGACGAACATTTCCGATTACTTGCCCAAAAGCAGAGCCTTCCTTACCTTGATGCGGCCAGCCAGCTTCAGGGAGCAAGGCTTCCCGGGATGCCCAAGGAATGGGCTTGGGAAGTGGGCTGGACTCGGTATGGGGCGGGTGGAGAGAAACACAGGGTGAATTTCCCAGATGAGAAGGCTATTGTGTTTGATGTGGAAGTCTGCATGGCGGAGGGACACTGTCCTACATTGGCCGTGGCGGTTTCCCCAACTGCCTGGTGAGGGTTATTTACCGTAACAGGTCAGTATTTACCATTCATTTCACCACTGATTCCAGACAAACTCTTTTATTTGGTGTTTCAGGTACTCGTGGTGCAGTAAGAGGCTCGTAGAGGACAGATACGCCTGGTCTAGTGATCTGACGCTGGCTGATCTCATCCCGCTGGAGACCCCCACAAACTCCAGCCAGCCGCGGGGCGGTGAGTGGCAGGAGAGGCTCGTGGTCGGACACAATGTGAGCTTTGATCGGACACACATTAAAGAACAGTACTTAATGAAGGTGAGGGTCATTTCGGACTCATTTGAGTCTGAATTTAGATGTTTCTTTCTTTTTCTGTTGATTCTAAGGGTGCAAGGATATTAAAATTCTACATTATTTGGTCTTAAATCATTAATAAATGAAAACTGAAACTGTAAAATCTAAAATGCTAAGAATATTATATTGTACAGCAGGCTTTCCCAAATTGGTCTACTGGAGTTGATAGAAAGCTAATAATTAATTGAATCAAATGAATAAATTAATCATTTAAAAATAAAATGATCATAATAAATCACTTGAAATATTTTATCTGTTTATTTGCATGTCATGTGACCAGCATCAGAGGACCTTGAACATGCCGATGTGTTGTTAAATTATTGAAATATTAACTTAAAATCGTAGATGGTACTTCAAGAAAATATTTTATATAAAAAAAGGGTTTGGCTGACAAAAAAAATTTAGGAATCCCTGCAGTGCTGTTAAATGGTAAATAAAATTAAATCTATTAAAAATCAGTGCTGAAGCTAAAATAAAATAAAATATGAAAGACAAAAGCACTTGACAAAATGACTAAAAATTAAACAAATTGAAATTAAATCTGGAAATATAAATAAAAGCTAATTCTGAATATGAATAAATACTGTTATATGTAATTAATTAGATTTGCTAAAGATCATATTTAAAATTATAAGTGTTTGTTAAGATTAACTTCAAGTGAACATGCACAATTTACACGCACAATTAAATATCCAATATTAACAAAAATCTCTAATATCGGCTGATAACAAATATGGTTCTGATTTATCATGCATGCGCTTTTGGGTCGGTCTGTGCAGGGCTCCAAGATGCGTTTCCTGGACACAATGAGTCTCCACATGGCAATCTCAGGGCTGACGGGATTCCAGCGCTCGCTCTGGATGGCCAGCAAGTACGGCAAGAGAAAAGGCCTACAGGAAGTGAAGGAGCACATGAAGCGCCTCGGCCGTCGCCCTGAGGGCCCGATGGTTTGTGCAAACCTCGCAGCTGTTCTATGGAAGCTTGTTTCCGCCACAAAATAATAAAAAAAGAAGATAATTGCGACTTTTTATCTCACAATTGCGACTTTATATCACGCAATTCTGACTTTATATCTCAGAATTCTGACTTTATATCACGCAATTCTGACTTTATAACACATAATTGCGAGTTTATATCTCGCAATTCTGACATATTTTCTCAGAATTGTGAGATATAAAGTCCAATTCTAAGAAAAAAAAAAAAGACTGACTTTTTTTTTTTTTACCTTAGAATAGTTTATATCTCACAATTCTGACTTTATAACACACAATTGCGACTTTATATCATGCAATTCTGACTTTATATCTCCCAATTGCGTGATATAAAGTCAGAATTCTGAGATATAAAGTCAGAATTGCGTGATATAAAGTCGCAATTGCAAGAAAAAAAGTCAGAATTCTGACTTTATATCTCAGAATTCTGACTTTATTTCACGCAATTCTGACTTTATATCTCAGAATTCTGACTTTATATCTCAGAATTCTGACTTTATTTCACGCAATTCTGACTTTATATCTCAGAATTCTGACTTTATATCTCAGAATTCTGACTTTATTTCACGCAATTCTGACTTTATATCTCGCAATTCTGAGAAATAAAGTCAGAATTGCGAGATGTAAACTCGCAATTGTGAGATAAAAAGTCGCAATTATCTTCTTTTTTTTATTATTTTGTGGCGGAAACAAGCTTCCATAGTTGTCAGTTCACAGTGCTGTAGACAGTATTAAATAGTTTGCATTTCCTCATGCAGATTGGCTCATGGGAATGGGTTGATATCAGTAGTATTAATAACCTTGCTGATGTTCACGCTCTCTACGTGGGAGGAGAACGGCTGAAGAAAGAACCAAGGGATGTGTTCGTGAAGGGCAGCATGTCTGATGTTAGGACCAATTTTCAGGTAAGCAGGATGTTTATAGAGGCCATATTATGCCAAGTTTTTTTGGGTCTACTAGAATAGGTTTTCATGCTGTCAGTAATGCTCTGTTTAGTTCCTGTCTCTATGAAGCCCCTTCTTCCGAAAAGCACAATGTACTCTGATTGGTCAGCTGGACTAGTGTGTTGTGATTGGTTAACCGAGCATGTTTCAGAAATGTCACGCCACTTACCATAACCGCGGGTTTCTCAGATGTAAACACTAAGGCTGTCCGAAATCTGTTATTTGATGCTTCAGGAGCTGATGCAGTACTGTGCTCTAGATGTTTTAGCCACACACGAGGTCTTCACAGAGCAGCTGCCTCTCTTTATGGAGAGGTATGACACTTCATTTACATAAACCCGCCCCCCAGCTTTTCATTGTAACATATTATTGGTTAAGTGACCAGTCACCTTTGTCAAATCTGCATTTTTCTAGGTGTCCTCACCCAGTGACACTTGCGGGTATGCTAGAAATGGGCGTGTGCTACCTTCCTGTCAATCAGAACTGGGGGCGGTACCTGGAAGATGCTCAGGCCACTTATGATGAGCTGCAGAGAGAGATGAAGAAATCATTGATGATTTTGGCTGATGATGCTTGCCAGTTATTGGAGGATGATCGGTAAACATGCATTAGTTTGCCCCTTTCTTTTATAATATCCATTAGACTTGACCATCCATTAGACCCCTTGTTTCAGCACCAGTCAGTTCTCACCACAGTTTTGAATAATGCTACATAAGTTAACATGGTAAGCCGTGGAGTGGAGGGGGGAAAAAGGGAGCTTCAATTCATACAGTTTTATTTCGTTCTCATTGAGTTAAAAGCATCAAAGCTTCCCACAAATGCACGCCTCAATTTACCATGACACAATATACACATTTAGGATTTCTAGTTTACCGTTTCATGGCCTTTTAAGGAGAAGTATCCACTTTTACAGACCATTCAGTTTATTTTCTTTATTTGTTTACTTATAACTGGACTGGTGTCAAATAGATTGTACTAACAGTTTTAGTGCTCAATAATCCAATATTTAGTGATTATTGTTGTGGTCTGCTGTTCAGGTACAAAGATGATCCCTGGCTGTGGGACTTGGATTGGGACGTTCAGGACTTCAAGCAGAAGAAAATAACTGTAAGCAAGAAGAAAGCCAAACAGGAGGCTGAGGCAACAGCAGCAGCCAACGGAAATATACCCAGAGACTGGGACGAGGGTAAGGGTTTTTCATTTGCACATTTGATCTTGGATTATGAAGATATATCATTGCTTGAACATTTTGAAGACATTTGGTACTGATTTTGCAGTAGCTGGCTTGAAACAGTATTTTTCTTTCTTGAAATGTTTTAAATAGTTCACTGTTAGTTAAAGTTCATTAAATACACTTAAGTTCAAAAGTTTGGGGTCGGTAAGTTTTTAAAATGTTTTTGAAAGAAGTCTCTTCTGCTCACTAAAGCTGCATTTATTTGACCAAATTTCTCTATTTGAATATATTTTAAAATGTTATTTATTGCTGTGATGGTAAGCTGAATTTTCCGCATCATTACTCCAGTCTTCAGTGTCACATGATCCTTCAGAAATCATTCTAATATGCTGATTTGGTGCCTCTCATTATTATTAATCAGTTGTGCTGCTTAATATTTTTGTGGAAACCCTGATTTTTTCTTCTTTTTTTTTCTTTCAGAATTATTTTATGAATAGGAAGTTCAAAAAAATATTTGAAATAGAATCTTTTAAAACATAAATGTATTTACTGTCACTTTCAACCCTTCTTCCAATTATATTCATCTGACTTTTTCCTCTGTGGATCGTCCTATCCACTTATTTTTTTCTTCTATTTACACAGCCACGACTATGTACAAACACAATTTTTTGACATTACAGACATTAAGCAAATATTCACAAAATTGTTGATTTAGCCTAACCCTTAAACACACCATTGACTACCCTCCTCCTCCTCATTTGTTGTTTTAAAGTTAGACATCAATCTTCTTAGTATTCTTCAATCAATTTATTATAAACAATATAACTAGAAAAAATATATAAAAAAATGCTTGTTTTTCAATTTTTTGTAAAAATTGAATAGGGTCGCTAACGACCCGAGGTGTGTAACAGTGTAAGTATATTTTTTTCTGCACAACAATACTTGAATCTTTGAAGACTGAATAAATGCAGTTCACCTTTATTCCACAAGGTGGAAATGTCTGATACACAATGATGAAGTGACGTTTCAGTTACCGCAGGCAGAAAACAAAAGAATAGGAAGCATCATCAGCAAACCTTGAAATGGCTCAAAGATTTACTGCAGAGCAAGTATTGAATGCAATCAAATATTAGTGTCACTGTTACTTGATGGTGGATCTGGTGAAGAAGCTGTCAGCGATCAAAATATCGATTTCGAAGATGTTGAAAATTATCGTTTTGAGAATATGTTTGAGATGGCGAATATGAGCCAGATGCTGAATCTACTGGGAAATAAAGCATTCATGTATTTAAGGGTTATATAAGGGTGCAGAACCCTGAATCAGGATAAGAGGAACAATAACATTATTAACCCTCTGTTCCAGACCCAGGTCCTCCTCCTGAAGAATTTGAGGCTGATCCACACTCCAGCAGAGAGCTTTTACAGAGACTGAAGGAGACCGTCAGCTGCCTGCCAAAGAGGAGACAGCACTTACCGGCCCACCCCAGGTGAGTGCCGCCCTCCCTTATCCTATTTGGGTAAAATAACACAGGGTTCCACATTGCATGTGTGCACATTTTGTTTATTTTCTATGGTCAGCTGGTACCGTAAACTGTGTGTGAAGATGTCTGAGGCCGAGGACTGGTCTCCTGGAGCCAGTCTCATCAGTCTGCAGATGAGGATCACACCCAAGCTGATGGGCCTCACGTGGGATGGCTTTCCCCTGCACTACACCGACCAGCACGGCTGGGGTTACCTGGTACCAGGCCGCAGAGATAACCTGGACATCTCAGAGGATAGTGAAGGACCTGTATGTCCATACAGGTAAAATAAAGTGAGGATAATAATGTGTTACTAGGAAAATATACAGTGGCTTGACAGCATCTTTCCTAAAACTTGGTTTCCAGGGCAATTGAGAGCATCTATAAGGAGTATTGTGAGCGGAAGGGGAAGGAGCAGCCCCAGTATCTGGACAGCACACTTTCTGATGATGACCTCATGTTGACGGACAGTGCCGTGTGGCAGAAGGTTAGAGCTTTGGTGTGTTACTAGGTAAACACCAAACTGGGTTTTTAGGGCTGGTATTTTCTGTGAAAGTGTGTGCGTGTTTTTGTCACATGTGTAGGTTGAAGAAGTGAGTCGACTGGAGGTGTTTGATGATGAAGTGTTGAGTACAGCAGGCCCATCCAAGAGGATCAAGGTTTGCTCCATTTAAACCTTATGATAACCAAGAAACCCCCCCCCACAAAATTGTGTTTTTTAAAATATATATATTTATAAAAAATTATTATTTGTTTAAAAAATATCATTAATATTACATGATATATTAAATAATATTACATAATAATTAAATATTTTTAAATATTATCAAAAAATATGATATATGATATTATAATTTAATACCATCTAGTATATAATTTAATATTAATGATATTTTTAATTAATAATAATTTTTCATAATATAATACTATGAGGAAAATATTATTAACATTATAAAAATAGGTAAAAATGAAATTAATATTAATTTATATATTAGGTAACTTAATACTATCAGATATATTTTGTAGCATTTAATATTTTTAAGTAATACAATTTTATATTTCTAAAATTAAAATCAATTTAAGACTAAGATTAAAATATTATTAAAATTATAAAAATATTCATTTTATATGATATATTAAATAGTAATAAATGATTGTTGTTTAAAATATTAATTATACATTCAGATTTTTTATAGGATGAACCACTTTTTTTGTGTAATATTACCTTTATTTGCTCATTAGAAAAAACTAAATTCAACAAACGAAAACGGGACCGACGAGTGTCCCTATCACCACGGAAATGGACCATACAATGATGTCAACATCCCTGGCTGCTGGTTCTTCAAACTGCCTCATAAGGTACAGGATTGTGTTTCTGTCCGCTTCGTACAATGCAGTCATTGAAGTTTTAGACTCAAATTGTTTAAAATCACAGGACGGAAATGAGAACAATGTGGGCAGTCCATTCTCAAAAGACTTCCTGTCCAAAATGGAGAGCGGTACGCTTCAAGCAGGACGTGAAGGCACCAACGCCACACGGGCGCTAGAGATCAACAAGATGATGTCCTTCTGGAGAAATGCTCAAAAACGCATCAGGTTTGAGATTTCCAAATGTTCTCTATCTGAAATGTTTTGAATGTCTAGATGGTGCTTACCGCTGAAATTTCATCTGAAATCTCTTATTTTGTCTCTCTTTGCAGCTCCCAAATGGTAGTGTGGCTCCGCCGGGCAGAACTGCCGCGCACCGTCAGACTGTAAGTTAACTTCTAGTGTCTTCTTCATTTGATTACAAACATTACAACCTTGTCTGACGTTCTCTTTGCTCCTTCATCAGACATCATGACTATGATGAGGAAGGGAAATATGGTGCCATTTTACCGCAGGTCATCCCAGCTGGAACGGTCACTCGCAGGGCTGTAGAGCCCACGTGGCTGACTGCAAGCAATGCTCGGGTACCACAACTACAGATAAAAATGACAATTCACAATTAATGAAGATAATTAATTATTTCCATTAATTAACTATTTTTTAATATGTGCACTACTAGTCAAAAAGATTTGTACAAATACAGTAAAAACAGCCAAATTGTGAAATATTATTACACTTTAAAATAACAAAACTGAATTTCCAGCATTGTTACTCCAGTCTTCAGTATCACATGATCTTTCAGAAATTATTCTAATATGCTGATTTTCTGCTCAGGGAACATTTCTTATTATCAATGCTGAAAACTATTTTTGCTGCTTAATATTTTTGTGGAAACCATGAATTAAAACTTTTATTCAAAAAGGTTGTATTAAAATAGTAAAGACATTTATGGTGTCACAAAAGATTTCTATTTCAAATAAATGTTGGATCAATAAATTCAGATTTGTCATCACAGGACTAAATTACATTTTAAAATGTATTCAAGTTTAATGTTTCTCAATTTTTTATACAGTTGTAAAGATTTTTACCATGGCTGATTAGCTCTGTCATATATGGAAGCGCATATCTGCCACATAAGAAGAAAAATAGAAGAAAAATAAGAAAGATCTTGCTTTGGTAAATCATAATTATGACATAAAAGTTATCGAAATTAACAAAAAGTCCAAATTATGAGAGAAACTGAGTCAGTTATGACAAAATGTCATAATTATGACAAAATCTTAATTCCATAATTCCAACTTAAATCGTAATTTTGATGTTTCATCTTATTATGAGTTAGCATGTCATAAATTTTTAACACTGTCAATTTCGACATTATGATGTAGTATCTCATAATTTCTACGTTTTACCAAAAAAAAATTCATAATTTTGACTTTTTGTCAGAATTTCAAAAATTTTTCATAATTATGACTTATCTCATAATTTGGATGATTTATTGCTGTTATTTTACGTTTGTTTGATTTTTTGAGTTTGAAGCTGTTTATCTACAGCACTTTGGTCCATTTGTATGGTTTTGAAACTGCTTTATAAAAAAAAAGGTTGAGAATTTCTACTTTTTTCACATTATAATTATGATTTACCAAAGTATTCTTTTTTTCTTGCGTGGAAATGGGCTTCCATAATTATGACACTGAAATGGCATTAAAGCTGAGCAGTTTGTGTTTGTTTGCAGAAAGACCGTGTCGGCAGTGAGCTGAAGGCCATGGTGCAGGTGCCTCCTGGTTATCACCTGGTGGGAGCAGATGTGGATTCTCAGGAGCTGTGGATCGCTGCCATGTTGGGCGAAGCACACTTTGCAGGAATGCATGGTAATCCAGATGCTGTTTCCTAGCCATTAGATTCCAGGAGGCAAATTCCATGATGCTTCTATGGAACAAACTATACCCCGTAGGTCATTCTTAATCTCTGATCTCCAGGATGCACAGCGTTTGGATGGATGACGCTCCAGGGAAAGAAAAGTCAGGGCACGGACCTGCACAGCCGTACCGCAGATGCTGTGGGCATCAGTCGTGAACACGCCAAGGTCTTCAACTACGGACGGATTTATGGGGCCGGCCAGCCGTTTGCCGAGCGACTGCTCTTGCAGTTCAATCACCAACTGAGCCAACAGGAAGCAGCCAGTAAAGCTCGGCAGATGTACGCATTTACCAAAGGACTGCGCAGGTAGGCTAATAACCCTAATTTATGGGTTAATTGACTGTGTATGCCAAGTTTTTTTTATTTTATCATATTTTCTGTCCGGGACTACAGATAAAAAATAACCTTCGGCTAACTCTGGCACAATTAATGCAAAGTTTATTCATGTGCACTGTCCTTGTTAAAAATAAACTAAAAGAAAAAAACATTCTTAAAATTTACATTCTTTACTTTTAAAGAAGTAAAACATGCAATTGATTTATATTACATTATTTAAATAACTTGTTTTTAAATAATATTATTTAAAAAGTATAATTAATATTATATTATATTAAATATTATTAAATTATTAATTCTTTAAAATATTATAAGAAAATATTAAATAGTGTTACATTCTGATTGTATTGTTTAAAATATTATTTAAAAGATTTTAGTTGGTGCTTTGCATAAAATAATAGAATGTATCATCACATTTTATGATTATGTGCAGATATCACCTGTCTGAGGAAGGCGAATGGTTGGTAAAGAAGTTGGATGTAAAGGTGGAAAGAGCTGAGGATGGCACAGTCTCACTCCAGGATTTGCGTAAAATCTCTAAACTGGCATCTCAAAGGTCTGCTGACTACCCCGGCTGCCACGCATTTTATTAAAGTCTTATGTTGGACAAATCTGCATGTTATACTTTTGTTTTGATCCTTGAAGTACCACCAGGGGGAGCAAGAGGAAGTGGAATCTCACAGGGAAGCGCGTGTGGACTGGCGGGACAGAATCAGAGATGTTCAATAAGCTGGAAAGTATCGCCCACTCTGAGGAACCAGCCACTCCAGTGCTGGGCTGCAGGATATCCAGAGCTCTGGAACCTTCTGCTGTTCAGGATGAGGTGAGGGAACACTTAAGTTCCTTCAAGGTTTTTTTGCTTGAAGAAATTGTATTATTCATTATTTTAACCATTTATACCTCTAAACTGATGTTTCTAACTGCATGCAGTGACACAAACTGTATAAAATGTAAAATTGGTTAGTTATCTGCAGAATCATGGGTAATGTAGTTTTTCACCAGGAATTGTGCTGTTTAACACCATCATTTAAAAAAGTCAAGTTGAAATAATGTGGGCTGATGGCTTCAACAGAAGAATATACCATCGATTACCAACCTCACAGGAATGCTTTATTTAAAAGTTTTATTCAATTTCCATTAGAAAAAAAGGGATATTTTTACCTCTGAAACCTGACTGTTGCACTCTGTCACTGTACCGCAAGTATTTTAATGCCAATGTGTAATTCAAAATGAACTGGGAACCATTACTTTAATGCATACCTTTTTTTTTTTCAAAAAGAGTGATATTGCACATGATGCAGTATCTAAATGAATGTTGTAAACCAACTGTTTTTAAAGGGGACCTTTTATCATGTTTGAATGTTAAAAAAACACATTATTTTTCACATATTTTATATTGTTGCAGCACCTCTCTTCCCAGTCTGTCAGTAACGCTCTGTTTAGTTCCTGTCTATATGAAGCCCCTACTTACAAAAAGCACAATGTGCTCTGATTGGTTGGCTAGACCAGTGTGTTGTGATTGGTCAACCATTTCGAACATGTTTGGGAAACGTCACGCCCCTTATCATAACTGCGAGTTTCAACACACTAAATTTCACATAAACCATAGTTTTGATGGTTTTAGTTAATTTAATCTCCATTTAATTCATGACAGTTCTATTGCGCTTTAGTTCATTACCAGCAGAGTCAACTGGGTGGTTCAGAGCTCAGCGGTGGACTATCTCCATCTGATGCTGGTGGCCATGCGCTGGCTGTTCGAGGAGCACAACATTGACGGGCGCTTCTGCATCAGTATTCATGACGAGGTGCGTTATCTAGTGACGAGTGAAGATCGCTACAGAGCTGCACTCGCCCTACAGATCACCAACCTGCTCACCAGGTGAAGACCAACCGTTGATTCCTGTTACTGGTGGCATTACCCTGTGAAGTGCATGCTTGAATATTTCTGTCCATTCTCAGGAGCATGTTTGCCTATAAACTGGGAATGATGGATCTGCCACAGTCAGTGGCTTTCTTCAGTGCAGTGGACATTGATAAGTGCTTACGGAAGGAGGTGACCATGGACTGCGTGACTCCATCCAATCCCACAGGAATGGAGCGGAGATACGGGTTAGCCCAAGGTAAGACTCAGCCTTAAAGTGCCCCGTTATGCTATTTTAAAGGTTCCTAATTTTGTTTTGAAGGTCTCCTACATTAGTTATACATGCATCCAAGTACAAAAAACACTTAAATTGTCTCATAATATACATTGCAGTATCAGCTCTTTTCTCATTGTCTGAAACGGTTCGATAAATTATCCTCTCTAAACCCCTCCTTTCTGAGAGCCTACTCTGCTCTGATTGGTCAGATGGCCCAGTCTGTCGTGATTGGTCTACTAAACAAAATGCCCATCTATTTTTGGCTGGATGGTTCCTTAAGAAATTCACCAGATCACATGTAGACATTTGTTTATTAATATTATAGCAGCATTTTGTGAACATCAATAACTCATTACGTCTAAAAACTTGTATTGAGAGCACAATGTATTAAGCAAGAGTAAGGCATTTTTTCTTTAAATATTGTCGATGTGCTACCGTGAATAAAGTTGATCATGCTTTTATATCAACAGGTGAGGCGTTGGACATTTATCAGATTATAGAAATCACCAAAGGGTCTTTGGCCAAAGGAAAACGACAAGCTACAAGGTTAAAGTAATATCTGTGTCATGAAAGAATAAACGCAGGTCATGTGAACTGTCTCAACACATAAATGGCCGTCCCTAGTAAGAACTCAAAAAAGTGCAAAAGAAGGACTAGAAGTTTTTTTTCACTGCTTCCTCCTCTTTTTCTTTGGCGCTTGGTTTTCCTCCAAAGGCTGAGAGTCTTCAGTCTAAGGAAAGAAAGACACCATTGAAGATGAAGAAAGCAATCCTAGAGCTCTGAGGATGAACATGTTTAAACAGAGACACACCTGTTGGCTTACGTCCTGCTGCTGTTCCTGCAGTGCAGCTTCCAGCGTGGCAGTGTTGATTCTGAAGTCTCTGGAAGTGCTCAGCTTCATATACTGCATCAGATTGACCTGTGTAAAGACATTCACCAATGTGCCGTAATGTTTCAGAGGATTTTGTTACCTTTTTTTGTTGTATATGCCGTGCATATGGGCAGAGAATTAAGAGACCTTACCTTGGATTTCTTGGAGAGAAGAATGAGAAACTTCTCATACTGTTCAATGTTGAAAATGAGGTTCGGGATGGCTTTAGTCTCACGAAGAACTTTAGCCTAGAAATCACATCAGATGCAAAAACGGTTTCGAGACCTTTGCACTCCGAGGCCTAAATTTGTTACCAAAATATTTTCATTAAAAATGTTTTTCAGTCTCAGGTAATGAATTGAAATAGTTCTCACTGAAGCAGCTGCTACTGCATCATCTTCTTTTTTCTTCTTCTTCAACTTTTCCAGGCCTCCAGCCGTCAGTTCTCCACTCTGTACGAGACAACATTTAATAATGTGTTAAGACACTGTTGTAAAGGTTAAAAAACACCAAACTGAAAGAAAATGGGCACATACCTGTACATATGTGATGAAACAATAACACTGGGGAGTGAGATGAGACCCTGACAGCTTCACCTGGACACAAGAAATGTTTGTGAGTTGTTAAATTACATAATTTAGGATGTCATTTAGGTTGAATCTGGATCTACAAGAAACGCCTTGAATATTATTTTTCATTTACTGTGTTTTAGTTTTGTGCTAAAGATTCTGAATCTACTTGGCAATAATGGCTGTTTGCACAAATTGATGGTTCCTTTGGTGTGAAATGGTTAAAAGGTTTGTTTTTATCACAAATAAAAGGTATAAATGTTGAGAGAGATTAAATTGTACATCCTTGCATCATTTCAAGATAAATGTTGTAACTAACTGGCATTAAATGTCAATGTTTGGTCTTGCCACCCTCTATACTCTAAAGAATTAGAAAAACCTTACCAGTTTCTCCAAACGTGCGGGGAACTGACCGGGTTGGGTCGCACACAGCTGAATATACTGAAAAAGAAAAAAGAAAAGATTTCCCAAACCATATAGAGCAAATCAAAAAGACTGAATGTGCGATTATGAATCATATTACAGTCGTAAATCAGGATGAGACTCACATATTTGGTAAGTGTAGTGAGGAAGCTGTAGGTTCGACTGAGCTCTCTCATTAGAGTGTCCGTACAGGGTCCCGTGGGCAGAGCGGTCTGAACCAGCTCATGTAGAGCCGTTAACAGCGTGCCTAACTGAACCGTGACGGCCTTCTCGATCGGGTCCTGCTGGCCCAGTGGCTGCTGGGTATTTCCTAATGCACAAAGGACATTTCCATAATGCTCTTTATCCTAGATCGGGGGTGTCCGATCCTGCTTCTGGAGAGTTTAGCTCCAACCCCAATTAAACACACCTGAACCAGCTAGTCAAGTGCTAAATTCGAAACACGTCCTAGCAAACTACTTTTACTATTGTTACTAAATTGTTATATGGCAGAAATAGTAAGGGTAGTATGCTATTCTAAATTCCGCAACTGTCTTACAAGGCATACTAGAAACTTCCAAGCAGGTGTGTTGAGATAAGATGAAGCTAAACTCTGGACAGTGGTCCTCCAGGAGTAGGTTTGGACACACTTGTTCTAAATTAGGGAAATCCAATCCTGGTCCTGGATGGCTATAATCCTAATTAAACACACCTGAGCTATACACAGTCTTCAGGATTGCTAGCAACTTCTAGGCAGGTGTGTTAGAAGCCTTCCAGGAAAAAGATTGGACACCTCATGAGATTTTTGGTGCTTTTTACCTGAAATTGTTCTGTCTGAGCTTATCTGGCCTTTCTTCTTGGCGATCAACCAGTCTACTTCATCCAACACCTTTCCAACCTGAGACAGGACTAGAAGCTGGAAAGGAAGAGAGGCAGATGCAGCGCTCTTTTAACAGGTATGAAGATTTAAACATTCGTTTCTGAAGTGTGTCCGTTCTTACCGTGGTGGATGCAGCTGTTTTCATGCTAATGATGGCAAAATGAGATTGTTTCTCCACCTCTACGTCCTGATCAGAAACAGAAATGTCTATTTTAGTGACGTACGATCAAATGTAAAGTCTCCAGTTGTTTTGTGCACTGTTTTTTGGGGGGTTTTTGAACACAATTTTACTGCCTTGAGGAGACCTGAGCACACTAGAGAGGTTTCATTCGTTTTAGAAGAGGCCACAGTACCTGGTCGATGTCTCCCAGCTGGCTGTGTATGTCCTGGCACATCTCCCAGAGCAGAGACACTGGGCTTTTATGCAGGACTTGCAGGTTGAACAGCAGGGACAGCAAGCCCTTAGTGAGAGAGATGTCCTCTGAAAGAGAGAAACGGGTGAACGAAGGGTTGGGGATACAAAATGAAGCAGCATTGTGAATACTGTGATGATTTTAACAAGCTTTTTTTTATTTGAGCATCACAATTCCTGAAGCCTATATTATTATACAAGTTTAATAATCTCCCATCTCATCCGTTACTTAACTCTTATTCAAAATGTATTTGTTTCCATAAGAGATATATATATATAAATGTTTTAGTAAGTATACTGTTGTATTATAGTATGAACATTACCATTTAAAAAAATACTGTGAAATACTATAACAATTTAAAAATAACTGTTCTATTTGAATGTTTTAAAGTGTGATTTATTACTGTGATGCAAAGCTGAATTTTCAGCATCATTACTCCAGTCTTCAGTGTCACATGATCATTCAGAAATCATTCTAATATGCTGATTTGCTGCACAAGAAATATTTCTTATTAATGTTAAACAGTTGTACTTCTTAATATTCTTAAAGAAACTGAAAAATATTATTTCTGTTCATTCAGTGAAAAAAAGTATTAAAACATACCTTTCTTAAACTAGATTTTTACTGTTTTAGTTTTTATGTTAAATATTTTGAATCTACTTAACAATAATGGCTTTTAGGACAAATCTATGGTTCTTTTGCTAGGAAATGGTTAAAAGTATTATTTTATCCCAAATGAAATGCATAATTTTTGAGAGATATATCCAATTTTTCATTCCTGCAACATTTAAAATGCCGAAATAAATGTTGGTTTGAAAACATCCCAGCTTCCCCTAATAAATGTTTCATCTCTGTACATGAATCACTCACCGAAGTTGGTTTCCTTGCAAATTTTCACAGTCCATGTGAGCATTTGCGTAAACTGCACATAAAAACAAAAAGAAGACGTATTAAGATTCCTGACAGCCAACACTGCAACAACACGAGTGTTTCGAAGAGTTACCTGCTGAGAGGAAGGATCGAGCTGTCGTGACAAAACGCTGAGGATGCTGACCAATAACTGAGCTTCTTTACTGTTAAACTCCTCCTCTCCCCCGCTGAGCTGGTTCATCAGCGCTCGCTGGACACAAAAGATCAACTTACAACGCCTGCTGGTGTGTGTTTTGTCTCCAACTCTGATTGAGCAGAGCAAATGGAACATTATGGTTCATTCTGGGTTTGAAAATGAAGCTGGTACCTGAAACTGGCGGATATAGAAAGCCATTTGCGCTGTCAGAACAGACCCCTCGCCCTCTCCCTCTGCTTCCCCTGAAACATCTTTAATACAGATTGTGTTTCATTAAACCACCATTAACATACAAAACTATTATTTCGAAGTCACAGAAATGCTAAGACGCCCACCGAGAGAAGACAGGAAGCTGCTAATGCGTGTTGGGTATCGCTGTATCACCGTGGTGAAGACTCGCAGCAGACCCTCCAGACATAGTAATGATACACTCTGGCCCTTCTCCTTCTTCCCAGCATCCTCCACGGTGGACGGCACATTAGTGTAGCGCCACATTAGCACACTGCAAGAAGGGAAACCGGAAATTAAGAAATGCAGCATCTTTCAAGCACTGTACCCTTAAGTAAATCTAAAAACATTAAGCTTTTATGAGGTTTTTAAAGTCACCATGAAATCAAAATTGACAATTCTTTTTTTTAAGGAATATTGCAGTATTTATTATTAAAACATCTATCTGTTCACATCACTATTTTGTAATCTTTAATCAAAATTTCCCCTCCCTCTTGCAGCGTTTTCTCTTCTCTGATGATGTGTTAGTGGTGTGAGGGAAGGACAACCTGTCACTCACATGAGATCCACCAATAGCAACCACAAACACACAACCATCCAATCAATTCCAGACGGATAAAATCAAGTCCCGCCCTACATATACTTCACCATAGGGAAGAAAAGACTATCACAACTTCCGTTTCATGCCAACTTTAACAAATGTTTCTTTTTTGAGGTTTGTTCAATTGAAGTCTAGATGTTTATGTGATGGCCAATAACAAAAAGCCGAGACCTGGTGATGTCACAGAGGTGGCGGAAGGTCTTGTCAGGGCTCTGTCCCTCCGGTCCGTCTGTGTGTCCGGTGTCCTCCAGCTGCAGGATCTTCTGCAGGGCCACGCTCACACAGTACCGCAGGAAGTCTCCACTGGAACGCAACACAGACAGGCTCTCCTCGCGGCTCTGAGTGCTGTCTCTAAAAGAAATTAATACTTTTATTCAGCAAAGGCGCATTAAATTGATCAAAAGTTACAAAGAAATGAATAAAGATACAAAAGATTTCTATTTTAAAGCTATTAGCTCTTTATTCATCAAAGAATCCTGAAAAAATGCATCGTCTCCACAACAATATTAAGCAGCACAGCTGTTTTTAACATTGATAATGCAGTCAAATCAAATCAAATAAACGCAGTCTTGGTGAGACTTCTTCATAAGAGGCTATTTCAAAAACCTTTAAAAATCATATACAGCTTTTGAACAGTAATGTACATGCTCTTATTTTTAGTGCCGTTGTACGGCAAATAAATCCTCATGTAGGTGCACAGTGAAACTGTACCTGAAGAGAGCAGTGAGCAGTGTGGAGATGAAGCCTAGAGACAGCAGGCTGCGGGGGGGTTTGCTGGACGACGTGGGGCGTCCCTTCCCTGCCCGCTCCCTCAGGATCTCAGACACTTTATGATAGCGCTTGAAAAGCTCCAGAATGTCCTCAAAATGGTTCTTACTGCTCAGCATGTGCACCACAGAATATGTTAAACACATCCAGCATGTAATGCCTGATTTAAAAGTATTCAAAAACAACGTTTTCACAAACACACACCTGTAATTAGCAGTGATGAAGTTGTACTCCATGAGAACCTCGTTCAGTCCCATCACCAACACAGCGTAGATGCTGTTTTTTATTCCAACACTGGAACTCGTTGAAAATTCAGCACACTTATCCTGAGAAGCAGAAAATGAAACATTAAAAATGCATAAATGTAGTTTTGTCAGTTGCAATGCCGCTACCTTGACCAAATGCACACTATCAAAAGTTTCACGATTTTTCTAAATGTTTTTGAAAGAGGTCTCTTATGCACATCAAGCCTGCATTTATTTGATAAAAAAATACAGTAAAAACTGTAATAATGTGAAATGTTATTACACTTTAAAATAACAGTTTTTCTATTTGAATACATTTAAAAATTGAATTTATTCCTGTGATCAAAACTGAATTTTCAGCTTCATTACTCGTGTCACATCCTTTACAAATCATTCTAATATGCTGATTTGCTGCTCTAAAAACATTTCTTATTATCATTTGTTTGGTTTAATGTTGTGTAAACTGGGATAACATTTTTCACAGGATTCTTTAATAAATCGAGTTAAACAAACAATTTATTAGAAATTTTGTAACATTATAAAATGTCTTTACTGTCACTTTTGATCAATTTAATGCTTCTTTTCTTGCTGAATAATTTCTTTTGGAACAGTATTATCCAAGTAAATAACATTTTCATTTAGACGTAACCAACCAGCAAAGGTAAGAATCATGCCTTACCAACTCAAAATCCTCCAGTTCGCTTTTAATCATGCGCTTCGTTATGCTTTCTAGTATAGCATGCAGTTCACTTTGGACTCCGCCCTCCTCTTCGTCATCTTCATCATCGCTCGCACTGCCACCTGACCGTATGTTCTGGTTCCACAGCAGGCAGTGAACCGTGCAGCACAGCAGGTGCGCCTGGAGAAACATACATGACCTGAAGTTTCATCCTGTACATGTTCAAGTGCAGTGCATCGATGTGATTGAGGCATGGCATCAGTACCAGAGGCTCCTGGAGGAAGACCTGATCTCCATGTGCGCTGATACACGACTCCAGCTTTAGAGGCGGAAGCAGATCTTGCTCGGGTTCAAAGTATCGTTTCAACTGGTAAACACAAATAATAATTGGATCATTACCATTGTCAGAACAGGAAGGCATAGGCTCTCGTTTTGGTAAAGGATGATACACACTTGTGACAGGAGGGTCTGCATGATGGAACTCGACAGCTGAGAGTTACGACGAAGGACATCGTGGAAACCCTAAAATCAAACAAATCACTTTCTCAGTACGGCACAGAAGTCAAATGGAAAGGATCGATCAATCACAGCTGTGTTCGTTCACTTCTTAATTTCTAAAAGTGGAAATGAGAGGGTCAGACCCAGACCTCATAAAGCATGAGCCGGACGTCAGCCTGCTGGTTAAGGCACCGGCGTAGACTGCTCAGGATCTCCAGGCAGAAGGCTTCATTAGCAGCAGTGTTATAGCGCGAGTGCACGTCTGCATGGACCTGCAATGGGAATCAGATGCGGTCACACAGTTAGAGGATTCTTAAACCGGATTGGCTGGCGTTAAAGCGACGTCACAACAACGTAGTAGCATTATGCCACACAGTTAAATATCAAATATCACTGATAATGATAAATTATAATAAATAAAAAACCTTCTAATATTGGCTGATAACCAATTTGGTACCGATATATTGTGCAATCTCCATTAAACATAAAATCTGTTTCAACTGGCAATTCTGCTTTTTATGCAGAATTTTGCGCTTAGTGAGGACAGAAAAATAATTTTTTGAAAAAAAAAAACTAGACACCAGTATGTAATGTAAACTGCATTGTGCACAGTTAAGACGCGCAGAGTAAAGCAGATGTCTATAGTTTACCTGGCTGGTTGTAATGGCCTGACTGGCCTGGCTAGAAGCTAAACTCCCCAGAATACGAAAGTTCTTCAGTAGCAACAGGAAGCCCGCCACTGCTGACTTCCGGCCATCTAAATGACTTCAGAGAGATGATGATGATTCATTAGTACTTCGTCATCATTCAACACAGAGGAAAATACATTTGGATGTGGACCATTCCTTACTCTACCTGGAGAACATGGCCTTCCGGAGGACCAGGATCAAGGCATCTTTCATAGACATGCTCACTTTGAGCAGGGGCTGAGCAGAGGATACATAAAACATATCAAAAAATGTAAAAAAAGCATAATAGGTCCTCTTTAATATCATGTGGATGGAGATGTTACCTGCACAGCTTTGAGGAGCCCCTGTACACTGCTGAGGGGCAAGTACGAGAGCTGGTCAAACGTTTCTGTGACCTTAGAGGAAGATTCCAAGAGGATCATGGGAGCAGACATCACAATGCTGGAAAGAAGGTCTGCGGCAGAGATAAAGCCAAGAAGAACACAACAAAATTTAGATAGTGAGCTTGAATAAAAAATCTGCAAAAAGACGACTACTAACCAATGAAATGGGTGACAGGTGAGGCTGTTTTAGTCACCAATCGATTCAAAACTTGCTCTAGGATCTCTCCTCTGATTGGTTCATGCATCTGTACAAAACAACCCCACAAAGTTTGTCACATATTTGCAATGTTTGGATTTATGTGGGGAAAACAAGGGGAAAAACAATGGTTGACAACTACACTGTACCTTGAAGCTCTCAAGAAGAACTTGTCCACCAAGTCGACACGCTTGCTGGTTTGGCGTTTTAGTGGTGGATGTTCCTTCTGTGACCTTCCCAAATGGTCCAGCTTTAGGCCCAAATGAGTCCATAAGTATAAATCCCAGTTGCACCAGACCTTGAGTGACATGATCCCAGCCAAACACACTGCAGATAAAGACACAACACTGAGCAAAACCACACAATAAATAAAGGAAGAAAAAAGCACTGCAGGTTAAGCAGACCTGTTTTTGACGGTGTCCAGAATCATGTTGGAGACACTGTTACACTGAGGCAGCAGTTCCTGCAGAAACTTCGAGCTGTGCTGAATCTGATCATCCTTGAAGTTTTTTGTGATGGCACCCTTCAGGAACTCAAATACCTAAGCATTATGGGTAATGTTAAGAGTGGGTCAAAGGTCTGAGTCAGTAAAACCAGCATATTTTGGGCATCACCGGCACGTTTTGAAGAATTTGGGACTCTTGATGTTCAAATGCACACATGACTCATAAAAATGCTGCGTTGGTGCTGGGTGATACATTAAATATTGGCACAAATATTATAACAGTCTCATTTCTTATTATATAAGATGACGGAATATCGTGCGTATCGCGATAATGTTAAGTTTAGCTTATGAAGAGTTCTTCATCAGACTACATCATCAAAATGTCCAAATTTTTAGCTACATCGCCTATCCCTACTTAGTAGACAGCTCACTATGTTTAAAGAAGAAGGATGAAATCCAGACGTACCTGCTCCTCGTACCGTTGGATACGAGCCACAGAAAGCAGCAGAGCGATACTGAAGGGACACAACGGATCACTCTGGGCCACCTACAGAAGAAGACAACCAGCTAGCACTCACAGATGCTCAAAGAAAGGGGTGTGATTATACGTGAGGCTGGCAGACTTTCACCTTGAGGTTTTTAAAAAACTCCCTGCCGAGCTCATGGTCAAGACGAATGGCAAAGACTATGTGGAGGATGACGGTTCCCTCTACGTGTCGCAGCTGATCCTGTGGGATGGTCTGCACCTCCACATCTTCACTCCTAACACAGATACACACATAAAATGATCGGTCCAATTAAATGAAACCATCTGACCTGAGCAAGTGGGATACTCACTCTGCATTTATCTGCTCCTCTTTCTGAAGTTGGTCTTGCTTCTTGAAGTAACTGATGATTCCCTCTAGAACCAACTTTTTACAGCCCTGTCAATGAAAAAATAAGAATCTGACCATAAAGACACACTGTTTTAAAGAACTTTTAAAACATATTATCAACAGACCTTGGCAGAGAGCAGCAACAGCTGATAGACCAGAGGTGGAATCTCCTGTAGATCCAACTTGAGGAACATCCGTAGAATCTTCTCAATCAAAAACTGAAGCTCCTCAGCTGATAACGGAACATCCCTGACACAAAAAACATGTTTTTTTTGTGTGTGTGTGTGTTCAAGACACAAAGTTGATAATTAGCCAGTTAATATTTCAACATACCTGAACATGGTCGTAAGGTGTATCACACACTGTGGATCCCATCTGTGTGAATTGGAGATATGTTACTAAAATGTTGGTGCGGTATAGTTTATAGATAGGACAACATCTGACTTTTGTGTTCTAGTTTTACTTGGAGAGCTCTGTCTCTTCCTTTCTTGATTGTCTTTATTGATTACTTATTGAAAACCAATTTAAAGCACTTAAATTCAGACTTCACCTGCTAGAGCAAAGACTGTTGATCAGCTGTTTCTTGTATTCATCTCCACTCAGCTCACCTGAAGTAAAAGTAAAAATAGTTTTTTTTTTAAAAGACAGTAAAAAAAGTTTCTTATCTTTACTCCAGAAGTATTTAATCCAAATTCACTTAATTAACATCACTTACCTGTTGTTGTTGTTTGACCCTACAGAGTTATTTCCTTTTTTTAACAGAACAGTTTGTGCTTAGCAAATAGCATCTTACCTTTCCCATAAGCTAATGTTTCTGTAGCGGCAAGAGCTGTTAGGATTGTAGGGAAAAGTTCCAGCGATCTCCCACTGTTCATCTCACCCACTTTGATGGCATCCACATATAGAGACGCTAATGTGGCTAATGCGTGACCAGGTAGACTGTGTGTCTGTGGCACAGAAGAAACCCATATTATACAGGTATAGTATTAAAGTCACAATGGAATCAAAATTGACAATTCTTACTTTTTATGGACTATTGCAGTGTTTCTTTAAATTATTTATTTGTGCAATTTTTTTTGTAATGCATGTGCCCTCTTTAATCTTTAATCAAAATAACTCCCTCCCTCTTGCAGCGTCATCGCAAGTTACGTAATGAATCTTTAATTACAAGTTCAGTCCCAGGGATCTCCCCATACGGGGTGCGAAAATTCAACCTACTGGTTACTAGCCTAGACCTTTAACCACTAAATCACTATTAATTTGAGTACAACGGTATGGTAAAAAACTCACCTCCAACATCAGAAGCCCAATGATATCTGAGGCCACTTCTGTCTGCAGGTCTCCAGATTCACACAGTGGAATACAGTGCTTGTACACAAGCAGTCTCCGGTTAGCGCCATGTGAGTCACTTACCGGTGAACCTAACATCACAAACAAACACAATTTGATATTCAGCGCTACTTGATTAAGCATAGAGTAATTTTTAGTTTGTTTTTTTACACTTACACTTATTAGACATGGATGCAACATCATGCGAAAGCAAAGGTTTTTGATCATACCAGTTATTTCTAGTATTGAGAGATATTATTTTATTTTATTAACATTTTTAATTTGTATATTTTCCAGATTTATTTTTAAAAGTATTTTGTTTTAACTCATTTTTGTTTCAGTTTGTTATTTTAGTACATCAAATACATACATTGCATTGACATCTAGTTAAAATGAAATAAGTGATGGTGTATTTTAGTTCAGTTACTATTTTAGTTAACTATAATAAACCTGAATGATACCATTGTATTAATACTCTATTCACAGATGTATTTGGTACTTTAAAATTAAATCAAATGAACACTTACCTTTAAATATGGCTTTGATCAGGACGCCTGTATCCTTCCCTTTCAGAGCACTATTAGTAAGGATGGTTGTGAGCTGTAGAGGGACAAAAAAATATTATTTTAAGGTGATGCCTTGTCCATGACATGATTAGAGAGTTTTGCACTAATTACAATCTCACTTTACCTATACACACTACAGCACACAGAAACACAAACCTGATCGTCGGACAACAAAGTGAGATGCTTCTGTAGCTCATCTACACCATCACTCTCCGATAACGATATGATCTTTTCCACAGAAACCTTCATCTTGGACATCTATGTGCCCAGACCTGTGAGTATAAGGTCACATAAACACATGCAATTAAAACAAGAGGAACGTCCTAAAAAGAGAATTTGATCTGCATCATTTCTGCTTTTTGCCCTTTTTGGAGCTTGACAGTTCATGATCACTGAAAAAGGTGCACATGAAAAACACGTCATTTATGAAGCAACACATGCTTTTATTACATATGCATACATTAATTCATTCATACATACCTGTTCGTTATAATTAGTGAATGTGAAATATAAAGATATGCAAGTTATTAGGCTACGTTGTGTAAAGAAAAGTAGTAATAACAATAGAATATTATCTCGTTGGCTATCACAGCAAAAATAAGTCATAATCAAAGCAATATTTGAATTAGGAGGACAACATAATAGAAATAAAGTCAATAAGAAAAAAAGCAAAGAAAACAGAACAACTGTCAGATTTGCATTTAATAAAACGGACTTATTGAAATCGGAACGTTTAAACGCGAGAAGTGTATAACGTAGTCTACCTTTACAGTGTCAGACGCTTGGCTGTTTAAGCGAGTTTTATGTAGGATTTGTTGATAAATGTTCCTTTTCAGAAAGACTTGTTTCTTGATATCTCTTGCCTTTTGCAGTCGGTAACCCGTCACCCTGTTTAATAACAACCGAAACTCCCGCCAGTATGTGCATGGAACGCTTCCTACTACGTCATGTCACTTCTGTACATTTGATTGGCCCGTATGTGGAGGGGTTAGCAGTCTATTTGCTTTTTCCATTATTACGGTTTTTTTTTTAACTATTCACTGTCTTTTTTTCAGCTTACTTTGCTATTGATGGGCATTAATAACGTTAATTATTAGGTTAAAATTACTCCTCCATATCTGTTCCTAGATTGTGGTAGCAGTACATTTTCTCAGCGCTTGATAGAACGGACCAATCACAATCGTTTTTGGTGATTAGAAGGTCGATTTTGTAAAATAATTTATTACTGCGGAGGATTTAGGAAATTGTTGGTAAAAGAAGATTTGAAATATTACACAATATACCCAACTGACTTTTTATCTCAGTCCAATGGAACGGGTTACTCTATAATGTTTGCAATTCTATTTGATGCCGCTAGAGGCAACCTTTTACAGCTCATCTCTGGTGGCAACAGGTGGAGCCAAAATATTGATGTACTACAGGACTTATGGATATTTACTAGTTTGCGCAAAGGAGTGGATGATGGATTTCCTTGACTTCGAAGTGAGTGGATGTTACATGGAATGGGGCTCTCCATTTATTTACAATTATTTTATCTGTCATAGTGAAACTGGCTGTCTTGGTTTCCTATATTAAAACGTGCTGATTTTGGGAATATGATTAGCCTACTACTAGTCGTTGATTATCACATATGAGAGCAGTTATTAACAATACATAATACTGATAATTATATAGATTGTATTTGATTAATTTACCCCTTACAGACTGAAGCATTGACAAATGTGTTTGTTTTCCTACACGAAATCGTTTTTACGAAGCCAGTGTTTATGATGTACAGTAGGTAACGTTATATGATGTGATTTGTATGGTATATTTGTATAATACTGTATACAAGCACATAGGTTATGACTTAAAAAAAAAATTGGAATGCAAATGAACTTTGTTGCAGGTTAACTTTTTATTGTGTTAAACATTCACTTAATTTGATTACAGTTATACAGAAATTGTATTACCATAGAAGAAAGCAAAAAGCTTGAAAAACAAACAAACAATTGAAATAGTCTTGTTATAGATATTTCATATATTTAAAGTAAAAACCATAGCCCTAGAATAAAAACATTAATTAGTTTTTGTTAGATTATTCTAAACACAACTTCAATAGTTGTTGTTCTGTTTCTTACTTAAAATATTTCAAGTAATTTAGCAATAATCAGCAATAATCAAAGGAAAAGCTTTGATTAGGATCAGCATCTTTTATCCAGGTCTTCTAGTCCACACATTTGGTAGGAGTGCATGTGCAGCTCTCAATGTAAATGTAGTCATGAAGGATCTCGCTGCCATTGGCACACTTCATGGACACATGTTGACGGCTGAATTGATCTTCTCGGCAACAAGAACAGCTGTGCATCATGATGTTCTCTTCCATTGAATACCTGTGCAGGTTTCCAAGATGAATATGCTTTTATTAGCTTGTTTTTTCATACAAAACAAAAAGTGTAATCAAATACTGCTGTACTGATTTCATTTGGGTGATTTGGTAATTATGAGTCATCTGATGTGCTAAAGATGGAAAAAATCCAGATTTATCTGCTGTGATCTAAGATATTCAATGGGTGCTGTCAGTTTCTCAAATCTTTGATGCTTATGTATGAAATATTTTGCTAACTGATTTAAGTCATTGTGAAACCAAGTTAGTAAGTAACCAAGGAGTTAGTAACCAATTTTACTTCTGTTTACTACTGGATTTAATATTATCCATTGGGAATTTGATGATGCAAAGATGCATTGTGATGAATACTGCATAATAATAAAAGGAAAGGTAATGGGTTCAATCTCAAACTGACTTTACCTGTTCACATGAAAGTGACATGTTTTGCTGTAGCGAGTGCTAATAAATGTGATGGTTATTACTCTGGTAAAATGATTGCATAATCAAGGCTGCACAATTCATCTCAGGATTCAAAATGCAATATTTGTTTATGATTAATTAGATGTGTGAGCATGCTCCTACATTGATTTGGTACCACAGTGACCACTGCAGGACGTCACTTCTATGGGGTTGATGGACTTGCAGTCATCTGCCTCCACATGGGTGGTGTTCTTCAGAACAATGCAGCTCTTGGGCTCACCTAAGATAAGAGAGAGATAAGGAAAATGAAGTAAACTTGTGTAAAGGAACATCTGATCCATTGTTTTATGTATTATATGCTCATGATGGATTTCTTCTTTGATCTTGAGGGAGAATAGCAATGAAACGGTCATTTTTACAATTCATCTACATTATGATCTGCTGCAAAAATGGTAGGACTGGTGTACTGGTAGTGTGGTCATTGATTCTGAGGTAATAAATAGACAGTAATTAAAGAGTAGCTTACAAATCTTGCAACACCCATCTGCATCATATCTCTCGGTTCCCTGTATATATTAAAACAGACACATTTCAGCATTAGTGGAAAGTATACAAATCATACATCATACAAAATGTTGAAGCTTATTATAAATAAGTTATCAGTGATGGAGTGTGTGTGTGTGTTTGTGTGTATAACCAATTTTACTTCTGTTATTTGATTGATTTCCAAGTGAAACTGAAATAATGCATGCTTATGAATAGTCCTTTTATAATAATAAAACGAAAGGAAATGCAATCAATTTCATATTTACTTTAACTATAGGCCTACATTTACTTCAACTTACAAAAACATACAGTTGACAGAAGCATGCTTTACTATAAAGAGTATATATTTGACTTACAGCCTCACAGTCATCTGGATTAAAGTAAGGGCATTTTGGTGTGTTCTTCTCTGTTACAAACACGCCATTAATTTCACTGCAGGTAACACTCTCGCATGTGTAATTTTGCACTTCTCCAACCTAAAAGAAAAAATGAAGACAGGCAACATGAGGACTGAAGCACAACAAAGGTTCATTGACTGGTGAAATAGGCGGTTGAAGAAAAGTTTGAGAATATTTCAAATGTACTTGTAGAGTATGTGTGGTGTTGTCTGGCGCAGTATAAATGCAGGCTTTTTGCTTGCATACTCCGCAGCACTCTCCTTCTTGTTCCACACGCTCAAAGCCCTTGGAGTGCAAAAAGAGAGTACTTTAAATTTCATTTAAAGGGGTTATATCATAAGCAGTCTATTTTTACTTGATCTTTTAAAATAACATGTTGCATGCTGCTTAACTTTCAGAGATCAAAACTTCCTCCCAGTCCAAATAGGCTTTACTAGAAGTTCAGATACTTTATTGTTGGAGTTTATAATATTAATCAATCCTAATGTATTCTGATCACAAGCATACATTGTAAATATTACCTCAGCACAAGGTGTACAGACTTTCTGAACACATTTCACAGTATGTAATTGAGTCTGTTGGTCTTTATCCATTTCACAGTAACATTCCAAACAAGGCTCCGAAGGGATTTTAACTCCAGGCTAAAAAAAGAAAATTAACTTTTTAATGGTGAAAAGCATATAATGTAATATGTGAAAATTCCAGTTGGTTGATGTTACCAATTAGTATAAATGCATGAACCCAGCAGCTCACCTGGTACTCAGAGTTATTGTGTACACAGACATCTTTGGGCACTGAATAGGAAAATTTAAGGTTAAATAATTATAATGTAATACATTTAGCAACCTTTGTAGTGGGGGATTACATTAAAATCCACATAAATTCCAAATGTTGTAGTCTAGATAAGAAATTTGAGATTTACCACAGGGTGGACAGCAACTGTTCTCAGGTATATCTGCAGATAACTCATATCCCACATCACATTTCATAGAACACAGGCTGGTATCACACACTGAATGGGCAGAGGAGACAGTGAGTATTATTTAAATTATTTTGGACATTTTTGTTCAATTTTGACAGCTGTGGCTCTAATTATATGTGTTTACATGTTCTGATACTATCTGCTCTTACACAGTCTCAATATCTTTGGAAAGTTTCTTATAAATCTACAACTGGATGTTTTTTTTGTTTTTGTTTTTCACCAGGAATTGGAATTGGATTATGAGTTTCTATAAAGGAATTGAGGCAGACATGCATGCTGGGTTGCAGTGGATTGTGGAGGACTGCACTGCTTTTGACTCGGACATGTGACTGAAAGTTAGTTTCACAGTATGTTTTTCAAATCTAATTATGTTAACATTACCCTGTGTTCAATTACTGTTCATTATTAGCAAGATTTTAGAAATGCGAAAAGCACCATCATAAAATAATGATTAATTCGCTAGTTGGCTTTTGCTTAGCATTTCCTCCCCCGTCTAAGTGGCTTCAGTGATGTTTTAGGAAAGTTGTTTCAGAGTTGGAGCTAGTTATTGCATTTTGATGAATGATTATGAACCTTGTTTTCCTTTAGTTGATGTATCATCCACTGGTAGACCAGAAATGTGTATTAGGACAGTAAATGAGGGCGGTTTTGTTGTCATGTTTATTTAATTTAGTCTGTTTAGCTCTCTGATTGTCATTGTGCTTGTTTACTCACCACAGGTTGGACAGCAGTTTTCAATCACGCTTTTGTATTTGTGGCCACAGGGCGTTATGGTCGGACAGTTCATAGGCTCTTGGACAACACCAAAGCTCTCACTGGAGCACGTGTATGTTGTGCAGTTAACCATCCATGTATCTCCAGGCTACAGGAGAGGAAGTAAGGTGATAATAGTTAGATGTGAGTTGGGATTAAAAATAATGGTAAAGGTTGGGTTTATTGTGTTCAAATGCCATTTTAAATTTGGCTAAATGAGTGAAGTTTTTTTATACAGCCATTTGTATGAATTTCAGCGTAATTTTGCTGTAGTGTAATGGTTACGCTCTGCTATTTTCACACAGTTTCAATCATATATCGGTAGGACTTAGAGCAGGTGTTCTTAACACTGGCCCTCGAGGTCCACTTTCCTGCAAAGTTTTGCTTCAACCCTGATCAAATACACCTAGACAAGCTAATCAAGGTCTTTAGGATTACTAGGCGGTGAACAAAATTGCCTTCTATACCCTTAAATAGAGAACTATTTGAGGGGACAGCCATTTGTAGTGGTGTCAGAATCCATATCGGACATTATGGAGTGCTCTCATTCAATCCCACAATGCACCGCAATATTGAGTGTACAACTGATGTACGCTCAATGGCTAGAGAATACCCATAATGCACTGTAAGAGTCACGCGCCTCTCAAGTAATTCCTGTGTAATGACCAGAAGATGGTGCCCGCAGCTGAATCATCCATTCATTTTCCAAACTGCTTGTCCAATGTGGCTACAGCGTCATATCATACAGGTATAAATCCCTTTTTCAATTTGATTATTAAATTGTTTAGTTAAGGTTAATACATAGTTTCCATGACAGAGTTAAAGATAAATCTTTTCATCTTACTACTGGAGCAGCCAGTTTGCTAAGTTTCAAATAATTATTAAACAGCAAGCACGAACTGTGCAAAAGCACTTACAGTACACTCAGTGTCCGAATTCACTCACTCCATACTCCATTGCCTTAGCTCCCTCAAGTGAACTGTATTAGAGGAGTAATGTTGGGAATAGTGAATGAGGGTATAAGGGGCAATTTCGGACACAGCCGTAGAAAGTTGTAGGCAGGTGAGTTTGATCTGGGTTGTATCTGAACTCTGAAAGTGGACCTTGAGGACCAGAGTTGATAATCCCTGGACTAGAGTTAAGTTCACAATCCTAGTAAATGTCATGTAAATAGTTTTACCTCTATTACTACTACTAAAAGATACATACCTGTCTTGGTAATCCATCAGGGCCGATGCAATCTACATGTAGGGAGTGCAAAATGCATCAACAAAAGTTTGACTTTAAGGCACATTAATATAACAAATATCATAAATTAAGTAATAATGCTTACCGCAAGTAGGTGTACACTTATCTGTTGTTGAACTAACTAGATATGTGTTGTCGGGACAGAAACAACCTTCCATGAATGTTTGATTTTTGCCTGGTAATTCCACAAACATCTCATTGTATCTGGTTTGTAAAGCGCATATGGCAGGAAGATTGTTAATGCAGTGAAATTTAGACAGTTCAGTATTATAATATTTCCAATTATGGATATGAATTGTTATAGAGAGTGCTTACCTTGTACTGCAGGTTTTTTCCACTTTAGGCCCACATGCCTTGTAGACTTTCTGATCGGCACATTTGTATGCTATTAACAAATGACAATCAAGAGATTCAGGATACTGTCAGATAAGAGATCCAACATTGTGTTATGGTGGGTTCATTCTCCTCTCTTACCGCATAGCCCGTTGAGGTCGGCTGAGTCTCTCCAGTCCACACAGATAGACTTCTGGCCACATAGCTGTGCATAGGCCTCCACACTGGCACAGGCCATGGAGTCATTTTTCTTGTAGCACACATCATATTTACATGCCTCATAGTATTTTTGATAGGGAATGATGTCATGACAGCTCTTGAATAAACTGAATAAAATACAGAAGTTTAGTGAGAAAATGTAAACTGAAGCATAACATGGTTCAGTGGTTTGTTTGATAGCACTACCAAAAACAACAACTACAAAAAAGGTAATAACCCAAAAAAATGACCTCTGAAATCTTAAAAATTTTTATTTAAAGTAAAGTCTGTAATTTCTGTACCATTTGCGATATCAAATGGTATTGCAATTTGTTTAAGTGGTCTGAGTGGACTGGACCCAAAATCACATCACATTGACTCAACCAATGGCGTGAGTTTTGGGTGCAACTACCATTTTACTAACCAATGGTGGTGGATAGAGGGTTTTTTAAAACGTCATACATTTTTTTGCCATTGTATTTGGTGCGGCTAGTGGCAGAGAAATTCCCCATTTTCTGAAAATTTACAGAGAGATGATTTGCTTTTTCTTACTCGCTCTTGATGACCTCACAGCTTTGTGCTGTGCAAGCAGGAGTGGGTTCGCTTGGATGTGGTGGAGGGGTTTCACATCCTGGAGAGTCCGCCCACAAGGCTGCCATTTGCTCACATGATTGGTCAATTGTTCCATCGGGACGCCTGCAGTCATTTGTGGCATCATTGTCACAAACCCCTAAAAATAAGGACAGCATTTCAAAATTTTAATTGACAGAAACACTAGACTTTCTTATTTAGGTACATTTAAATTACTCTACAATAGAACATTCTAGATGATTTTGATATACTAGGCTAATAAAAAGTAGGCTAATCCCTATTCCAAATCGGTCTTTCTCTCCGAGAAAGTTGTTGTTGTCTCACAGAAGAAATACTGTTTATTACTGGCTATATTTATTGCAACAAGGGCACCAAACTGTACTCACCGCACTGTCCCTCTGTATTACCATGGAAGTAGGAGAACGGGAGATTGATCTCAAAACCTTGATGACTGACTAAAATTTCAGCTTTGATTTCATTGATGTTTAGAATAACTGCCATGCCCGAGGTGGTAATGCTGAAGTCTTCATTAAAGAATGTTGGGACCTTTATGACATCATTGACATAGACCTGTAGGCGACAAGGGTTTTTGAGTTGTAGCCTAATAAATATTGACCCTTATATACATTCTATATAGATCAGTGCAGGTTGATATTTTTTCATATCAAGCTGATTCCGATTTTTAAAATTTTTAAGCCTCTTTTGGTTGATTCCAATGTCGTGCCAATAATATAGTGCATGAAACGTTATGTGACATTGTTTTCAAGCTGTTGTATTAACATCTTTCTGCTGTTGAAAGACTGTTTACATGAGACATGAAACATTTCAGGTCAGGAAGTTGTACTGTATCTTCTAACATACCTTCTGATGTTAATTTATGTTTATTCTGTGCTATAACTAGTAGTAAAGTGTGCTCCTTGCTGCCGCTTCGCTTGACCTGAAGCGGCTACAGTGATCTGTCGCTCCACATTAAAGAGCAAAATGATGTTTATTAAATTTCATAATAAAATTGACATTTGATGTGACTTTGTTTCCTATCAAAAGTGACAAAGCACAAAGCTTATTGCGATTTATTGGATTAGAGCCACGCTACCAATACTGTTTAGTACATTTTTGTTCATGCATCAACTGAAAACAGCATTAAACTAAAAATTTAAGTTGGGGTTCATCAAAATGAGAATCGATTAAAATCATGTGTTAAGTCATATAAGCTAAAAAAGCTAAGCTAACCCCTTGTGTTAAGTCATATAAGCATTGAAAATTTATTAAGTTGTCATTTTCTTAAGTCAATATATTTCAGAGCTTGTTTTTCAAGAGTACCGTATTTGAATTTCGTGATCAAATTTAATCGTGACACTCACCTGCATTACTTCACTGTTACTTGCTAGCTTGATTTCATAGGATTTGTACTTCACTATCACATACTCTGGGCAAGCAAAATTATTTGTAACATCGCAATAATAGTTTTTAACATGGACACTGATATTGTATTTCGGAATGATTTCTCGGACCAACACATAGTCGCAGTTTCCTTGGAAAACATAATATGTTCCATCAAAAGTATTGTAATGAGGGTCACCCCAGCCACTGCATCGACCTGTTATTTCAGAAGACAAGTTAAACAACATTAGTTAGTAAGGACAATGTTAGTTAATTGCTTAGTAGAACCATCATGTTTAATATTAATAAACCATCAATTGTCTAGAGCATGGTTTAAACTCACATGGACACTCATACTTAGTGCAGCAGCCATTGTTATAATAAACCTTCTCAGGTTCAAGTCCATTGACACATGTAGGTATAACAGAATCAGTTGGATCACACTGTACAGGGCTTATGGTGACATTCCCATTTATGCAGTTTTTAGTGGTACAACTTTCATTCCATGACTCTCCATTCTGTTAAATATTAAAAAAATATTGATGAACAAAGATAATACAATCTATTTCAGTGCAATTGTAATTTAGCTGAAATTAATTTTGTGAGAAATGTAAACTGTACATGAACAATTTTTTTTAACCTTTCTGTTGACATCAGTACAGTCACGTGGAACAGTTGAAATTGGAACTGTAGTAGTCTGAGGACATGGTTTTTGTGTTATTTCACTAACACATCTGGAGTTGCAGTAAGCAAAGTAGCACCAGCCCGCTTTATCAGTTTTGTTGTAGATCACAGACTCTATATCAGATAACAGAATGTGCATCATTGATATGCTTACAATTGTTCAATTGTTCACAATCACAAAACTGTGTGAAAAAATTTGAAATTGTCATTCATGTGTTACTTACCAGGTGGGAATGTTTGATTTGCATATGTGCAATGACAGCTCGTTGTGATGACAATTTGAGGTGATGAGGCATGTGGCATTTCAATTGTTGATTCTGTATGCACTGTGAACATTGTTGATGGTGTTTGTGTCACTGGAGGGACTGATGTAAAAAGAGTTGATGTAACAAATGTTGTAGTTGGTGGTGTTTCTGTTCCTGTGGGAGGTGGTGTTTCAGTCAATGGTGTTTGAGCAGTAACAGCAGCAGTAGAAATTCCAGGTGCTGTTGGTGTCGGTGGAACAGCAGTTGTAGTAGCTGTTGATGGAGTTTCTGTTCCTGTGGGAGGTGGTGTTTCTGTAGATGGTGTTTCAGTAGTAACAGCAGTAGTAATTCCAGGTGATGTAGGTGTTGGTGGAACAGCAGTTGTAGTAGCTGTTGATGGGGTTTCTGTTCCTGTGGGAGGTGGTGTTTCTGTAGATGGTGTTTCAGTAGTAACAGCAGTAGTAATTCCAGGTGATGTAGGTGTTGGTGGAACAGCAGTTGTAGTAGCTGTTGATGGGGTTTCTGTTCCTGTGGGAGGTGGTGTTTCTGTAGATGGTGTTTTAGTAGTAACAGCAGTAGTAATTCCAGGTGTTGTAGGTGTTGGTGGAACAGTTGTAGTAGCTGTTGATGGCGTTTCTGTTCCTGTGGGAGGTTGTGTTTCGATCAATGGTGTTTGAGCAGTAACAGCAGTAGTAGAAATTTGTGGTGCTGTTGGTGTCGGTGGAACAGCAGTTGTTGTAGCTGTTGATGGTGTTTCTGTTCCTGTGGGAGGTGGTGTTTCGATCAATGGTGTTTGAGCAGTAACAGCAGTAGTAGAAATTTGTGGTGCTGTTGGTGTCGGTGGAACAGCAGTTGTTGTAACTGTTGATGGCGTTTCTGTTCCTGTGGGAGGTGGTGTTTCTGTAGATGGTGTTTCAGTAGTAACAGCAGTAGTAATTCCAGGTGATGTAGGTGTTGGTGGAACAGCAGTTGTAGTAGCTGTTGATGGCGTTTCTGTTCCTGTGGGAGTTGGTGTTTCGATCAGTGGTGTTTGAGCAGTTACAGCAGTAGTAGAAATTTCAGGTGCTGTTGGTGTCGGTGGAACAGCAGTTGTTGTAGCTGTTGATGGCGTTTCTGTTCCTGTGGGAGGTGGTGTTTCTGTAGATGGTGTTTCAGTAGTAACAGCAGTAGTAATTCCAGGTGATGTAGGTGTTGGTGGAACAGCAGTTGTAGTAGCTGTTGATGGCGTTTCTGTTCCTGTGGGAGTTGGTGTTTCGATCAATGGTGTTTGAGCAGTAACAGCAGTAGTAGAAATTTCAGGTGCTGTTGGTGTCGGTGGAACAGCAGTTGTTGTAGCTGTTGATGGCGTTTCTGTTCCTGTGGGAGGTGGTGTTTCTGTAGATGGTGTTTCAATAGTAACAGCAGTAGTAATTCCAGGTGATGGAGGTGTTGGTGGAACAGCAGTTGTAGTAGCTGTTGATGGTGTTTCTGTTCCTGTGGGAGTTGATGTTTCGATCAATGGTGTTTGAGCAGTAACAGCAGTAGTAGAAATTTCAGGTGCTGTTGGTGTCGGTGGAACAGCAGTTGTTGTAGCTGTTGATGGCGTTTCTGTTCCTGTGGGAGGTGGTGTTTCTGTAGATGGTGTTTCAGTAGTAACAGCAGTAGTAATTCCAGGTGATGTAGGTGTTGGTGGAACAGCAGTTGTAGTAGCTGTTGATGGTGTTTCTGTTCCTGTTGGAGTTGGTGTTTCGATCAATGGTGTTTGAGCAGTAACAGCAGTAGTAGAAATTTCAGGTGCTGTTGGTGTCGGTGGAACAGCAGTTGTTGTAGCTGTTGATGGCGTTTCTGTTCCTGTGGGAGGTGGTCTTTCTGTAGATGGTGTTTCAATAGTAACAGCAGTTGTAATTCCAGGTGATGGAGGTGTTGGTGGAACAGCAGTTGTAGTAGCTGTTGATGGCGTTCCTGTGGGAGTTGGTGTTTCGATCAATGGTGTTTGAGCAGTAACAGCAGTAGTAGAAATTTCAGGTGCTGTTGGTGTCGGTGGAACAGCAGTTGTTGTACCTGTTGATGGCGTTTCTGTTCCTGTGGGAGGTGGTGTTTCTGTAGATGGTGTTTCAATAGTAACAGCAGTAGTAATTCCAGGTGATGTAGGTGTTGGTGGAACAGCAGTTGTAGTAGCTGTTGATGGTGTTTCTGTGGGAGTTGGTGACTCGATCAATGGTGTTTGAGCAGTAACAGCAGTAGTAGAAATTTCAGGTGCTGTTGGTGTCGGTGGAACAGCAGTTGTTGTAGCTGTTGATGGCGTTTCTGTTCCTGTGGGAGGTGGTGTTTCTGTAGATGGTGTTTCAGTAGTAACAGCAGTAGTAATTCCAGGTGATGTAGGTGTTGGTGGAACAGCAGTTGTAGTAGCTGTTGATGGCGTTTCTGTTCCTGTGGGAGTTGGTGTTTCGATCAATGGTGTTTGAGCAGTAACAGCAGTAGTAGAAGTTTCAGGTGCTGTTGGTGTCGGTGGAACAGCAGTTGTTGTAGCTGTTGATGGCGTTTCTGTTCCTGTGGGAGGTGGTGTTTCTGTAGATGGTGTTTCAGTAGTAACAGCAGTAGTAATTCCAGGTGATGTAGGTGTTGGTGGAACAGCAGTTGTAGTAGCTGTTGATGGCGTTTCTGTTCCTGTGGGAGTTGGTGTTTCGATCAATGGTGTTTGAGCAGTAACAGCAGTAGTAGAAATTTCAGGTGCTGTTGGTGTCGGTGGAACAGCAGTTGTTGTAGCTGTTGATGGCGTTTCTGTTCCTGTGGGAGGTGGTGTTTCTGTAGATGGTGTTTCAGTAGTAACAGCAGTAGTAATTCCAGGTGATGTAGGTGTTGGTGGAACAGCAGTTGTAGTAGCTGTTGATGGCGTTTCTGTTCCTGTGGGAGTTGGTGTTTCGATCAGTGGTGTTTGAGCAGTAACAGCTGTAGTAGAAATTTCAGGTGCTGTTGGTGTCGGTGGAACAGCAGTTGTTGTAGCTGTTGATGGCGTTTCTGTTCCTGTGGGAGGTGGTGTTTCTGTAGATGGTGTTTCAATAGTAACAGCAGTAGTAATTCCAGGTGATGTAGGTGTTGGTGGAACAGCAGTTGTAGTAGCTGTTGATGGCGTTTCTGTTCCTGTGGGAGTTGGTGTTTCGATCAGTGGTGTTTGAGCAGTTACAGCAGTAGTAGAAGTTTCAGGTGCTGTTGGTGTCGGTGGAACAGCAGTTGTTGTAGCTGTTGATGGCGTTTCTGTTCCTGTGGGAGGTGGTGTTTCTGTAGATGGTGTTTCAGTAGTAACAGCAGTAGTAATTCCAGGTGATGTAGGTGTTGGTGGAACAGCAGTTGTAGTAGCTGTTGATGGCGTTTCTGTTCCTGTGGGAGTTGGTGTTTCGATCAATGGTGTTTGAGCAGTAACAGCAGTAGTAGAAATTTCAGGTGCTGTTGGTGTCGGTGGAACAGCAGTTGTTGTAGCTGTTGATGGCGTTTCTGTTCCTGTGGGAGGTGGTGTTTCTGTAGATGGTGTTTCAATAGTAACAGCAGTAGTAATTCCAGGTGATGTAGGTGTTGGTGGAACAGCAGTTGTAGTAGCTGTTGATGGTGTTTCTGTGGGAGTTGGTGATTCGATCAATGGTGTTTTAGCAGTAACAGCAGTAGTAGAAATTTCAGGTGATGTTGGTGTCGGTGGAACAGCAGTTGTTGTAGCTGTTGATGGCGTTTCTGTTCCTGTGGGAGGTGGTGTTTCTGTAGATGGTGTTTCAGTAGTAACAGCAGTAGTAATTCCAGGTGATGTAGGTGTTGGTGGAACAGCAGTTGTAGTAGCTGTTGATGGCGTTTCTGTTCCTGTGGGAGTTGGTGTTTCGATCAATGGTGTTTGACCAGTAACAGCAGTAGTAGAAATTTCAGGTGCTGTTGGTGTCGGTGGAACAGCAGTTGTTGTAGCTGTTGATGGCGTTTCTGTTCCTGTGGGAGGTGGTGTTTCTGTAGATGGTGTTTCAGTAGTAACAGCAGTAGTAATTCCAGGTGATGTAGGTGTTGGTGGAACAGCAGTTGTAGTAGCTGTTGATGGCGTTTCTGTTCCTGTGGGAGTTGGTGTTTCGATCAATGGTGTTTGAGCAGTAACAGCAGTAGTAGAAATTTCAGGTGCTGTTGGTGTCGGTGGAACAGCAGTTGTTGTAGCTGTTGATGGCGTTTCTGTTCCTGTGGGAGGTGGTGTTTCTGTAGATGGTGTTTCAGTAGTAACAGCAGTAGTAATTCCAGGTGATGTAGGTGTTGGTGGAACAGCAGTTGTAGTAGCTGTTGATGGCGTTTCTGTTCCTGTGGGAGTTGGTGTTTCGATCAGTGGTGTTTGAGCAGTAACAGCAGTAGTAGAAATTTCAGGTGCTGTTGGTGTCGGTGGAACAGCAGTTGTTGTAGCTGTTGATGGCGTTTCTGTTCCTGTGGGAGGTGGTGTTTCTGTAGATGGTGTTTCAATAGTAACAGCAGTAGTAATTCCAGGTGATGTAGGTGTTGGTGGAACAGCAGTTGTAGTAGCTGTTGATGGCGTTTCTGTTCCTGTGGGAGTTGGTGTTTCGATCAGTGGTGTTTGAGCAGTTACAGCAGTAGTAGAAGTTTCAGGTGCTGTTGGTGTCGGTGGAACAGCAGTTGTTGTAGCTGTTGATGGCGTTTCTGTTCCTGTGGGATGTGGTGTTTCTGTAGATGGTGTTTCAGTAGTAACTGCAGTAGTAATTCCAGGTGATGTAGGTGTTGGTGGAACAGCAGTTGTAGTAGCTGTTGATGGCGTTTCTGTTCCTGTGGGAGTTGGTGTTTCGATCAATGGTGTTTGAGCAGTAACAGCAGTAGTAGAAATTTCAGGTGCTGTTGGTGTCGGTGGAACAGCAGTTGTTGTAGCTGTTGATGGCGTTTCTGTTCCTGTGGGAGGTGGTGTTTCTGTAGATGGTGTTTCAGTAGTAACAGCAATAGTAATTCCAGGTGATGTAGGTGTTGGTGGAACAGCAGTTGTAGTAGCTGTTGATGGCGTTTCTGTTCCTGTGGGAGTTGGTGTTTCGATCAGTGGTGTTTGAGCAGTAACAGCTGTAGTAGAAATTTCAGGTGCTGTTGGTGTCGGTGGAACAGCAGTTGTTGTAGCTGTTGATGGCGTTTCTGTTCCTGTGGGAGGTGGTGTTTCTGTAGATGGTGTTTCAATAGTAACAGCAGTAGTAATTCCAGGTGATGTAGGTGTTGGTGGAACAGCAGTTGTAGTAGCTGTTGATGGCGTTTCTGTTCCTGTGGGAGTTGGTGTTTCGATCAGTGGTGTTTGAGCAGTAACAGCAGTAGTAGAAATTTCAGGTGCTTTTGGTGTCGGTGGAACAGCAGTTGTTGTAGCTGTTGATGGCGTTTCTGTTCCTGTGGGAGGTGGTGTTTCTGTAGATGGTGTTTCAATAGTAACAGCAGTAGTAATTCCAGGTGATGTAGGTGTTGGTGGAACAGCAGTTGTAGTAGCTGTTGATGGCGTTTCTGTTCCTGTGGGAGTTGGTGTTTCGATCAGTGGTGTTTGAGCAGTTACAGCAGTAGTAGAAGTTTCAGGTGCTGTTGGTGTCGGTGGAACAGCAGTTGTTGTAGCTGTTGATGGCGTTTCTGTTCCTGTGGGAGGTGGTGTTTCTGTAGATGGTGTTTCAGTAGTAACAGCAGTAGTAATTCCAGGTGATGTAGGGGTTGGTGGAACAGCAGTTGTAGTAGCTGTTGATGGCGTTTCTGTTCCTGTGGGAGTTGGTGTTTCGATCAATGGTGTTTGAGCAGTAACAGCAGTAGTAGAAATTTCAGGTGCTGTTGGTGTCGGTGGAACAGCAGTTGTTGTAGCTGTTGATGGCGTTTCTGTTCCTGTGGGAGGTGGTGTTTCTGTAGATGGTGTTTCAATAGTAACAGCAGTAGTAATTCCAGGTGATGTAGGTGTTAGTGGAACAGCAGTTGTAGTAGCTGTTGATGGTGTTTCTGTGGGAGTTGGTGATTCGATCAATGGTGTTTTAGCAGTAACAGCAGTAGTAGAAATTTCAGGTGCTGTTGGTGTCGGTGGAACAGCAGTTGTTGTAGCTGTTGATGGCGTTTCTGTTCCTGTGGGAGGTGGTGTTTCTGTAGATGGTGTTTCAATAGTAACAGCAGTAGTAATTCCAGGTGATGTAGGTGTTGGTGGAACAGCAGTTGTAGTAGCTGTTGATGGCGTTTCTGTTCCTGTGGGAGTTGGTGTTTCGATCAATGGTGTTTGAGCAGTAACAGCAGTAGTAGAAATTTCAGGTGCTGTTGGTGTCGGTGGAACAGCAGTTGTTGTAGCTGTTGATGGCGTTTCTGTTCCTGTGGGAGGTGGTGTTTCTGTAGATGGTGTTTCAGTAGTAACAGCAGTAGTAATTCCAGGTGATGTAGGTGTTGGTGGAACAGCAGTTGTAGTAGCTGTTGATGGCGTTTCTGTTCCTGTGGGAGTTGGTGTTTCGATCAATGGTGTTTGAGCAGTAACAGCAGTAGTAGAAATTTCAGGTGCTGTTGGTGTCGGTGGAACAGCAGTTGTTGTAGCTGTTGATGGCGTTTCTGTTCCTGTGGGAGGTGGTGTTTCTGTAGATGGTGTTTCAGTAGTAACAGCAGTAGTAATTCCAGGTGATGTAGGTGTTGGTGGAACAGCAGTTGTAGTAGCTGTTGATGGCGTTTCTGTTCCTGTGGGAGTTGGTGTTTCGATCAGTGGTGTTTGAGCAGTAACAGCAGTAGTAGAAATTTCAGGTGCTGTTGGTGTCGGTGGAACAGCAGTTGTTGTAGCTGTTGATGGCGTTTCTGTTCCTGTGGGAGGTGGTGTTTCTGTAGATGGTGTTTCAATAGTAACAGCAGTAGTAATTCCAGGTGATGTAGGTGTTGGTGGAACAGCAGTTGTAGTAGCTGTTGATGGCGTTTCTGTTCCTGTGGGAGTTGGTGTTTCGATCAGTGGTGTTTGAGCAGTTACAGCAGTAGTAGAAGTTTCAGGTGCTGTTGGTGTCGGTGGAACAGCAGTTGTTGTAGCTGTTGATGGCGTTTCTGTTCCTGTGGGAGGTGGTGTTTCTGTAGATGGTGTTTCAGTAGTAACAGCAGTAGTAATTCCAGGTGATGTAGGTGTTGGTGGAACAGCAGTTGTAGTAGCTGTTGATGGCGTTTCTGTTCCTGTGGGAGTTGGTGTTTCGATCAATGGTGTTTGAGCAGTAACAGCAGTAGTAGAAATTTCAGGTGCTGTTGGTGTCGGTGGAACAGCAGTTGTTGTAGCTGTTGATGGCGTTTCTGTTCCTGTGGGAGGTGGTGTTTCTGTAGATGGTGTTTCAATAGTAACAGCAGTAGTAATTCCAGGTGATGTAGGTGTTGGTGGAACAGCAGTTGTAGTAGCTGTTGATGGCGTTTCTGTTCCTGTGGGAGTTGGTGTTTCGATCAGTGGTGTTTGAGCAGTAACAGCAGTAGTAGAAATTTCAGGTGCTGTTGGTGTCGGTGGAACAGCAGTTGTTGTAGCTGTTGATGGCGTTTCTGTTCCTGTGGGAGGTGGTGTTTCTGTAGATGGTGTTTCAATAGTAACAGCAGTAGTAATTCCAGGTGATGTAGGTGTTGGTGGAACAGCAGTTGTAGTAGCTGTTGATGGCGTTTCTGTTCCTGTGGGAGTTGGTGTTTCGATCAGTGGTGTTTGAGCAGTTACAGCAGTAGTAGAAGTTTCAGGTGCTGTTGGTGTCGGTGGAACAGCAGTTGTTGTAGCTGTTGATGGCGTTTCTGTTCCTGTGGGATGTGGTGTTTCTGTAGATGGTGTTTCAGTAGTAACTGCAGTAGTAATTCCAGGTGATGTAGGTGTTGGTGGAACAGCAGTTGTAGTAGCTGTTGATGGCGTTTCTGTTCCTGTGGGAGTTGGTGTTTCGATCAATGGTGTTTGAGCAGTAACAGCAGTAGTAGAAATTTCAGGTGCTGTTGGTGTCGGTGGAACAGCAGTTGTTGTAGCTGTTGATGGCGTTTCTGTTCCTGTGGGAGGTGGTGTTTCTGTAGATGGTGTTTCAGTAGTAACAGCAATAGTAATTCCAGGTGATGTAGGTGTTGGTGGAACAGCAGTTGTAGTAGCTGTTGATGGCGTTTCTGTTCCTGTGGGAGTTGGTGTTTCGATCAGTGGTGTTTGAGCAGTAACAGCTGTAGTAGAAATTTCAGGTGCTGTTGGTGTCGGTGGAACAGCAGTTGTTGTAGCTGTTGATGGCGTTTCTGTTCCTGTGGGAGGTGGTGTTTCTGTAGATGGTGTTTCAATAGTAACAGCAGTAGTAATTCCAGGTGATGTAGGTGTTGGTGGAACAGCAGTTGTAGTAGCTGTTGATGGCGTTTCTGTTCCTGTGGGAGTTGGTGTTTCGATCAGTGGTGTTTGAGCAGTAACAGCAGTAGTAGAAATTTCAGGTGCTGTTGGTGTCGGTGGAACAGCAGTTGTTGTAGCTGTTGATGGCGTTTCTGTTCCTGTGGGAGGTGGTGTTTCTGTAGATGGTGTTTCAATAGTAACAGCAGTAGTAATTCCAGGTGATGTAGGTGTTGGTGGAACAGCAGTTGTAGTAGCTGTTGATGGCGTTTCTGTTCCTGTGGGAGTTGGTGTTTCGATCAGTGGTGTTTGAGCAGTTACAGCAGTAGTAGAAGTTTCAGGTGCTGTTGGTGTCGGTGGAACAGCAGTTGTTGTAGCTGTTGATGGCGTTTCTGTTCCTGTGGGAGGTGGTGTTTCTGTAGATGGTGTTTCAGTAGTAACAGCAGTAGTAATTCCAGGTGATGTAGGGGTTGGTGGAACAGCAGTTGTAGTAGCTGTTGATGGCGTTTCTGTTCCTGTGGGAGTTGGTGTTTCGATCAATGGTGTTTGAGCAGTAACAGCAGTAGTAGAAATTTCAGGTGCTGTTGGTGTCGGTGGAACAGCAGTTGTTGTAGCTGTTGATGGCGTTTCTGTTCCTGTGGGAGGTGGTGTTTCTGTAGATGGTGTTTCAATAGTAACAGCAGTAGTAATTCCAGGTGATGTAGGTGTTAGTGGAACAGCAGTTGTAGTAGCTGTTGATGGTGTTTCTGTGGGAGTTGGTGATTCGATCAATGGTGTTTTAGCAGTAACAGCAGTAGTAGAAATTTCAGGTGATGTTGGTGTCGGTGGAACAGCAGTTGTTGTAGCTGTTGATGGCGTTTCTGTTCCTGTGGGAGGTGGTGTTTCTGTAGATGGTGTTTCAGTAGTAACAGCAGTAGTAATTCCAGGTGATGTAGGTGTTGGTGGAACAGCAGTTGTAGTAGCTGTTGATGGCGTTTCTGTTCCTGTGGGAGTTGGTGTTTCGATCAATGGTGTTTGAGCAGTAACAGCAGTAGTAGAAATTTCAGGTGCTGTTGGTGTCGGTGGAACAGCAGTTGTTGTAGCTGTTGATGGCGTTTCTGTTCCTGTGGGAGGTGGTGTTTCTGTAGATGGTGTTTCAGTAGTAACAGCAGTAGTAATTCCAGGTGATGTAGGTGTTGGTGGAACAGCAGTTGTAGTAGCTGTTGATGGCGTTTCTGTTCCTGTGGGAGTTGGTGTTTCGATCAATGGTGTTTGAGCAGTAACAGCAGTAGTAGAAATTTCAGGTGCTGTTGGTGTCGGTGGAACAGCAGTTGTTGTAGCTGTTGATGGCGTTTCTGTTCCTGTGGGAGGTGGTGTTTCTGTAGATGGTGTTTCAGTAGTAACAGCAGTAGTAATTCCAGGTGATGTAGGTGTTGGTGGAACAGCAGTTGTAGTAGCTGTTGATGGCGTTTCTGTTCCTGTGGGAGTTGGTGTTTCGATCAGTGGTGTTTGAGCAGTAACAGCAGTAGTAGAAATTTCAGGTGCTGTTGGTGTCGGTGGAACAGCAGTTGTTGTAGCTGTTGATGGCGTTTCTGTTCCTGTGGGAGGTGGTGTTTCTGTAGATGGTGTTTCAATAGTAACAGCAGTAGTAATTCCAGGTGATGTAGGTGTTGGTGGAACAGCAGTTGTAGTAGCTGTTGATGGCGTTTCTGTTCCTGTGGGAGTTGGTGTTTCGATCAGTGGTGTTTGAGCAGTTACAGCAGTAGTAGAAGTTTCAGGTGCTGTTGGTGTCGGTGGAACAGCAGTTGTTGTAGCTGTTGATGGCGTTTCTGTTCCTGTGGGAGGTGGTGTTTCTGTAGATGGTGTTTCAGTAGTAACAGCAGTAGTAATTCCAGGTGATGTAGGTGTTGGTGGAACAGCAGTTGTAGTAGCTGTTGATGGCGTTTCTGTTCCTGTGGGAGTTGGTGTTTCGATCAATGGTGTTTGAGCAGTAACAGCAGTAGTAGAAATTTCAGGTGCTGTTGGTGTCGGTGGAACAGCAGTTGTTGTAGCTGTTGATGGCGTTTCTGTTCCTGTGGGAGGTGGTGTTTCTGTAGATGGTGTTTCAGTAGTAACAGCAGTAGTAATTCCAGGTGATGTAGGTGTTGGTGGAACAGCAGTTGTAGTAGCTGTTGATGGCGTTTCTGTTCCTGTGGGAGTTGGTGTTTCGATCAGTGGTGTTTGAGCAGTAACAGCTGTAGTAGAAATTTCAGGTGCTGTTGGTGTCGGTGGAACAGCAGTTGTTGTAGCTGTTGATGGCGTTTCTGTTCCTGTGGGAGGTGGTGTTTCTGTAGATGGTGTTTCAATAGTAACAGCAGTAGTAATTCCAGGTGATGTAGGTGTTGGTGGAACAGCAGTTGTAGTAGCTGTTGATGGCGTTTCTGTTCCTGTGGGAGTTGGTGTTTCGATCAGTGGTGTTTGAGCAGTAACAGCAGTAGTAGAAATTTCAGGTGCTGTTGGTGTCGGTGGAACAGCAGTTGTTGTAGCTGTTGATGGCGTTTCTGTTCCTGTGGGAGGTGGTGTTTCTGTAGATGGTGTTTCAATAGTAACAGCAGTAGTAATTCCAGGTGATGTAGGTGTTGGTGGAACAGCAGTTGTAGTAGCTGTTGATGGCGTTTCTGTTCCTGTGGGAGTTGGTGTTTCGATCAATGGTGTTTGAGCAGTAACAGCAGTAGTAGAAATTTCAGGTGCTGTTGGTGTCGGTGGAACAGCAGTTGTTGTAGCTGTTGATGGCGTTTCTGTTCCTGTGGGAGGTGGTGTTTCTGTAGATGGTGTTTCAATAGTAACAGCAGTAGTAATTCCAGGTGATGTAGGTGTTGGTGGAACAGCAGTTGTAGTAGCTGTTGATGGTGTTTCTGTGGGAGTTGGTGATTCGATCAATGGTGTTTTAGCAGTAACAGCAGTAGTAGAAATTTCAGGTGATGTTGGTGTCGGTGGAACAGCAGTTGTTGTAGCTGTTGATGGCGTTTCTGTTCCTGTGGGAGGTGGTGTTTCTGTAGATGGTGTTTCAGTAGTAACAGCAGTAGTAATTCCAGGTGATGTAGGTGTTGGTGGAACAGCAGTTGTAGTAGCTGTTGATGGCGTTTCTGTTCCTGTGGGAGGTGGTGTTTCTGTAGATGGTGTTTCAGTAGTAACAGCAGTAGTAATTCCAGGTGATGTAGGTGTTGGTGGAACAGCAGTTGTAGTAGCTGTTGATGGCGTTTCTGTTCCTGTGGGAGTTGGTGTTTCGATCAATGGTGTTTGAGCAGTAACAGCAGTAGTAGAAATTTCAGGTGCTGTTGGTGTCGGTGGAACAGCAGTTGTTGTAGCTGTTGATGGCGTTTCTGTTCCTGTGGGAGGTGGTGTTTCTGTAGATGGTGTTTCAATAGTAACAGCAGTATTAATTCCAGGTGATGTAGGTATTGGTGGAACAGCAGTTGTAGTAGCTGTTGATGGCGTTTCTGTTCCTGTGGGAGTTGGTGTTTCGATCAATGGTGTTTGAGCTGTAACAGCAGTAGTAGAAATTTCAGGTGCTGTTGGTGTCGGTGGAACAGCAGTTGTTGTAGCTGTTGATGGCGTTTCTGTTCCTGTGGGAGGTGGTGTTTCTGTAGATGGTGTTTCAATAGTAACAGCAGTAGTAATTCCAGTTGATGTAGGTGTTGGTGGAACAGCAGTTGTAGTAGCTGTTGATGGTGTTTCTGTTCCTGTGGGAGTTGGTGTTTCGATCAGTGGTGTTTGAGCAGTAACAGCAGTAGTAGAAGTTTCAGGTGCTGTTGGTGTCGGTGGAACAGCAGTTGTTGTAGCTGTTGATGGCGTTTCTGTTCCTGTGGGAGGTGGTGTTTCTGTAGATGGTGTTTCAGTAGTAACAGCAGTAGTAATTCCAGGTGATGTAGGTGTTGGTGGAACAGCAGTTGTAGTAGCTGTTGATGGCGTTTCTGTTCCTGTGGGAGTTGGTGTTTCGATCAATGGTGTTTGAGCAGTAACAGCAGTAGTAGAAATTTCAGGTGCTGTTGGTGTCGGTGGAACAGCAGTTGTTGTAGCTGTTGATGGCGTTTCTGTTCCTGTGGGAGGTGGTGTTTCTGTAGATGGTGTTTCAGTAGTAACAGCAGTAGTAATTCCCGGTGATTTAGGTGTTGGTGGAACAGCAGTTGTAGTAGCTGTTGATGGCGTTTCTGTTCCTGTGGGAGTTGGTGTTTCGATCAGTGGTGTTTGAGCAGTTACAGCAGTAGTAGAAGTTTCAGGTGCTGTTGGTGTCGGTGGAACAGCAGTTGTTGTAGCTGTTGATGGCGTTTCTGTTCCTGTGGGAGGTGGTGTTTCTGTAGATGGTGTTTCAGTAGTAACAGCAGTAGTAATTCCAGGTGATGTAGGTGTTGGTGGAACAGCAGTTGTAGTAGCTGTTGATGGCGTTTCTGCTCCTGTGGGAGTTGGTGTTTCGATCAGTGGTGTTTGAGCAGTTACAGCAGTAGTAGAAGTTTCAGGTGCTGTTGGTGTCGGTGGAACAGCAGTTGTTGTAGCTGTTGATGGCGTTTCTGTTCCTGTGGGAGGTGGTGTTTCTGTAGATGGTGTTTCAGTAGTAACAGCAGTAGTAATTCCAGGTGATGTAGGTGTTGGTGGAACAGCAGTTGTAGTAGCTGTTGATGGCGTTTCTGTTCCTGTGGGAGTTGGTGTTTCGATCAATGGTGTTTGAGCAGTAACAGCAGTAGTAGAAATTTCAGGTGCTGTTGGTGTCGGTGGAACAGCAGTTGTTGTAGCTGTTGATGGCGTTTCTGTTCCTGTGGGAGGTGGTGTTTCTGTAGATGGTGTTTCAGTAGTAACAGCAGTAGTAATTCCAGGTGATGTAGGTGTTGGTGGAACAGCAGTTGTAGAAGCTGTTGATGGCGTTTCTGTTCCTGTGGGAGTTGGTGTTTCGATCAATGGTGTTTGAGCAGTAACAGCAGTAGTAGAAATTTCAGGTACTGTTGGTGTCGGTGGAACAGCAGTTGTTGTAGCTGTTGATGGCGTTTCTGTTCCTGTGGGAGGTGGTGTTTCTGTAGATGGTGTTTCAATAGTAACAGCAGTAGTAATTCCAGGTGATGTAGGTGTTGGTGGAACAGCAGTTGTAGTAGCTGTTGATGGCGTTTCTGTTCCTGTGGGAGTTGGTGTTTCGATCAGTGGTGTTTGAGCAGTAACAGCTGTAGTAGAAATTTCAGGTGCTGTTGGTGTCGGTGGAACAGCAGTTGTTGTAGCTGTTGATGGCGTTTCTGTTCCTGTGGGAGGTGGTGTTTCTGTAGATGGTGTTTCAATAGTAACAGCAGTAGTAATTCCAGGTGATGTAGGTGTTGGTGGAACAGCAGTTGTAGTAGCTGTTGATGGCGTTTCTGTTCCTGTGGGAGTTGGTGTTTCGATCAGTGGTGTTTGAGCAGTTACAGCAGTAGTAGAAGTTTCAGGTGCTGTTGGTGTCGGTGGAACAGCAGTTGTTGTAGCTGTTGATGGCGTTTCTGTTCCTGTGGGAGGTGGTGTTTCTGTAGATGGTGTTTCAGTAGTAACAGCAGTAGTAATTCCAGGTGATGTAGGTGTTGGTGGAACAGCAGTTGTAGTAGCTGTTGATGGCGTTTCTGTTCCTGTGGGAGTTGGTGTTTCGATCAATGGTGTTTGAGCAGTAACAGCAGTAGTAGAAATTTCAGGTACTGTTGGTGTCGGTGGAACAGCAGTTGTTGTAGCTGTTGATGGCGTTTCTGTTCCTGTGGGAGGTGGTGTTTCTGTAGATGGTGTTTCAGTAGTAACAGCAGTAGTAATTCCAGGTGATGTAGGTGTTGGTGGAACAGCAGTTGTAGTAGCTGTTGATGGTGTTTCTGTTCCTGTGGGAGTTGGTGTTTCGATCAATGGTGTTTGAGCAGTTACAGCAGTAGTAGAAATTTCAGGTGCTGTTGGTGTCGGTGGAACAACAGTTGTTGTAGCTGTTGATGGCGTTTCTGTTCCTGTGGGAGGTGGTGTTTCTGTAGATGGTGTTTCAGTAGTAACAGCAGTAGTAATTCGAGGTGATGTAGGTGTTGGTGGAACAGCAGTTGTAGAAGCTGTTGATGGTGTTTCTGTTCCTGTGGGAGTTGGTGTTTCGATCAATGGTGTTTGAGCAGTAACAGCAGTAGTAGAAATTTCAGGTGCTGTTTGTGTCGGTGGAACAGCAGTTGTTGTAGCTGTTGATGGTGTTTCTGTTCCTGTGGGAGGTGGTGTTTCTGTAGATGGTGTTTCAGTAGTAACAGCAGTAGTAATTCCAGGTGATGTAGGTGTTGGTGGAACAGCAGTTGTTGTAGCTGTTGATGGCGTTTCTGTTCCTGTGGGAGGTGGTGTTTCTGTAGATGGTGTTTCAGTAGTAACAGCAGTAGTAATTCCAGGTGATGTAGGTGTTGGTGGAACAGCAGTTGTAGTAGCTGTTGATGGCGTTTCTGTTCCTGTGGGAGTTGGTGTTTCGATCAATGGTGTTTGAGCAGTAACAGCAGTAGTAGAAATTTCAGGTACTGTTGGTGTCGGTGGAACAGCAGTTGTTGTAGCTGTTGATGGCGTTTCTGTTCCTGTGGGAGGTGGTGTTTCTGTAGATGGTGTTTCAGTAGTAACAGCAGTAGTAATTCCAGGTGATGTAGGTGTTGGTGGAACAGCAGTTGTAGTAGCTGTTGATGGTGTTTCTGTTCCTGTGGGAGTTGGTGTTTCGATCAATGGTGTTTGAGCAGTAACAGCAGTAGTAGAAATTTCAGGTGCTGTTGGTGTCGGTGGAACAACAGTTGTTGTAGCTGTTGATGGCGTTTCTGTTCCTGTGGGAGGTGGTGTTTCTGTAGATGGTGTTTCAGTAGTAACAGCAGTAGTAATTCCAGGTGATGTAGGTGTTGGTGGAACAGCAGTTGTAGAAGCTGTTGATGGCGTTTCTGTTCCTGTGGTAGTTGGTGTTTCGATCAATGGTGTTTGAGCAGTAACAGCAGTAGTAGAAATTTCAGGTGCTGTTTGTGTCGGTGGAACAGCAGTTGTTGTAGCTGTTGATGGTGTTTCTGTTCCTGTGGGAGGTGGTGTTTCTGTAGATGGTGTTTCAGTAGTAACAGCAGTAGTAATTCCAGGTGATGTAGGTGTTGGTGGAACAGCAGTTGTTGTAGCTGTTGATGGCGTTTCTGTTCCTGTGGGAGGTGGAGATTCTATAGGGGGTGTTTCAGTAGTAACAACAGTTGTAATTCCAGGCGATGTAGGTGTCGGTGGAACAGCAGTTGTTGTAGCTGTTGGCATTTTTGGTGTTGTTAGTGTTACTGTAGTAGGTGTTGAAGTGAAAGTCTTGGTGGTCGGTATTGTAATTGTTGTTTTAGTAGTCTGTGGTGGAGTTGTGAAAGTGAATGGTGTTGTTGTTGTCATGCATTTTGTAATAGATCTTATTATCATGCCATTAGATCCACATATAGCAGTGAAACATGTTCCATTCCCATCTGTGGTATCGTATACCACTTCTCCAGTAGTATATATCTTCCCATCATAGGTACACAGAGAAACACATTCTGCCTCTGTAACACATTTCCTGGTGTCCTCCCGCAAAAATGGCCTGTCTGAAGGGCATTGAGGAAAACACCCTAGGAGTATAATAAAAGGCCAAATGGAATAAACAAGATACACACATTTCTTTTGACTCAATGTTTCTTGACTCTAGAAACAAATACCGTAATTATTATTAATGAAAATTTTCTAATTCACTCACAATTTTGCAGTTTGGGCTACAATTGCCCTAAGTTTTATTTTATTAAATTCTGTACAAAAGCATGTTTTCAAAGTTTTAAAGAATAATCCATACCCTCCAGGAGAGGAATTTGATTAGAGCAGGTTCCTGATGGGTTTCTGCAAGTTTTCATGCAGGTCGATCCACAAGTTTTGTAGTGCCACTCACATTCACCTGGAGGGTTGTTGTAGTACTCACAGAATAAAGCTGCAAGAACAACCAATTCAGTCAGCAGTATGACAATGTTTATAGGAGATCAAACAATAGAAGGTAATGAGTCTGGATAGGCCTAGGCAAAATCTGAGGTTGCACATTTTGTGTGGAATTCTGAATGCAATAAACACAATTTCTAATAGTATTGGGACTTACGGCAAATGCTTGGGCTCCGCCATGCTACACAAGCTCCTTTTTTACGGCATTCAGCAGCATAAGCTGCCACTGCAGTACAGAAACAATCACAGTCACCTCCGCTGTCACATCCACAGGTGTCCCTTACACAGGCATCATAGTATGGGCCAGAGTCCACCTAGAGACAGGAAAGTCAGTAGAACCTTTTTCAGGCCTTTTAAACAAAATCCAGAAGATCAACAACTTTCTGAATTCACAAAGTTTATAATTGTACATACACGTGAATGGCAGTCTGTAAAGACAAGGCTTGTGATGATGCTGCATTGTTTGATAGCCCAGGCACTCCGATGTGGATTTTTTTCACATGGGTTCATCAAGTTACTCATTTCTGGGCAGCTGGGATTCACCTTCCAACTATTCCCAAATGCCACTGCATCAGTGACCTCTTCTCCATCATGCTTTACAAAGTCATTGTTCGCATTACCATCAAAGTTTCCACACAGTCCACACACCTTGCCCTGTCATAAAGATCGTATGTTAAGGTAAGAGAATGAACAGGAAAGTGTAAAAGATGATTGTGTGTTTTGTGAATTGTGTGTAGGGGTAATGCTTACCTTAAATTTAGGATGGAGTTGGAGCATCAGACTCGTTTTATTGTCCCAGATTAAGTTCAAAAGATCTTTGACCTCTATGACATTGTATATCCCAGCAGTATGGATTTGATATTGGTATTCAGTGCCATTGCTTTCAACAACTTTAATCCCATTCTCCTCGGATAAAATCATCTTGTATCTCTGCAGGATTTAAGAAGACAGTGGAATAAAGTTGTCCATTAACAGCATAAATAACTGGATATAACTCTCTCAAAGATCAAAAATGAAACTTAGATTTTGAATGTTTTTTCTACATGTCAATTCTCTATAATATATACAACAATGGCATAAATTGTATCACTATATTCGACATTTTAAAATATTATTATACTCAAGCTGAGTTTGAGCTATGAAATAACCTCACCCCAAAAAAGAGATTGATGGACTTGGAGCAAATGGTGCTGCTGCCGCCACAGGGAATGTTCTCTGTGACCAGGCGTAAAGAATATGGACTCTGGTCTGTATTGCAGTAATCCTAGAGGGGTTGCACAAATGAATTGTGTGTCAGGTCAGAATTGGACTTTTTTTCTTCTTAAATTAGACAAGAACCCAAATTGATGAAAAACATACATGGGCTAAGATGTGTTCACAGTCTCCGTGGAAAGAATATTTCCTGCCATCAAAAGTCATGAAATGACCATCGCCAAAGATGGTACAGGTGCCGTAACACTCTTTAGCTGTACAATCCCACATCCCGTTTATGCATGTGCTGAAATATAGACAGCAATTCACAGATTAACCCTTTAATGCATGTCGTTACCAGCTTTTTTCTTTCTTACCTCCCATTTTGGGTGACAATTTAAAGTAGTAGTAAAGTACATTACAAGTTTTGAAAATTGCTTTTTGTTTTGGGCAGAGAAAAATTAGCACGCACGTGGTGATGGTATAGCTGTAATATTCTCCCCTACTTCTATCAATGCCGACTCACCAGGTGTTACAGTCCTCTTGAACTTGCTCTCCAGGTGAATAGGTGAGTCCATTATGGACACAGGTGCAGTTTTTCCTCTCCACACACCCACCTTTGCCATCAGCTAGAAGGTCATCTGGACACATACACCCTGATACACACCCTGTGCTCACCTATAGGCAAAACAAATCAAGAAGGTCCAGCAGTGTTAACCCTCCTTTTTTCATAGCTCTGCTTTTACAAATCCGTTTGTGGCAACCAAAAACAATATGTAAATTTTTTAGAAATGTCAGTTATGCTGTCCCAATCAAAACTCACGCAATTGTTTAGGTCTTGGTTTTGACATGTCCTTTGACATTCTGTTCCTTTTTTTCCAGGTTCATAATTTGAGCATTTGAAGAAGACCATCGGAGCCACACAGTCTACAAACACAACAGGCACATAGATGGGAAACTTCATCATACCAGTGATAACTTGACTAGTGGAATTGCAGAATTAAGTTGCAACTTACCTTCTGGACTGGAGCAATGCAATTTGCCAAGGTTACAGGTGCTGTAATATGACAAAATTGTACAAATCAGTAATTACTAATGGTCATCAAGAGTTATCATTGGTATTCTGTCAACAATGCATTGGATATGAAATGAGGAACTCATACCATGCTTCACCATCTATGTAGGATATTCCTGATTGCTCTATGACCTTGTCACCTTTGTAACAAGGACACTGGTCAGCATGTACACATTTGTCTTCTTCATTAAGGTATGTTCCCTCAGAACAGACACAGCCGTCTACAGGTGTGAAGGACCCTTGGCAGGTGTTATCTTGTCCACTGAGAGAACGGCATGTGCTTCCACAGCTTGTCACGTTGTAGGAGTACTTCATATTTTCTGAACACTCGGATACTTAGCACAGATAAACACATTTTAATTATGATTCATTGTTTAATTTCCAAATCAACAGAATATGATTCAAATACATGAATTAGAACTGTACAAACGAAATGTTCTCACCACAGGATTCTGAATCCATCCAGCCCTGGAGAATGACTCCTTTGGCAGCACATGTGTGGGCATAAGTGGACACGGCTGCACACATACACTTCCTAATATCTTGACATTTGCACGTGTCATAGACGCACCACTGCAAAGGATGAAACCCACATGCAATTATATGTCATTCATACATATACAGTTAGTTTTAAAAGAGAAAAGTGTTCTGTGCAAAAACACTCACTTGGTAGTAAATCTCAGGACATATTTCTGAATGACATTGGGAGAAGGTGCCATTTGGGTTTGTGAGACGGGAACACCAGTCTTTAGCAAGTTTCTCTGAAGGGAAAGAATAAAGACTTGACATAGTTCTGTAATGTTTGCAACATAAATTATTGCATATATTTATTTATTTTATTATTTTTTTTAATGTTATTTCTTAATGTTTGTAATACTGTGTATACCTGTGTCCACACTCAGACTACATGGGTTGTCAAAAGTGTTTTCAAGATCTGGACAGCTATATGGGTTTTTCTTCCAAAAGTTGACAAAAGTTATTGGTGTGCCCTCTATGATGCCTGATTCTGTTTTAAAGTCGTCTGTTTGGACATCATTATAGTTTCCACATAAACCTGAAATAAGCAATGTGTAGAATGAAAAGTTGTGAACGATTTATACAATGTCTGTAATTCATTCACTATACTAATAGATTTTTAAAAGGAGTCATAAACATTATTTTGTATACTACGGGGGCTGTTGAATGCTTGAATCTGATTGGTTGATGAACATTCTAAGGTGTGCAATTATTTTAAGGGAAAAGCACGGCTAAAGTAGTTCCAGGTAGTTTCATTACAGTTCACTACGACAAATAATTTCAGTTATTTCAAAGGTCTTTACAGATTACAACAACAGTAAAACCAAAACCCACAACAACACTGACAAAGCAAATAAATATAGTAAACAAATTATTTCCATGTTTTTTGCCACAGAATAAGGTTTTATGTACGGACAACAACAAAAACGTAGAGTTTCGCTATTAATAGAGACGCTGCAGCCGAACACTGTTGAGAGATGCAGAGACTGAGGTAATACACACACGCTTGATATCTCTCTCTCTCTCTCTCTCTCTCTCTTCCTAATAACTGCATTAGTCTGTTATCAGTGGCTCAATTCTCCGTTTCTATACTATGACGTTTTGTAGCCTACTTGGCAATGGAGGCTTCGGATTAGATGTGTAAGAAATTACTCCTACACACAAGAGCGTTTTAAAAGAGAAAAACCTGAAAAATGTCTTGAAATACATCATCTGACCAATGTTTTGAGGTGTGGTAATGTAGTATAGTTTTACAACTTACATTTTTTTAAGTTGTAAATTTTTAATAAGTGGAAAGATTTACTCCGGGTTGTTGAATTATTGTCTTTGCGTCGTTGCTGCAATACCACCTCGGGTGGGCGTTATTTTCTAATAATTCAACGGCCCGTCAATACTTACTTAATGTTAAACTATTGGTTAGTTTATAATATTTTGGTTTTATAAATGACAATTTTCACTTCTTTTCTACCTTCTGTAACAAAAATGGATTCTAATCACATTTTTTGACAACTTACCATTCATTTTCCCTTTCTCTTCAGTGCTGGCTACAATATACAACTGCATGACTGGAGCCAACTGGATCTCTAGACGAAGACTCTTCATATCAGCAATAATGAAGGAGGAAGAGGGCTGGAAGATGCTCACAGGACCTGGGACGACAAAATAGGTGATCAAAACCACTAGTCAAAACCACTAATCAACAATGACTATTGTTAATGCTAATATATTTACAGTATATTTACATTTGAAAAATAGAGCTTTGGGTTTTTCAGAGAAATGCATTTAATTATATATGAATTTTATTTTTAACATGCTTATAATAGAATGTTCCCCATTTTGGACAACCCACCTTCGGTAGCAGGAAGCTTAAATGGGCTGTTTGCATTTAGTGTGACATCTCCACTGGAGGAAAAACTAATCTGTTTTACACATAAAACAACAAAAAGAAAACAAAATTATGTTTTGTAATTCCATCTTGGAGGATTTTGCAGAAGTATGAGGTATGTTCTGTTCACGATGATGAAAGTAAGTGTGCTATTCTAGTGCTGTTCTCCCAGAAAAAGTATTTTGGTTGTTTTAGAATATGAAATTATATGAAAACATGCAACCTTGTACTTACAGTGGTCCCCGAGATGACAAGGGTCACTGAATTTAGACATGTGTCTGTTCGGGTCGGATCACACTTTGCCAGATTTCCCACGACAGCAATATCACTGTCATTAGAGTGCTGGAATAAAAAAAGGACTGTATGAACCTCCAAATTATATATAATGATTCAATATAAATTATAATGCACCCGCTTTCCTGATTTCTAAATAAACCATGTGAATAAAAGTACAAGTGAAGACTTTCATTGATCTCGCCCTGACAGAAAATATCTGTGGATCATCTGATATCCTGACAGACCTTAGTGAGGATGTAGTCACAGTTCCCGCTGAAGGTGAAGCTCTTTCCATCATAAGTGGTGACGTGAGACCCTCCCACAACAGAGCAGATTCCGGGACATTCGAGGTATGTACAGTTCCAGTGTCCCGCGTCACACACACTGACACAGAATGCTTCAGTGTTAGCATGAGGAAATGCATAAATGAATTTAAATGTGACTAAAATATTTTAATTCAAATGTTACCATTTTTTACAAGCTTGTTTGTAAGACTCTCCTGACTGATATACTGTGCCATCGTGAACACATGGGCACTGGTTCACAGGAACACAGCCACTCTGACCAATGTCGTCTTCCACGGTGCCTTTACAAAAAGAAGGCATAATACCATTTATTTTGGGAAAGAAAAAAAAAAACAGTGTTGCAAGCACATCTCTTGATATTGTGTGAAATTACCTTCAGGGCAGAAACAGCCGTCCACACAGTGTTCTTTACACATTAGACTTGCGTTTGGATCTTTGCAGGTGTTCTTGCACGGACTTCCACACTCCAGGTATTGCATGTTTAGAGGACATGACTTTGCTGCTCCACAGAATAAGACAGTTGATATATCAAATACACCAAACAGTATCAGGACTGTATGCTGGACACATAAATTCAGTCAAATGTGTCCAAACTGATAGTGTATATACTGAGTTTTATACCACAGCATATAACTATTATTTATTTATTTTTAATCATACCCATACATTCTGAAAATTATAATATTCAGTTAAATCCGGAGCTGTAAATGTAGTGGTGGTATTTTATTCCCACTGATTTTTAAAATTTTCTATTCGTCTTCCAGAAATGATACTCACGACAGAGCTGCTCTGTCCTCCATGTTCCTGGTTTTCCTCCAGCATGTGTGCACTGTCGTGAAATCTCCGTGAGTGTGTTGCAGAGACAGTCGTAATTGCCGTAACATCGACACAGGTCGTTCACACAGGCTTCTTCAAATGAACCCATGTCCATCACACTGTAACAGTCGCTAAACCCTGGACTGCTGAGATACTGCTGGCAAACGCTTGCCTGCTAAAAAGAAAAATGATTGAATGCAATGTTTCAGATGGCAAATGAGGTAAAACAAATGTACTTATGTCAGCCCAAAATCGGGTAAAATGATTGTAAAACTCCTGATTTGTCTCACACCTGGTCGCACTGATCCCTGGGTGGAAGTATAACTTCCTCGCAGGATTCAGTTGGTGTGGACACCTTCCATGTGGCCGGACCTGAGAGGGATTTAGCTGGTTAATGTCATACTATTACTATGTATATGCAGCGATCAGGTTTGTCTGGCATTCAAAATAATCTGTTTTTCTTGGTCATATGATCAAAACATCATGTTTACCGTTTTCAGAAATATCGTCAGTCTTGTTGCCGTTGTAGTTTCCACAGAGTCCACAGGTCTGACCTCGGTACTTCTCTGCAAGTTCAATCTAGACAACATATTATAAGATAATGTCAGTGATACGAATACAGTTTATTTTCTCAAAAATTGTCTTGTCATGCTGTTTGTTTATAGCAGTACAAACACACTTATTAAAATAAATATTGAGCTGTCAGATACATGTTGGTTCACTGTGGCTTACTTAGACGATTAATATTTGCTTTATGATTTGTCGAACTGATATCCTGTTTGATGTTTAATTTTCCTAGTCTTACTTATTGTGTGCAAACAAATTTAATGGCGTTAAAGGGTGTGTGTGATTTCATTATAGGGTTATGGAATCAGCTTGACTCATTCTGAAGAAGAACCTGCACGGAACCAAAACTTTGCCAGGTTTGCTTTGTTTTTCTTTACCGCTATCAACAGATTTCATCAAATCAGTTTTACAGTTTTCATTTGAACACATATTTGGCTCATTATCTCACATATTCATCACTCATTCTGTATTACAATAAGGGTATTTACTCAGCAAGATAATAATGTTAAATCATACCAATATAGAGTTGTCCTCTTCCCAAAAGACAGTCAATCCATATTTGGAGATCTTAATACTTGTTGGACTTCCCTCGATTTTAAGTCCATTCTGATTGATTGGAACAGACACGCTGCAAGAAAAAGTGTAAGAAGCTTCAGTTAAACATATCTGTATATAAGTAATTGTAGAAGATTTTATGTGCTGTCTGGACACTATTCTTCACCATTTTTAATCAGCATATTCAGAGTTGTCTCTTAATTAATATGAGTTTATGAAAGCTGCTCATTGAAGTAGTTACTCATGTAAAAACAAGTAAATATCAACTCACGCTTGATCGTCCATTGTGATGTCACCATTAGTGATTTTGATGACCGTCCCTTCCAGCTTTATTGTGACTGTGCTAAAAGTGATTGAGTCATTCACAATCTCTCTTTGCATTTGGATGTTAAAGTCAGAAGTTGTGCTGTCACACATCACCGCCAGAACGTAGTTGCACGTGTCTGGCACTTGAAAGAAATGACCATCAAATGTCTTGAAGTGGAAATTTCCCCATGTACTGCAGATCGTGGACTGATGATCAGGATTCGGTTCAGCTGAATCAAGAGGGAAAGTTTATAAATGTAAAACTCTTTGATAAATACTTTCAGTGAGCAAAAAGTATAAAGTATAAAAACTGTACAAACTGATGCTGTACATGCTTTAAATTATGTTTTTAAATACCTTTTGTTACCATCACAGTCGTCATAGTGGTGAACACTAAATATAAAAGACAAAAACGAAAACTGTCATATTTTATTGAATTTTTTTAAAAACATTTTCCTTCTCATTCAAAGTTTTGCAAATGCCTTTATTTTACTTTATTTTACAGTGTCATTGTTTCATATGTTACATGTAGTTACTATAGTAATAAGTATAAATTATGCATCATTACATTCAACTAACCCTAAACCTAACCTCAATAGTAAGTACATGTAGTTAATTAATATTACTCAGCATGTATAATTATATAATTAAAGTGTAACAAAGACACCTTAAAATAAAGTGTATCTGTTTATTTTAAGGTGTCTGTGTTACAGTGTAAATAACACATTTATGTACTGACTGATAATAATTAACTACATGCACTTACTATAGGGTTAGGATTAGGGTTATATGCATGTAATTATGCATAATTTATAGTTATTACTAAGGTTTAACAAGGACACTGTAAAATAATATGTAACTAAAACATGTCTTTAGTGTATACATATTTTTGAACATGTTGTTATTGAACAATGTCCTGAATAATGTGTGTTTACAGTTAAAGTTTAAGTGGTATATACATCATAATTATTACTTTATTCACAATTAGATACAAAATTAGAAATGACTGTGAATTATATGTTTAAAAGATTCCATAACTAGTGTTACAATTGTCTTTGCAACCATGGTAAAAACTTGTAAGGTTATGATTTATTATCATTCGTATTAAATTAATTTTTTTATGAAAAATTGTCATTTTTTGTAATTCTGAGAAAAATACAGTAACACTTTAGGGTCCTATTTCTCTCTGTTAAATAGTTCCTTATTAGCATGCATATTAGCAGGATATTGGCTGTTTATTAGTGCTTATAAAGCACATATTAATGCCTTATTCTGCGTGATCATATTCTACATCCCACATTTCTACCCAATACCTAAACTTAACATCCACCTTACTAACTATTAATAAGCAGTAATCAGGAGTTTATTGAGGCAAAAGTCATAGTTAATAGTTAGTTACTAGTGAGAACTGGACTCTAATCTAAAGTGTGACCAAAAATACATATTGTATGTTGTATTTTATTACTGCACACTTTTATACCTCAAAATATTTTTTTTCCAGACAGAGAGAACAGTTTTTCTAACTTGTTGTTTTTCATCAGTGATACATTTAAACCTAAATACCTTGATCAATAATTGAATATATTTGTATTGACTTCAAAGTTTTAAGGTATACTTGTTGTGGAATGTGACGTCTATTAATGTATTTGTGACATTACAAATCTATATCAATGCAATCAATATGTCTTGTATAATACATACATTTAAACACAATTAAATATTTACCTGGTGTTGTTGTTGGCGACCAGGTAAAGTCGATAGGATTTTCCATAATGTCCCCATAATCTCCCACAAAGTCTTTAAACATAGATGTTAATATTTGAATGATATTTTGGATGTTCATTTTAAGAATTTTGAGCTTTTCTTACATTTTGTTTTTGTTCTTTTTTTGCTTACCTGCTTGTACAGACTGCAGCCCGACCAATAGGACGACCCATCTCAGCATCCACATCTGGGACATCCTCACAGTCCCCATGGAGACAAGATCCATCCTCAAGAGCTAATGTGAGATGTCTGTCAGCACTTGCTCTTTTATAATGGCTATTAGTTTGCTTTGGAGGAATGTAGTTTGTGATCAGAGGGTGGACCCATAGCTTGAATTTGGCCTTGGGCTTGGTAGATACTTGAAACAAATAAATATTTAATGTCTTCTTTTGGTGTTTGAGACTAAACAAACTGTATCTGAATGATGAGAACCAAATTCAGTCACACAATGATTCATTTATCGCTTGTTTGAATTGGGCTGTACAAGGATGTGACTCTTGACTCATCCACGCTATGAAATATAAATCACTTAGCTATTTAATTGTCTAAGTAAAATTTGCCAGTGCACTGAAAATGTTTTCATTATTATTTGTCAAATTTGGTGTTTCTGCTGTTCTAATAATGGAATAGCGGTAACACTTTAATTTGTTAACCTGAATTAACGATGAAAAATACTTCTGAATCATTTATTAATCTTAATGTTAACTTCAACATTATTAATACATTCAAATCAAAAGTTGTCTCTTAATATTATTTAATGTAACTGAACTAACATGAGCTAATGATAAGCAGTGTTATTTTATTAACTAATGTTAACAAAAATCAATAAACACTGTAACATAATTATTGCTCATTGTTAATGTTAGTTAATTATTGTAAATTGTTACCAGAATAGCTATCAGAATTAAATGCCAATGAGTCATATTCAATAAGAAATATCTATATTCTGCATTTATTTAAAGAAATAATGAGAACAAATGTATAGCTGCAAGAAATAAGTATAGGGCCAAGCACACCAAAGCCAGAAATGACAAACATTTTATTAGCATAGCTAGCGAAAGCGGTCATATAGGGATTGTCAGAGTTTTTTTTTTTTTTTTTTTTTCTCATCTACTGAATTTTTCGTCAACGATACCAGGGACACCGAAACACCGGGGAACATGAAATTTGGTGGGCATGTAGCCCCACTAGACTTTTACGGAAAAATTTCGTTTGGTCCCCGGGGTGCAGAACTGCACCATATTTCATGTGTATGATTAACTTGACATCCTCTGGGGGTATGCTAAGTTTCGTAGAATTTCATCCATGGGGGGGTATAAAATAAATTAATTTATGTGCACATTTAGTGACTGTACACTCATCGGCCTGTAGATGGTGGTGTTGAGCGAAGGGTTGCTGGTTTAGGATGATACTGTCACTAAGGTTGCCAACTGTCCCGAATTAGGCGGGACGTCCCGTATTTTGGGCCTAATTTATTTGTCCCGTGCGTGACCTCCCGTGTCCCGTTTTTTGACAAGCTGATAAACCACTGACTGATACAACAGCAACAGCAGCAGTGCTGACCACGACACTTGAGAATGATCACCGACACCTGTCATCATCCAATCACAGCTTTTTTTAATCACTGTTTTGAGACAAATCATTGTTTGATTTGCGAACATCCTCTGCCGTCTGGTCGCTTCCGCTTCAAGCCGGACTCGTTTCGCGCTAACGGTAATTTCCTTTCACTGTCCACGTTTTGATTTCGGCTAATCAATTTTGGCGAATGCAAACAACGTGATTATTGTTCATGAGTCTAACATCCAGCCACGCAAGAAAACATGTAATCTACCTGAGGGAATAATATGCTCAAAAAACATTTCTGATTATTATTAATGTTTTAAAGCTTTTAGAAAATACATAGAAAGCTTTTGTAACATTATCTTAACTGTCACTTTTGATTAATGTAATGCATCCTTGCTGAATAAAAGTAGGCAATTACTTTCTTTATTTTTTTTCCCAAAAAATAATCTTACTAACCCCAAACTTTTGAAATGTAAGCCTAGTGTATAATGTTAAAAAAGCTTTCTATTTTAGATAAATGCTGTTATTTTGAACTATGGTTTGTTTGTAATGTGACTTTTTTCATGTATGACATTAAAATTATTTTTAGAATTAAATACATAAATAGGTTAAGCAATACAAATGTGTTTATGTCTGATAACCTTTTAAACACAAACTTAACTCCAGACACTGAAATGACGTACACTGTGTGATACAGTACAAATATTTTGAGTGTCCCTCATTTTCCTATAAATAACCACGATTGTCCCGCATTTTCCTTTTCTGAAGTTGGCAACCGTAATTGTCACACACACACACATGCAGGAATACAAACAAACGCAAGCATGCACACACACACTGACATCCACACACACAGACACACACCCATACACACACATACAAATCCACATGCACAGACACACACACACAAACACACACGTGCACACACATGTACGCACGCATACATACACGCACAGACACACACACACACACATACACAAACACACACACATACACACCGCCATGCGGTACATCTAGTTGAGTATAGCATCCCTAATAATGATTTTAGGCAAGTGGGATTAAAAGCCATATGTACAATTATTTATAACATCATATAATTGTTATTATTACACAGCTGTGTGGAATACTTGATTCTGATTGGTCAATCGCACCATCCAACAGTATGTTTTTCCCTGATAACAACCGGTAAAAACTGATAAAAGGCTCATCCGGGTAACTAAAGTCAGCGCTATACGCTTGCTCGGTACGTTTTTTCCTGGTGGAAGTTTTGCGTTTGGTGAGCTAATAAAATATGAAAACTCAAATCAATATTTTGTGTACAGTTATTTAATGGTCATCCAGAATCGCGGACAAACGCAGCTGCTGCCATTTTGCGATGATTGTTTTGTACACGGTAATGGATTATAAGACAACAAACAGGTACAATTTTAAAACAGCTTCATCTCAAATCAATATCTCTTATCGCCATAATTATTTATGTACATGATCCCTTACATAACATTGACCAATTAGTTGCGTTGGCATCAAATTAATATAGCCATCAAGGCATTGCTACAGTAACACATCAAAACCTTCAAATTCATTCACTCGGCATGACTCTGAATTAACTAAGGAGCCCAGGTTCACAACGATTTAACAAATGAAGAAAAATGTATATTTTTATACATTTTGTTCAATATTTTTTAACGTCTTGGTGGCACTGTGCCCATTTTTCCCAGGTACGTTTGGGTCATGATTCAGATGATATGTACCAAGTTTCTTCTCAATGCACCAAAGCGTTGATGAAATACAATGTTTTTTCATGGCAAAAACAAAATGGCCATGAAGCACTATGGCTGACCCAGGAACACTGGGAGTGACAAACTAGTCGTCCTGTGCTTCCTTGCTAACAAATGTTCCTGCCTTCAGAGCAGTTCAGGCTTGAAGTGCCACCTCCATGTTTTGTTTAATTGTGATTATTTTGATTAATTAAGCAGCTAAAATGTAATCGATTCAATTTAACATTAATCGATTGACAGTCAAATAATGTTTATGTCTTAAATCAACACTATGACATAATCCAAAGGCATATAGGAACAGTACTTGATTCAATAGCCTTTCGGCAGAGTTGTGTACTTAGATCTTCATCTCGGCCCGTTTGACATGTTTGATGGTTAGTTCTGTGAAACCTCTTACGACTGAAGATCTTTCTGGATGCAACAGCAAACATTTGGGAAGCATTTGAATGTGTAAATATTTATCTTTTCTGTTTTCACTGTTTGCTTCACGTCAGTACTGCTCGTATTGAAAGATTAATTTGATCCAAGTACCATATTAAAGGTTAATTAAACAACAGACTATGTTAGTTTTTAATATAATGGGTATGTCTTAGTATTACATGTCTGAAAAATTTAATTTGATATGCATTTAGCATAAAATGATTAATCGTGGATGGGTGTGCAAATATATTTTTAGGTCTTGTTTCAGTTCATGTTGTCTTTTAAAATGTAAATGTTAAAATAAAAGGATGAATGCAATGCATGTTCAGAGACGTCTTGTATTGGCTTAGATTTACAAAGTATGCTTTTTACAGTCTAAATTCACTTCAGTTTTTCAGTTTTGAGCTTCTGAGTTTCCTTCACAGTATTTATTGAGTGCATTGCATGGAGGTTTGATGGTAATTTGGTAACATTAAAGGAGTGGTTGATTATGATTTCACTTTTTTAACTTTAGGTAGTGTGTAATGTTGCTGTTTGAGCATAAAAAACATCTGCAAAGTTGCAATGCTCAAAGTTCAAAGCAAAGGGAGGAAATTGCTTTTTAAGGACTACAACAAATGACTGGTAGGGACTACACGACATTCCTCCAGGGTTGAACATAAAAGACTAAAAGTTTTTGAAATTTTCAGTGCATGTCCATGTGAGTGCAAGCTCTTGAAGCTCCGCCCCCCTGTGCCACAAGCAGCAGCTCATTTGCATTTAAAGGAACAGACACAGAACAGTGCGTTTTTGCTCACCCTCAAAAAGTGACAACTTTAACATGCTATATAAAAATATCTATCTGAAAAACTTCACATACACACTCTGGGGACATCAGATACTTACAGTATTTTACATCTTGTGAAAAGGGCATTATACTTCCCCTTTAATCCTGTTCCTGGAGATATGCCTTCCGCTTCAACACACCTGTCTTAAAATATCAAATGTTTCTGAATATTTAGCTGGTTATCTGGTTCAAGTGTGTTTGATTAGGTTTGGAACTGAACTTTGCAGGAAGGAAGATCTCCAGGAACAGGATTAGTTATTGCATTAGGTATCATGTACTAAAAGTTAGGGTTATTTGCAACATTTATCCATCAATGTTAATGTTAATTTATCAATATACTATTGTTCATTCTTAATTCACGTTTGTTCAGGAAGTTTAAATGAGAAGGTAACATTTTACAGCAAGTCACTTTAGTTAATGCATTTAACTAACAAGGAACAATACATTTGTTACAGTATTCATTATTATTTTTCCTTTTTCCTAATTACTTTTTTGGGGGGAAAAATCCAGTATACTGTTTTATTGCCATTTTATTTTGCTTTATTATAGTCATCATTCATTTCATAAGAAGGAAATGTTAAGAATCACATTTTGCATTGCTAAAAAAGAAACAAAATGTTCAAAAAGCCCAGAAAATGCCCTGAGAGATAATAGTTATAGAACAAAAAGCTGAATGTAGCAATCTTTCACCAAATTATTTTGCAATTATGCAATTTCCTGGAATCACAATTAAACTGAACAAGATCTTTTATCCAGTGCTATTCTGGTTTTCACACTCAGTTGGAGTACATTTGCAGGTGTCTATGAAGACGTAGTCATGAAGGATCTCGCTGTTATCGGAACACTTCAGCTTCACTTTTTTAATGTGGGTTTTCGTCTCACGGCAGCAAGAACAGCTGTGCTTCATGATGTTCGCTTCCATTGAATACCTATGCAGGTTTACAAGAAAACAGTCAGATTATTATTAAAAAAGTTTATACTAATCTATTTGCAAGGCTTGGATAATCTAAACATATTTAATGTTTGGAGACAATCAAGCAGCAAAATGTTTGGCCTAATACTGCTCTAAGTTTACACTTGGAATTAACATGCATTCAGTATGATTGTGTAAGTGTGAACTATATTTCACAGGTCAATGATCAATTAGATGTGCATGTGCTCTCACATTGAAACGGTGTCACAGTTGCCACTGCAGGACGTCACTTCTATGGGTTGGATAGACTCGCAGTCATTTACAGTAACGTTTTTGGTGTCCTTCTTCACAACACAGTTCTTGTGTTCACCTGATATATTAGAGGTAATAGGAGATCATTTGATTATTACATATTTTAATCAGTTAAACTGGACCTTATTCATGAAAAGCAGAACAAATGTCTGTGTGAATCATTCATGAATTTATCTTAAAATGCTGCGTTATTGTCACGATCACCAGTGAGAGTGCCACTTGATTACCATCAGACTATTATTACTCTAGCAAAGACTACATTACCCATAACCCACTGCCCAGACTATCAGCCATGATTGTATTCAGCTGTTGCTTGTTCTGCCTATATAAACCTGGTTAATTCAGTCACTCTTCATTTCTGAGCCTTGTTCCCTGGATCATTGTTATTTCTGTTCCCTGGATATACTTGGTTTTGCCTTAGCCCTGGACATTGTCTTTGTTTGGACTGCTCAGCTGTGTTTCGACATTCGTCTGGCCTTTGTGTATGTCTGTGGATTAACCCATTAAATGGCGTTTGGATCCTCAACGCTTGAGTCTCGGAGCAGTTATGTTACAGTTATACTGAATGTGAACGTTTACAATAAACACTAGTTCTGCTTGTTTCATGGATATGGACCATCAGGATATTTTGAACAAGGAAACAATTTCTTACATATCTGGCAACATCCATCTGCATCGAGTTGCATTGTTCCCTGTGAAGACAAATAGAGCCTTGTTTAAACATCAACGTGTCACGCTCATAGTTAAAGTAATGGGTCACTCAGAAATGTAAACATTGTGTGGCTTCAAACCTGTATGACTTTTTTTCATTCTGCAAATATTTTGCAAATGTGTTTGTCTATACAAAGTCAATGGGGCCCAAAACTTCAAAATATATTTTTGTGTTCCACAGATGAAAAAGTCATACAGGTTTGGAGTGACATTAAGGGTGAGTGGATGATGACATAAGTTTAATTTTCGAGTGAACTAATTAACTCTTTTTGAGGTAAATGATTTATAGCATTTAAAAATTTCATACTTTAGCTTTAAAGGGTTAGTTCACCCAAAAATGAAAATTCTGTCATTTACTCACCCTCATGAATCATGTCGTTCCAAAACCTGTTTTTAATGAAATCTGAGAAATTCCTGTCCCTCCATTGACAGCTACACAACACTACCACTTAACAGTGGTAGTTCAAATTTAAAATTTAACATGTAAAAATTAGTATTCACATATAAACATTCATCAGCGCACACATCAGTTGTGGTAAACAGAAACTCGAGCATGTTCGCTTGACTTGTGAGAACCAATGAGGTTCATTCTCGTTTTACGCATCACGTTTGAGCTTCCTCAAGAACCAATGAGGTTCATTCTTGCGCTTCTGGCAGTACGGTTGAGCTTCTGTTTATGTTCGCTGATCAGTATTTATATGTGGATAAAGGTCTAAATTAAATCTAAACCACCCAATTCATATGGATTAGTTTTATAATATCTCTTTATGAACTTTTCGAAGCATCAAAGTGGTAGTTGTGTAGCTGTCAATAGAGGGACAGAAAGCTCTCTCAGATTTCATTTAAAATAACTTCATTTGTGTTTTGAAGATGAACGAAAGTCTTGCGGGTTTAGAATGACATGAGGGTGAGTAAACAATGACAATTTTTTTTCATTTTTGTGTGAACTATCCCTTAAGTGTTAGCAGGTAGCAACAGCCACACAAAATACAACAAATGCATCAAATTCTGCTTAAGATATAACCCACGGGCACACAGTCATCTTGATCGATGTCAGGGCAGCTTGTCATGGTCTTCTCTATCATGAACGTGCCATTGACTTGAAGACATGTCACACTTTCACATTTGTAGCTGATGCTGTCTCCATCCTACAAAAAAAAAAAAAATTAAAAGATAGGCTACATGAGGATCAAAGAATAGAGCAGATAATTTGCCTGGTGAACTGAAAGTGTAAAGGAAAGTTTGATAATATATACCGTGAGAGTATGAGTGGTGTTGTCTGGCGCAGTATAAATACAGGAATTTTGAACGCATGTTCCACAGCACTCTCCTTTTTGTTCCACCAGCTCATAGCCCTTGGAGTACAAAAACACTTTAATAATTCATATATTCTTCTTATTAAGAAGTTTCAAATCAATTGTTTGATAAAATGATGGTTCACAGGCCAAACTTTAAATTATTACCTCAGGGCAATGTGGACAGATTTTAGAAACACAGTACACAGACTGTGGTCGAGTCTTTGGGTTATTATCCATTTCACAGGAACATTCAACACAAGGCTCAGGGGTGATTTTAGCCCCAGGCTAGAAAAAAAAAAAATATTCAGTGTCAGAAAAGTGGAAAATATTATAACTATTTCCTTTTGCTTTATTTTAAATACCAAGATACTTTAAATTGACTTTATTAATGTGAACTCATGAACTCACCTGGTACTCAGTGTTATTGTACACACAGACGTCTTTGGGCACTGAAAATCGGAAAAATCAATTTTAAAACTCATTAAATCAGTTCAGTAATAATGTACGCTAATTTCATTGTTTTATGAAAAATAAAAAAAGGGTCATTCCTGTTATGCAGTACATTTCCATGTCTTCATGTGTATTGATAAAATATTAATCTCACCATTTGTAGGAATAGAAATCATATTATTTAGCATTATAAGTTAGGTGAACAATTACATAATAACATACGTAATTGCATAATAATTACACTACTACTTTGAGCTGATGTCATCATTATTGCCATGTCCTTTTAATGTGAAGAACTGGCCATTTATCTCATATTCCAGGATTTTCTTTAGATTGTATTATTGTGGATATTTAAAACATGGACTCATAAGTTGCTGCTTAACTGGAATGACTCACATGTCCGTTTTTGTATGACAGCAAAATTAGTAATTATGTTTAAGATTTTAAACCACAGAGACTTACCACAGGGTGGACAGCAACTGCCTTCAGTTTTATTTGCTGCCAACTCAAATCCAACATCACATTTTTTCTGAAGACACAGCTCGAGATCACACACTAAATGGGTTGAGATGAAATGGGGAGTCCTTTTAAATGATGTTTGCATGCATTTATGTATGGATAGTTTAAATGTAGACTGTGTGTGCTATCAGCAGGATGTATTTTTAGTGAATTATTTTTAGTAAGTCATTCAAATTCATCATCTAGGTTGTAATGATGCACCATCAAATACGTTTAATCTTGACTCACCACAGGTTGGGCAGCAGTTTTCAATGATTAATTTTTCTTCTGATCCACAGGGCTTTTGAATCGGACAGCTGACAGGCACAGTTTTAACACCAAAGGTCTCATTGGAGCATGTGTATTCAGAACAGCCCATGGTCCATGTATCCCCAGGCTACAGAAGGAAAAGCAAGTAGATGATGGTTAGGGATCGTGGTGATTTTGCAAGGCAAATGCATAGTGAAATGCTTTGGACACCATTGACTTTCTTGAGTATTTTTCAAAATATCTTGTTTTGTCTAGACATACCATTCTAGGTAATCCATCAGGGCCGATACAATCTACATGGAGGGAATCAAAACCAAATCAATGAAAATAAGACACGAAGGTGCATTCATCTATAAAACAGGGAAAGTAAATGAAGCAGCATGTCTTACCGCAGTAAGCTGTACATTTATCTATCGTTGAGCTAACTTGATATGTGTCATCAGGACAGAAACAGCCTTCCATAAATGTTTGAAGACACTCCACGCTGTGACATTCTTTCTCCACAAACATATCATTGTACCTAGTGGTGAGTTAATAGAAGCACATCAGACATGAAGTATTATGATTCCAGCACTTGTTAAGGACTGTTGTTTTGTGGATATCCAGTATTGTAGAGTGAGATTACCTTGTGCTGCAGGTTTTTTCAACTTTAGGCCCACAACCCTTGTAGACTTTGTGACTGGGGCACTTGTAGTCTGTTATAGAAAACAATGACAATCAAGTTTCAGACTCTTCTCAAGTCCAACATGTAGAAGATAACGAGCTTTAAAGTACAATAAAAATGTAGTCAAATGGTTAGGTTCATTCTACTTACCACACATTTTTTGGAGTTTATCTGATGTTCTCCAGTCCACACAGATACCCTCCTTGCCACATAGCTGGGCATACGCTTCCAGACTGGTACAACCAGTAGAGTTCTTTCCCATGTGGCAGACATCGTATTTGCATGCCTCATAATAATTTTCATAAGGAATGACCCCATGGCATTTCACAAACATACTGTGGAGAAACAAATACAAAACTTTCGATTTCAGGCATCTGAAAGGGATAGTACACCCAAAAATGAAGATTCTGCCATCTTTTACTCACCGTGATGTTGTTCCAAACTTGTATGACTTTCTTTATTCTATTTTTCCACAGAATACAGAAAGTCAAAACACATTTGGAACAACCTGAGGGTGAGACAATTTAAAAAAATTAATGTGATGGCATAGACATTTAAAAGGGAAAACACTTTGTACTAATAAGTGTTACTAAATGATTAAACTTTGTGGCTTTTCCTTACTTGCTCTTAATGAGTTCACAAATCTCCGGGGTGCAGGAAGGTGGAGTTGTAGGTGGAATTGTAGTTGTAGGGGTTTTGCATCCTGGTGGGACCATCCAAAGCTGTGCCATGTCCACACACGATTGATCGATTTGTCCATCAGGACGTCTGCAGTCATTTGTACGGTTGTTGTCGCAAACCCCTAAAAATTGTATTTTTTATTTTTATTATATTAAAGAGTAAGTAGAGAGTAAGTAATGGAATTATTCAAAATAAATTAATTTAAAATTAATTTGTTAAAGTTCATTTACAGTTATTGAAAATCAAATTTATTTGTTGCACTGGTAAACATGACCACATATTGTACTTTGTACAGATCTAACAGACAGAAAACAAATTTAAGTTGTATTTGTAGCGAGTGAGACATGAGATCTCTGATCTGTACTCACCGCACTGTCCCTCTGTATTGCCATTGAAATAGGAGAATGGGAGACTGATCTCAAAGCCTTGATGATTGACCAAAATCTCAACTTTGATTTCAGTGATGTTCACAACTACTGCCATGCCGGAGGTGGTAATGAAGAATTGGTCATTCATGTAAGTTAGTTGTTTCACTTCATCATTAACATAGACCTGTGTGAAACAAAGTCTTTCTGAGTAATGATGAAAATTGTTCTCTAGAGTATGGCGTTATTTTGCAATGTGTCATGATTTGATGTGAAATTTTGAGTACTTTTGTGTTCATTTTGAATTTTTGCTTGTTTTTCTGGAGCCTGTGAATGTTTTGCTGTAGTTCTAAGACTTACCTGGACCTCTTTAGTGTTGCTTGTCAGCTTGATTTTATAGGATTTGTAGTTCACAATTACATACTCTGGGCAGGCGAGATTATTTTTAACATCACAATAATAGTTTTTAACATGGACACTGATATTGTATTTCGGGATGATTTCTTGGAACAAAACATATGTACAGTTTCCTTGGAAAGCATAGTATGTTCCATCAAAAGTTTTGTAATGTGGGTCACCCCAGCCACTGCATTTACCTGTCAAAACCAAGTTACACCATATGTAAACATAAGGCAATGGCAGGACAATTGTTTATTTATTTTTTAATATTAATGAAATTTACTTAATATAAATATTTGATATTAATGAATTGTCCATGAGCAACACTTAAACTTACATTCGCACTCATACTTGGAGCAGCATCCATTGTTATAAGGCACCTTCTTAGCTTTAATTCCATTAGTACATTTGGGCATGACATTATCAGATGTGCCACACGTTAGAGGTATTGATGAGACGCTGCCATTTTTGCATGTTTTGTTTTTGCAGTCTTCAATCCAGGATTCCATATGCTGAAGGACACAATCAGATTCAAACACAAACACAAACAAGAGATTCATTTAAAAAAAAATGTTTCAGGTATTCTTTCTTTTTCTTACCAGTTAATACAGTCATCTAACAGTAATACAGAATGTAATTAAAGGAATGGATCGGAGTAAAATCAACCTAGGGTCCTTTGCACCATGACCTCGAGCCAAACACCCCACCAGAAGCCTTTGCATAAGGATGCATAAGGATGTAGTGTAACAACGAATTATTATGTGTTTGGCTCAATGTCATGGTGCAAAGGACCCTAGGTTGATTTTACTCCGAACCATCCCTTTAATTTAGTGTTGTATTACAACAGATATTATCATATCAAATAACCATTACAGGCTATTATGTTATTGTTCGTCTTGAAAAAATAAATGATACAATTTTGTAGAAATTGTATGTGTTACTGCGTAAGTGTACTTCTACTGTACTCTTATTAAATTACCTTTCTGCTGATACTTGTACAGTCTTGTGGAGGTTTATCGGTTACGCATAGATGAGACGTTTTCACTATATGACAAGAGGAGTTGCAGTAGGCAAAATAGCACCAACCCGCTTTATCCGTTTGATTATAGATTGTTGATCCTATAATTATAATAAAAGGATGTGCGAGGAAGGTAAACAGAAAGAGATTTTTAACATAAGTGGAACCTGAATGTAATGTAGGGTCAAGGTAATGTACACATGTACAAGAATTAAACAAAATGAAATATTTGAACAATTGTTGTTAAAAGAACTCACCTGCTGAGTATGTTGCATTTAAATATGTGCAACATTCCACGATTTGTGGTGTTGCGATGTGTTTGGTGGTATTTATTGGCTCTGTATACACAGTGAACTTTGTGGTAGTGAAGGTACTTGTCGATGTCTTGGTTGATGTGGGTGTTCTTGTGCCAGTAGTTGGTGTGGTAGTAGTGGTTGTGGATGTCTCTGTTGATGTAGATGTTGACCAGATGATGGGTGTTGTTGTACCAGTAGTTGTACTAGTTGTAGATGGTGTTTCTGTTGATGTAGGTGGTGTTTCTGTTGAAGTAGGTGTTGATGTTCCAGTAGTGGATGTGGTTGTGGATGTCTCTGTCGATGTAGATGTTGACCAGATGATGGGTGTTGTTGTACCAGTAGTTGTACTAGTTGTAGATGGTGTTTCTGTTGATGTAGGTGTTTCTGTTGAAGTAGGTGTCGATGTTCTAGTAGTTGGTGTAGTAGTGGATGTGAATGTGGATGTCTCTGTCGATGTAGATGTTGACCAGATGATGGGTGTTGTTGTACCAGTAGTTGTACTAGTTGTAGATGGTGTTTCTGTTGATGTAGGTGTTTCTGTTGAAGTAGGTGTCGATGTTCCAGTAGTTGGTGTAGTAGTGGATGTGATTGTGGATGTCTCTGTTGATGTAGATGTTGTTGTAACTATAGTTGTAGGTGTTGATGTTACAGTAGTTGTTGAGGTAGTGGATGTCGGTGTACTTGGGGATGGTGTTGAAGACTCGCATATGTCTTTACAACATACTACACGTATTTCATAATTATAACAACGTGGTGGCATGCCATCTGCATTTTCTTCATTTGAACATGACAGTCCAAATGATGTATTGCAATAAACGGTCTGTCCCAAACTTTCCAGGGACTTTTGGGGATCATTTACTGCCCTACATTCAATCTCTCTGGGGTTCTGACAGGTAATCTTTCCTGATTTCCACAATGCATCGATGGATTCAGTTTCGAATCCTTCTGGCTCTGTACTGGGTGTGTTGCCATCAACCCAATCTGACCATTCGCAACCAACACTACAGATGGTAGGTGTTGTTGTACCAGTAGTTGTACTAGTTGTAGATGGTGTTTCTGTTGATGTAGGTGGTGTTTCTGTTGAAGTAGGTGTTGATGTTCCAGTAGTGGATGTGGTTGTGGATGTCTCTGTCGATGTAGATGTTGACCAGATGATGGGTGTTGTTGTACCAGTAGTTGTACTAGTTGTAGATGGTGTTTCTGTTGATGTAGGTGTTTCTGTTGAAGTAGGTGTCGATGTTCCAGTAGTTGGTGTAGTAGTGGATGTGATTGTGGATGTCTCTGTTGATGTAGATGTTGTTGTAACTATAGTTGTAGGTGTTGATGTTACAGTAGTTGTTGAGGTAGTGGATGTCGGTGTACTTGGGGATGGTGTTGAAGACTTGCATATGTCTTCACAACATACAACACGTATTTCATAATTATAACAAAGTGGTGGTATGCCAACTGCATTTTTTTCATTTGAACATGACAGTCCAAATGATGTATTGCAATAAACGGTCTGTCCCAAACTTTCCAGGGACATTTCGGGATAATTTACTGCCCTACATTCAATCTCTCCAGGGTTCTGACAGGTAATCTTTCCTGATTTCCACAATGCATAGATGGATTCAGTTTCGAATCCTTCTGGCTCTGTACTGGGTGTGTTGCCATCAATCCAATCTGACCATTCGCAAACAACACTACAGATGGGAGGTGTTGTTGTACCAGTAGTTGTACTAATTGTAGATGGTGTTTCTGTTGATGTAGGTGGTGTTTCTGTTGAAGTAGGTGTTGATGTTCCAGTAGTGGTTGTGGATGTCTCTGTCGATGTAGATGTTGACCAGATGATGGGTGTTGTTGTACCAGTAGTTGTACTAGTTGTAGATGGTGTTTCTGTTGATGTAGGTGTTTCTGTTGAAGTAGGTGTCGATGTTCCAGTAGTTGGTGTAGTAGTGGATGTGATTGTGGATGTCTCTGTTGATGTAGATGTTGTTGTAACTATAGTTGTAGGTGTTGATGTTACAGTAGTTGTTGAGGTAGTGGATGTCGGTGTACTTGGGGATGGTGTTGAAGACTCGCATATGTCTTTACAACATACTACACGTATTTCATAATTATAACATAGTGGTGGCATGCCATCTGCATTTTCTTCATTTGAACATGACAGTCCAAATGATGTATTGCAATAAACGGTCTGTTCCAAACTTTCCAGGGACTTTTGGGGATAATTTACTGCCCTACATTCAATCTCTCTGGGGTTCTGACAGGTAATCTTTCCTGATTTCCACAATACATCGATGGATTCAGTTTCGAATCCTTCTGGCTCTGTACTGGGTGTGTTGCCATCAATCCAATCTGACCATTCGCAACCAACACTACAGATGGGAGGTGTTGTTGTACCAGTAGTTGTACTAGTTGTAGATGGTGTTTCTGTTGATGTAGGTGGTGTTTCTGTTGAAGTAGGTGTTGATGTTCCAGTAGTGGATGTGGTTGTGGATGTCTCTGTCGATGTAGATGTTGACCAGATGATGGGTGTTGTTGTACCGGTAGTTGTAGATGGTGTTTCTGTTGATGTAGGTGTTTCTGTTGAAGTAGGTGTCGATGTTCCAGTAGTTGGTGTAGTAGTGGATGTGATTGTGGATGTCTCTGTTGATGTAGATGTTGTTGTAACTATAGTTGTAGGTGTTGATGTTACAGTAGTTGTTGAGGTAGTGGATGTCGGTGTACTTGGGGATGGTGTTGAAGACTTGCATATGTCTTCACAACATACAACACGTATTTCATAATTATAACAAAGTGGTGGTATGCCAACTGCATTTTTTTCATTTGAACATGACAGTCCAAATGATGTATTGCAATAAACGGTCTGTCCCAAACTTTCCAGGGACATTTCGGGATAATTTACTGCCCTACATTCAATCTCTCCAGGGTTCTGACAGGTAATCTTTCCTGATTTCCACAATGCATAGATGGATTCAGTTTCGAATCCTTCTGGCTCTGTACTGGGTGTGTTGCCATCAATCCAATCTGACCATTCGCAAACAACACTACAGATGGGAGGTGTTGTTGTACCAGTAGTTGTACTAATTGTAGATGGTGTTTCTGTTGATGTAGGTGGTGTTTCTGTTGAAGTAGGTGTTGATGTTCCAGTAGTGGTTGTGGATGTCTCTGTCGATGTAGATGTTGACCAGATGATGGGTGTTGTTGTACCAGTAGTTGTACTAGTTGTAGATGGTGTTTCTGTTGATGTAGGTGTTTCTGTTGAAGTAGGTGTCGATGTTCCAGTAGTTGGTGTAGTAGTGGATGTGATTGTGGATGTCTCTGTTGATGTAGATGTTGTTGTAACTATAGTTGTAGATGTTGATGTTACAGTAGTTGTTGAGGTAGTGGATGTCGGTGTACTTGGGGATGGTGTTGAAGACTCGCATATGTCTTTACAACATACTACACGTATTTCATAATTATAACATAGTGGTGGCATGCCATCTGCATTTTCTTCATTTGAACATGACAGTCCAAATGATGTATTGCAATAAACGGTCTGTTCCAAACTTTCCAGGGACTTTTGGGGATAATTTACTGCCCTACATTCAATCTCTCTGGGGTTCTGACAGGTAATCTTTCCTGATTTCCACAATGCATCGATGGATTCAGTTTCGAATCCTTCTGGCTCTGTACTGGGTGTGTTGCCATCAATCCAATCTGACCATTCGCAACCAACACTACAGATGGGAGGTGTTGTTGTACCAGTAGTTGTACTAGTTGTAGATGGTGTTTCTGTTGATGTAGGTGGTGTTTCTGTTGAAGTAGGTGTTGATGTTCCAGTAGTGGATGTGGTTGTGGATGTCTCTGTCGATGTAGATGTTGACCAGATGATGGGTGTTGTTGTACCGGTAGTTGTACTAGTTGTAGATGGTGTTTCTGTTGATGTAGGTGTTTCTGTTGAAGTAGGTGTCGATGTTCCAGTAGTTGGTGTAGTAGTGGATGTGATTGTGGATGTCTCTGTTGATGTAGATGTTGTTGTAACTATAGTTGTAGGTGTTGATGTTACAGTAGTTGTTGAGGTAGTGGATGTCGGTGTACTTGGGGATGGTGTTGAAGACTCGCATATGTCTTTACAACATACTACACGTATTTCATAATTATAACAACGTGGTGGCATGCCATCTGCATTTTCTTCATTTGAACATGACAGTCCAAATGATGTATTGCAATAAACGGTCTGTCCCAAACTTTCCAGGGACTTTTGGGGATCATTTACTGCCCTACATTCAATCTCTCTGGGGTTCTGACAGGTAATCTTTCCTGATTTCCACAATGCATCGATGGATTCAGTTTCGAATCCTTCTGGCTCTGTACTGGGTGTGTTGCCATCAACCCAATCTGACCATTCGCAACCAACACTACAGATGGTAGGTGTTGTTGTACCAGTAGTTGTACTAGTTGTAGATGGTGTTTCTGTTGATGTAGGTGGTGTTTCTGTTGAAGTAGGTGTTGATGTTCCAGTAGTGGATGTGGTTGTGGATGTCTCTGTCGATGTAGATGTTGACCAGATGATGGGTGTTGTTGTACCAGTAGTTGTAGATGGTGTTTCTGTTGATGTAGGTGTTTCTGTTGAAGTAGGTGTCGATGTTCCAGTAGTTGGTGTAGTAGTGGATGTGATTGTGGATGTCTCTGTTGATGTAGATGTTGTTGTAACTATAGTTGTAGGTGTTGATGTTACAGTAGTTGTTGAGGTAGTGGATGTCGGTGTACTTGGGGATGGTGTTGAAGACTCGCATATGTCTTTACAACATACTACACGTATTTCATAATTATAACATAGTGGTGGCATGCCATCTGCATTTTCTTCATTTGAACATGACAGTCCAAATGATGTATTGCAATAAACGGTCTGTTCCAAACTTTCCAGGGACTTTTGGGGATAATTTACTGCCCTACATTCAATCTCTCTGGGGTTCTGACAGGTAATCTTTCCTGATTTCCACAATACATCGATGGATTCAGTTTCGAATCCTTCTGGCTCTGTACTGGGTGTGTTGCCATCAATCCAATCTGACCATTCGCAACCAACACTACAGATGGGAGGTGTTGTTGTACCAGTAGTTGTACTAGTTGTAGATGGTGTTTCTGTTGATGTAGGTGGTGTTTCTGTTGAAGTAGGTGTTGATGTTCCAGTAGTGGATGTGGTTGTGGATGTCTCTGTCGATGTAGATGTTGACCAGATGATGGGTGTTGTTGTACCGGTAGTTGTAGATGGTGTTTCTGTTGATGTAGGTGTTTCTGTTGAAGTAGGTGTCGATGTTCCAGTAGTTGGTGTAGTAGTGGATGTGATTGTGGATGTCTCTGTTGATGTAGATGTTGTTGTAACTATAGTTGTAGGTGTTGATGTTACAGTAGTTGTTGAGGTAGTGGATGTCGGTGTACTTGGGGATGGTGTTGAAGACTTGCATATGTCTTCACAACATACAACACGTATTTCATAATTATAACAAAGTGGTGGTATGCCAACTGCATTTTTTTCATTTGAACATGACAGTCCAAATGATGTATTGCAATAAACGGTCTGTCCCAAACTTTCCAGGGACATTTCGGGATAATTTACTGCCCTACATTCAATCTCTCCAGGGTTCTGACAGGTAATCTTTCCTGATTTCCACAATGCATAGATGGATTCAGTTTCGAATCCTTCTGGCTCTGTACTGGGTGTGTTGCCATCAATCCAATCTGACCATTCGCAAACAACACTACAGATGGGAGGTGTTGTTGTACCAGTAGTTGTACTAATTGTAGATGGTGTTTCTGTTGATGTAGGTGGTGTTTCTGTTGAAGTAGGTGTTGATGTTCCAGTAGTGGTTGTGGATGTCTCTGTCGATGTAGATGTTGACCAGATGATGGGTGTTGTTGTACCAGTAGTTGTACTAGTTGTAGATGGTGTTTCTGTTGATGTAGGTGTTTCTGTTGAAGTAGGTGTCGATGTTCCAGTAGTTGGTGTAGTAGTGGATGTGATTGTGGATGTCTCTGTTGATGTAGATGTTGTTGTAACTATAGTTGTAGGTGTTGATGTTACAGTAGTTGTTGAGGTAGTGGATGTCGGTGTACTTGGGGATGGTGTTGAAGACTCGCATATGTCTTTACAACATACTACACGTATTTCATAATTATAACATAGTGGTGGCATGCCATCTGCATTTTCTTCATTTGAACATGACAGTCCAAATGATGTATTGCAATAAACGGTCTGTTCCAAACTTTCCAGGGACTTTTGGGGATAATTTACTGCCCTACATTCAATCTCTCTGGGGTTCTGACAGGTAATCTTTCCTGATTTCCACAATGCATCGATGGATTCAGTTTCGAATCCTTCTGGCTCTGTACTGGGTGTGTTGCCATCAATCCAATCTGACCATTCGCAACCAACACTACAGATGGGAGGTGTTGTTGTACCAGTAGTTGTACTAGTTGTAGATGGTGTTTCTGTTGATGTAGGTGGTGTTTCTGTTGAAGTAGGTGTTGATGTTCCAGTAGTGGATGTGGTTGTGGATGTCTCTGTCGATGTAGATGTTGACCAGATGATGGGTGTTGTTGTACCGGTAGTTGTACTAGTTGTAGATGGTGTTTCTGTTGATGTAGGTGTTTCTGTTGAAGTAGGTGTCGATGTTCCAGTAGTTGGTGTAGTAGTGGATGTGATTGTGGATGTCTCTGTTGATGTAGATGTTGTTGTAACTATAGTTGTAGGTGTTGATGTTACAGTAGCTGTTGAGGTAGTGGATGTCGGTGTACTTGGGGATGGTGTTGAAGACTCGCATATGTCTTTACAACATACTACACGTATTTCATAATTATAACAACGTGGTGGCATGCCATCTGCATTTTCTTCATTTGAACATGACAGTCCAAATGATGTATTGCAATAAACGGTCTGTCCCAAACTTTCCAGGGACATTTCGGGATAATTTACTGCCCTACATTCAATCTCTCCAGGGTTCTGACAGGTAATCTTTCCTGATTTCCACAATGCATAGATGGATTCAGTTTCGAATCCTTCTGGCTCTGTACTGGGTGTGTTGCCATCAATCCAATCTGACCATTCGCAAACAACACTACAGATGGGAGGTGTTGTTGTACCAGTAGTTGTACTAGTTGTAGATGGTGTTTCTGTTGATGTAGGTGGTGTTTCTGTTGAAGTAGGTGTTGATGTTCCAGTAGTGGTTGTGGATGTCTCTGTCGATGTAGATGTTGACCAGATGATGGGTGTTGTTGTACCAGTAGTTGTACTAGTTGTAGATGGTGTTTCTGTTGATGTAGGTGTTTCTGTTGAAGTAGGTGTCGATGTTCCAGTAGTTGGTGTAGTAGTGGATGTGATTGTGGATGTCTCTGTTGATGTAGATGTTGTTGTAACTATAGTTGTAGGTGTTGATGTTACAGTAGTTGTTGAGGTAGTGGATGTCGGTGTACTTGGGGATGGTGTTGAAGACTCGCATATGTCTTTACAACATACTACACGTATTTCATAATTATAACATAGTGGTGGCATGCCATCTGCATTTTCTTCATTTGAACATGACAGTCCAAATGATGTATTGCAATAAACGGTCTGTCCCAAACTTTCCAGGGACTTTTGGGGATAATTTACTGCCCTACATTCAATCTCTCCGGGGTTCTGACAGGTAATCTTTCCTGATTTCCACAATGCATCGATGGATTCAGTTTCGAATCCTTCTGGCTCTGTACTGGGTGTGTTGCCATCAATCCAATCTGACCATTCGCAACCAACACTACAGATGGGAGGTGTTGTTGTACCAGTAGTTGTACTAGTTGTAGATGGTGTTTCTGTTGATGTAGGTGGTGTTTCTGTTGAAGTAGGTGTTGATGTTCCAGTAGTGGTTGTGGATGTCTCTGTCGATGTAGATGTTGACCAGATGATGGGTGTTGTTGTACCAGTAGTTGTACTAGTTGTAGATGGTGTTTCTGTTGATGTAGGTGTTTCTGTTGAAGTAGGTGTCGATGTTCCAGTAGTTGGTGTAGTAGTGGATGTGATTGTGGATGTCTCTGTTGATGTAGATGTTGTCGTAACTATAGTTGTAGGTGTTGATGTTACAGTAGTTGTTGAGGTAGTGGATGTCGGTGTACTTGGGGATGGTGTTGAAGACTCGCATATGTCTTTACAACATACTACACGTATTTCATAATTATAACATAGTGGTGGCATGCCATCTGCATTTTCTTCATTTGAACATGACAGTCCAAATGATGTATTGCAATAAACGGTCTGTTCCAAACTTTCCAGGGACTTTTGGGGATAATTTACTGCCCTACATTCAATCTCTCCGGGGTTCTGACAGGTAATCTTTCCTGATTTCCACAATGCATCGATGGATTCAGTTTCGAATCCTTCTGGCTCTGTACTGGGTGTGTTGCCATCAATCCAATCTGACCATTCGCAACCAACACTACAGATGGGAGGTGTTGTTGTACCAGTAGTTGTACTAGTTGTAGATGGTGTTTCTGTTGATGTAGGTGGTGTTTCTGTTGAAGTAGGTGTTGATGTTCCAGTAGTGGATGTGGTTGTGGATGTCTCTGTCGATGTAGATGTTGACCAGATGATGGGTGTTGTTGTACCGGTAGTTGTACTAGTTGTAGATGGTGTTTCTGTTGATGTAGGTGTTTCTGTTGAAGTAGGTGTCGATGTTCCAGTAGTTGGTGTAGTAGTGGATGTGATTGTGGATGTCTCTGTTGATGTAGATGTTGTTGTAACTATAGTTGTAGGTGTTGATGTTACAGTAGTTGTTGAGGTAGTGGATGTCGGTGTACTTGGGGATGGTGTTGAAGACTCGCATATGTCTTTACAACATACTACACGTATTTCATAATTATAACATAGTGGTGGCATGCCATCTGCATTTTCTTCATTTGAACATGACAGTCCAAATGATGTATTGCAATAAACGGTCTGTTCCAAACTTTCCAGGGACTTTTGGGGATAATTTACTGCCCTACATTCAATCTCTCTGGGGTTCTGACAGGTAATCTTTCCTGATTTCCACAATGCATCGATGGATTCAGTTTCGAATCCTTCTGGCTCTGTACTGGGTGTGTTGCCATCAACCCAATCTGACCATTCGCAACCAACACTACAGATGTGAGGTGTTGTTGTACCAGTAGTTGTACTAGTTGTAGATGGTGTTTCTGTTGATGTAGGTGGTGTTTCTGTTGAAGTAGGTGTTGATGTTCCAGTAGTGGATGTGGTTGTGGATGTCTCTGTCGATGTAGATGTTGACCAGATGATGGGTGTTGTTGTACCAGTAGTTGTACTAGTTGCACTAGTTGTAGATGGTGTTTCTGTTGATGTAGGTGTTTCTGTTGAAGTAGGTGTCGATGTTCCAGTAGTTGGTGTAGTAGTGGATGTGATTGTGGATGTCTCTGTTGATGTAGATGTTGTTGTAACTATAGTTGTAGGTGTTGATGTTACAGTAGTTGTTGAGGTAGTGGATGTCAGTGTACTTGGGGATGGTGTTGAAGACTTGCATATGTCTTTACAACATACTACACGTATTTCATAATTATAACAAAGTGGTGGCATGCCAACTGCATTTTCTTCATTTGAACATGACAGTCCAAATGATGTATTGCAATAAACGGTCTGTCCCAAACTTTCCAGGGACTTTTGGGGATAATTTACTGCCCTACATTCAATCTCTCCGGGGTTCTGACAGGTAATCTTTCCTGATTTCCACAATGCATTGATGGATTCAGTTTCGAATCCTTCTGGCTCTGTACTGGGTGTGTTGCCATCAATCCAATCTGACCATTCGCAACCAACACTACAGATGGGAGGTGTTGTTGTACCAGTAGTTGTACTAGTTGTAGATTGTGTTTCTGTTGATGTATGTGCCGATGTTCCAGTGCTTGTGGTAGTAGTGGTTGTGATTGTGGACGTCTCTGTTGATGTAGGCGATGTAATGACTGTAGTTGAAGGTGTTGATGTGGTAGTAGTAGATGTCTCTGATGTAGGAGTTGTTGTGACTGTTGGTGATGTTACAGTAACTGTAGATGTTTTTGTTGATGTGGATGCTGTGTTTGTAGTTGTGGTCATAGTTGTTGTCATAGTTTCAGGGGTAGTTGTGAAAGTGAATGGTGTTGTTGTGTCTATACATTCTTCAATAATTCGTATTATTTCCCCGTTTGAATCACACAGAGCAGTGAAACATGCACCATTCCCATCTGTGGTTTTGTAAACAACCGATCCAGGTGGAAATACCTTCCCATCATAGAAACAGTCTTCACATCCGTCCTCTGCTACACACTTCATGGTCTCCTCCCTGAGATATGGCCTCTCTGAAGGGCACTGCAGAAAACAACCTAATAGATGAATAATAAATAAAATAGTCAGGGCAGGAAGTCGACCATGGTTATTATAAAATGTTTTTATAAAATTTCTCTTTTTTTGGTACCTAAAATATATAGTAGTTAACATACTTTTTTCTCTGGGACACACTATACCGCAGTTATTCAAAATGTTACAATTTTCAATTCTTACCCTCAAGGGGAGGAATTTGATCAGAGCAAGTTCCTGAGCGGTTTTTGCAGGTTTTCATGCAGGTAGATCCACAGGTTTTGTAGTGCCACTCACATTCTTCTAGAGCATTGTAGTACTCACAGAATACAGCTGCAAGAACAATCACTTAAGTCAGGAAAATATCTATATTTGAGAGTTATTTAAATTGGTCTTGTAAACCTTTTACCATGCCTTTTCTTCTTTTTTTGCTGTTTTATTAACTTTAGATTTTATTGTTTCCTTGTTCCTGACAAAAAAATTAAATCTTTAAATCCATCATAAAATATTACATTTTAAAAACTATGATCGAATTTTATATTTATCAATATTTATTGTGTGAAATCAGTTGTAGCGTCATTTATGACCAACAATTTTGCTCCTTTTAATTTTTATTGTTCTTGGTTACCAAGGAGAAAAATGTGTCACTGAACAACATGTCTGATATGGAATACTGTATTGGACATGTGTGAAGAAAAAGAAAAATCAGGAAAATATTAATTACATTTCTATGTGTCTAATTTCCAGTAAAGCTTTATATTTGTCAAATTATGTCCCCCAAAAAAGTAAATTATTACTAGTGTGTATTTAAATACAATGCTAGCTATGAAATTAGCCTTAGCAAGGCCATGGAGTCATTTTCTAGAAGAGCCAAAGGTGCCCATAATTGAAGAAAAAATACACATTTATAGTAGATGGCATGACATGTGTTTGTAATCACTCAGTGGAGTATAGTAAATGCATTCCTCTCCAAGTACATTGGTTGCAGTCTATGTTTATAGGCAAAATAAATAATTTACACTATATTTGAACTTACGGCAAAAGTTTGGCCTCCTCCATGCTACACAAACTCCTTTTTTACGGCATTCAGCAGCATAAGCTGCCACTGCGGTACAGAGACAATCGCAGTCACCTCCGCTGTCACATGCACAGGTGTCCCTTACACAGGCATCATAGTATGGGCCAGAGTCCACCTAGAGACAGGAAAATCAGACACACAGCTACACTAGATGCATTACATTAAATTGGAAAGTACTAAGCAACACACATTAATTTCATTTTGGTGATGATTGAGCATTTCTAGGCATCACATGTGTAAAAAACATAAAATAAAGAGCTTGAACCAGGCTTGATTTTGTCCGCAGCTTGTTAAATGACAATGTTACTTACAGGCGCATGGCAGTCTTTAAAGACAGGGCTCATAATGATTCCGCATTGTTTTTCAGCCCACGATCGCCGGTTTGGATTTGCGTCACAAGGATGCTTCACGTTTGTCACATCTGGGCAGCTGGGATTCACCTTCCAGCTATTCCCAAATTCCTCTGGATCCATCACCACTTCTCCATTGTGCTTCATAAAGTCATTGTTCGCATTGCCATCAAAGTTTCCACACAGTCCACACACCCTGTCCTGCCATACAGAACATGTGGATGTTTAGTTGAGTAATTGAAAACAGGGTAAAAGGTTCTTGTGTACGAGTGTACATTTAAGGAATGTATACCTTTAATTTGGGATGGAGTTGGATCATTACGCTCGTTTTAGTGTCCCAGATCAAATTCAAAAGATCTTCGACTTCTATGACAACATATAGGACCGCAGAATGGATTTTATATCTGTAATCTGTGCCGTTGCCTTCAACAACTTTCACTCCGCCCTCCTCAGATAAAATCATCTCATATCTCTGTGGGATTTGAATAGTTAGTGACACAATATATGTTGCATTTTCAAATGCTTTACTAATAAACCTGTGGTGACTCTGAGCTATGAAAGAACCTCACCCCAAAGAACAGATTGATGGTCTTGGAGCAAATAGTGTTGGCGGTGGCGCAGGGGATGTTCTCTGTGACCAGGCGGAAGGAGGGATAGAAGTTCGTACCGCAATAATCCTAGTGGGGTTACACACATAATAAAAGATGTTCCAGTTTATAATGCCCCAAATAATTAACCTTCTTATGCAGTTCATCTGTCTTATTTATTCAGTCAAATCAATTCCCATTTACTGACCATAGCTCGATAGTTAGCTAGAAAAATTAACAGTAAGAGCAGCATTTTGCTAAATATATGCAGTATATTACATATGCATTATAATTTCTTAACCTATTCTTCAATATTTAATGCATGTTTGAATAAATCTTTCATGAAAACAAATGTGTATATATATATATATATATATATATATATATATATATATATATATATATATATATATATATATATCAATAAAAAATTCTTAATTCTTTGTTATTGTTAAAAAATGCCTTATGTATAAATGTTTGTATACAAACCACTTTAATATAGTAATGTACCAACTGCAGGGTTCCTTTTAGAGAGAATTATGAAATTTGTCAAAAAACCCAGCCCTATTTTTCATATTAATGTCCTTTGCAGACATTTATAGTAACCGGTATTTGTCAGATATCTATACATTGATTTATTTAATTTTTTTTCCATTGGCAGAGTCAAACATACATGGGCTAAGGTGTGTTCACAGTCTCCGTGGAAGGAATATTTCCTGCCATCAAAAGTCTTGAAATGACCTTCACCGTAGATGGTACAGGTGCCGTAGCATGCCTTTTCTGTACAAATCCACATCCCGTCTATGCATGTGCTGAAATATAGAGAACAATTCACAAATTAATACTGATAGAATGATAGCTTTATTGCAGTTATAGAAAATTATTTTTAATAGATTTACTTTTAGTTTACAGTAAACACAATGGATCATGCTATGTGACATCTACACTTGTAGATGTGTGGCCAAACATTTGACTGGTACTGTAGATGTAAAATGATTAAAAAATGTATGGCACTATGATAACATAGGTTATATCAGTTGCGATTGACTCACCAGGTGTTACAGTCCTGCTGAACTTGCTCTCCAGGTGGATAGTTGACTCCACTGTGGGTACATGTACATTTTTCCCTCTCCACACACCCACCTTTGCCATCAGCCAGAAGGCCGTCTGGACACATACACCCTGATACACACCCTGTGCTCACCTATTGACAAGACAAATTTGTTAAACCAACTTTTCCCTGCAAACTTCTAATGTATTACAAGATTTGCCATTTCATATTATCTATATCAGGGTTTTGCACCATTTGGAAATGGCGTGAGAATGCCTGCATTTGAATTGAAATAAGCAAACTGGATTTTTTTTAAAGTTCATTTAAATATCAAAACTGCTGTGACTTTTCATTTCATTCATCCTATTTTTCATGTATTCCATCCATCCATCCCAACTCACGCAGTTATTTGGGTCTTGTTTCTCACATGTCCTCTGACACTCTGTTCCTTTTTCTCCAGGATATGAGCATTTGAAGAATGTCATCGGAGCCACACAGTCTAAAAACACAACAAGCACATATATGAGATGCAAAAAATTAGCCCACATCATACAAGTGATGCCTCAAGTTTGAATTTAGAAGGTGGTATATTGTGGAAGTACTAGTTTTAGATCACCTGTTTGACTGGAGCACTGCAATATGCCAAGGTTACAGATGCTGTATTTGACAAAACAGTGCAAAAATTACTAAAAATCCACCATCAAGAGTTAATAATGCAGGTCAATATTGTTATATGGGTGTATGCCTTTGAGACATGCGACATCTAAAATCATTTTAAACTGCATTTTGCAGCAATTATTATGCTTCTAATTTAAAAAAATATATATTTTTCATTTGGCAGTACAGGGCTGTTGAGTGAAAATGGTAAAGAAAAAAATTAATGGATACATTATGCATGTTAAACTGCTATTTATACCATTTAGAACCATCTTTGTAGTACACTGCTGATGGCTCTATGGCTTGGTTCTCATTGTAACAAGGACACTGGTCAGCATGTACACATTTGTCTTCTTCATTAAGGTATGTTCCCGCAGGACAGACACAGCCGTCTACAGGTGTGAAGGACCCTTGGCAGGTGTTATCTTGTACACTGAGAGAACGGCAGGTGCTTCCACAGCTGGTCACTCCGTAAGAGTACTTCGTGTTTCCTGGACACTCCGAAATAATGTCTATATAGCAAGAGACAAACAGAGGCTAATTTGAAACAGAGTACACATATAAATATTTATTTGAATGTGTACTTTATAAAGTTCTCACCACAGGGTTCTGAATCCATCCAGCCCTGGAGAATGACTCCTTTGGCAGCACATGCGTGGGCATAGTTGGACACGGCCGCACACATACACTTCTTAATATCTAAACACTTGCAGGTGTCATAGACGCACCACTACAGAGAAAAAAACAGATTGAATGCATGCATTAAGGAACACAATTGCACAGTAAATTTCAGAAGAGAAGAGTTTTTTTATGTACAAAGACTCACTTGGTAGTACATCTCAGGATCTATTTCTGAGTGACATGCAGAAAAGGTCCCATTTGGGTTTGTGAGACGGGAACACCAGTCTTTCGCAAGTTTCTCTACGAGAACAAAAACAGGAGATTTGCTTGCTTACTTTGTTTAGCATGGTAGAATTGAAAATGATTTTTTTTCTACTATGTCAAGAAAATAATGAAATCATCACTGTAACATGAATATTGTGAGCGTGTTGTTCTTATTTAATGCAGTAAGCACCTGTGTCTATATTCAGGCTGCAGGGGCTGTCAAATGTGATTTCAAGATCTGGACAACCGTTTTTCCAAAAGTTAACAAAGGTGGTTGGTGTGCCCTCTATCATGCCTGATCCAGTTTTAAAGTCGTCTGTTTGGACGTCGTTATAGTTTCCACACAGACCTGAGAGGAACATGGTCAAAAGTAGTTCATTAGAAATCTATTTCCTACAAATAAAAATGGACTTTTTCAGAAACCAATATACATATTTAAAATCTGCAGTATTTTTTTCCCAACTTACCACTCATTTTCCCTTTCTCTTCAGTGCTGGCTACAATATACAACTGCATGACTGGAGCCAACTGGATCTCTAGACGAAGACTCTTCATATCAGCAATAATGAAGGAGGAAGAGGGCTGGAAGATGCTCACAGGACCTGGGACAAAAAAAAATTATTGAAAAAGGGAGTTATTTTTTATATATAATGATGACAAAATAAAAATATATTTGTAAAATATATTTGTCCCATATATTTGTAAAAACCCACCTATGGTAGCAGGAAGCACATATGGACTGATTCTATTCACTGCAACAGTTCCAATGGAGGAAAAACTAATCTGTTTTATTAGTAGAACATCAAGAAAGATATATTATTATTATTATTAAGACTGTATTATTATTGCTCATAGTAGTCAGTATTAGTATTATTATTAGCAAGAATTAATAAATTATTTATAATTATTTAAACCCAGTACTTACAGTGGTCCCCGAGATAACAAGGGTCACTGAATTTAGACATGTGTCTGTTCGGGTCGGATCACACTTTGCCAGATTTCCCACAACAGCAATATCACTGTCATTAGAGTGCTGGAATAAAAAAAGGACTGTATGAATTATATATAATGATTCAATATAAATTATAATGCACCCGCTTTCCTGATTTCTGAATAAACCATGTGAATAAAAGTACAAGTGAAGACTTTCATTGATCTCGCCCTGACAGAAAATATCTGTGGATCATCTGATATCCTGACAGACCTTAGTGAGGATGTAGTCACAGTTCCCGCTGAAGGTGAAGCTCTTTCCATCATAAGTGGTGATGTGAGACCCTCCCACAACAGAGCAGATTCCGGGACATTCCAGGTTTGTACAGGTCCAGTGTCCCGCGGCACACACACTGACACAGAATGCTTCAGTGTTAGCATGAGGAAATGTATGAAGGAATTTAAATGTGACTAAAATATTTCAATTCAAATGTTACCATTTTTTACAAGCTTGTTGGTAAGACTCTCCTGGTTGATATACTGTGCCATTGTGATCACATGGGCACTGGTTCACAGGAACACAGCCACTCTGACCAATGTCGTCTTCCACGGTGCCTTTACAAAAGGAAAGCCAGACAATTGCGTAAATGTGTTTTCTAAAAAAAGATTTTTTGAGAGCTGATGACATGCTGGCATTCATTGATTATACACTACCATTCTAAAGTCCAGGGTCAGTCAGAAACAGAAATGTATACTTTTATTCAACAAGGATGTATTAAATTAATAAAAAAATGACAGTAAAGACATTTATAATGTTACAAAATATTTATATTTCAAATAAATGCTGTGCTTTTGAGCTTTATTAATCAAAGAATCCTGAAAAAAAAAGTAATTGTAACACTATTTCACAATATTACTGTTTTATTGTATTTTTAATATAAAACATGCAGCCTTGGTGAGTATAAGACTATAAACCTTGTCTCCTATTATAAATTGTTACCTTCAGGGCAGAAACAGCCGTCCACACAGTGTTCTTTACACATTAGACTTGCGTTTGGATCTTTGCAGGTGTTCTTGCACGGACTTCCACACTCCAGGTATTGCATGTTTACAGGACATGACTTTGCTGCGCCACAGAAGAACATATGAAAACATAACAAAATTGTTCCTCTAGATAATTGTATAACATTTGTTATAAGAAACAGAGCATTTTTTTCTGTATTTACTTGTCCTACAATGGTCCTGCTAAAAAGCTAACACATCAATGCAGAAAATATAATGTTTCTACTTCAAAAGCGTACTTTTTTATTTGTTTTTTGTGTTGTTTTAGGCAGTATTAGATATTATTATATAATATATTGGGGATTTCTTCTTGAAAAGCTTTATTTATTTGTGAGAAAATAAATGTGTTTCATTCTTGGGTGAACTGTTCCCTTAAGTTACATTTTTCTCTCCATCATAACTAATTTCATCTTCCAGAAATGATACTCACGACAGAGCTGCTCTGTCCTCCATGTTCCTGGTTTTCCTCCAGCATGTGTGCACTGTCGTGAAATCTCCGTGAGTGTGTTGCAGAGACAGTCGTGATTGCCGTAACATCGACACAGGTCGTTCACACAGGCTTCTTCAAATGAACCCATGTCCATCACACGGTAACAGTCGCTAAACCCTGGACTGCTGAGATACTGCTGGCAAACGCTTGTCTAGGGGGAAAAAATATATAATTTAAGAGGATTGTCTCATTGCAGCCAATGTTTCAATCAGTAAATGGTTGAATTTATTATTTTAAGAGTGCACCCAAAATCTGAACAAGAGAACAACATTGATTTTGTCTCATACCTGGTTGCATTGATCAGTGGGTTGAAGTGGAACTTCCTCACAGGTTTCAGCCGATATGGACACCTTCCATGCGGGCGAACCTGAGAAGGATTCAGATGAACAAGTTACACTAAACCTATCTTTAAGTCAGTGGTTCTCAACCAGGGGGCCTCAACACACTTCCAAGGAGGCTTCAAGATGACCCTTGTAAGCCTTTAGGAAGGTAAAGTTGGACCCACTCTTTTTCCATTTGTAAATAATAATAATAATAATTATCTCACTGTTTGCATGGGAGTTTTTAGAGAATCAGTATGTGTCTATTGGTCACTTAACTTGCTGTATTTAACTCTTTATATGAAAATCTAGGCATTAATGAATTCAAGACATCAGGTTTACCGAGAACAGTGATATCATCGGCCTTGTTGCCATTGAAGTCTCCACAGAGTCCACAGGTCTGACCTTGATATTTCTCAGGAAGTTCAATCTGGGGAACATCATATAACAACAACTCTAATATCAGAAGTCTGAGATCAAGCTTTAAGATAAAATTATGTGTGCACAGAGATGTTGAATCATACCGATAGAGAGTTGTCTTCCTCCCAGAAGACAGTCACTCCGTGTTTGTTTGAGATCTTGACACTTGTTGAACTTCCCTCGATTTTAATTCCGTTATTATAGGTCGGAATAGACACCCTGTCAAAGCAATTTGTTTAAAAAAATGTTAACATTACTAAAAAAACTAAATAAATTAAGTTGAAATACTGGTTAAGATAAATATTTTATAAGAGAATATATATCGAATTAGGTTTTTTGTATTAACCCCACTTTTTGATTATTTGATTCATTAAAGCATAAACCTCACAAAATGTAGTTACATTTATGCTTAAAATAAGACATTTATTTACAGATATTCTTAATATCTAGCACAAAAAGATCAATTATGTATTATTTATTTAAATAAATAAAAATACTGAAATACCAGATGTAAAATGCTCATATTAAGAAAATGTATGTGTGTGCTTTTGCTGTATAGTACTCAAATTAACTCACATTTTTTCTCCCATAGTGATGTCGCCATTAGTGAGTTTGATGACCGTCCCTTCCAGCTTTATTGTGACTGTGCTAAAAGTGATTGAGTCATTCACAATCTCTCTTTGCATTTGGATGTTAAAGTCAGAAGCTGTGCTGTCACACATCACCGCCAGAACGTAGTTGCACGTGTCTGGCACTTGAAAGAAATGACCATCAAATGTCTTGAAGTGGAAATTTCCCCATGTGCTGCAGATCGTGGACTGATGATCAGGATTCGGTTCAGCTGAATCAAGAGAGAAAACGTATAAATGTGTGATTTGTACTAAATACTTCTCTTGAATACACAATTGAAGGTGAAGTGCATAATTTCTATGCCATTAGTGGCACCAAAAAAAATGTGGTTGTGCTAATATTGCTAAAACGTACTAAGCAATGTTTTGATTGCACCACCTACTTTTTGAGGGAATAAGCCAATGAATAACTTATAGTTGTCTCTCAAAAAATCTTTTCCTAAAGTGTAAAATGTTGTATAGGCCTACACTAATACTAAGATTTTAATACCATAACATGAGAAATCAAATTTGCCTTGATCTTTTGACATATAAAAAGTCTTTGTATCATTAAAACATCCTGCAAGTTTCATAGCTTAAAACGTTCTCCTCATTATAAACAGAGCATTTATTTTAATCAAGCTCCAAAAATGACTCGTTTGGATATTGTGAGATCTGTGATATGTATACATTTGCATACTTGCATTGCAAGACATTGACGAATAGCTATATAACATCGCACCATAAGCCCTGCCCACTGGCCTACACTGTATGTGAGTGTCGCGTCATGTCAAAAGCAAACAGAACCCATTATAATCACAGACGCTGTCTACACTGGATACAGTTTACAGATCTGTGCTCAGTTTCTGACACTTGAGTCTGTCGACAACAGGACAAGTGGAAGAGTGAAAGAACATTCACTTTGCCGTGTCCAGTTTAAACAACTTGTTTGCGTCTCTGTATAAGTGGATGGTTTATATTAATGGCGTCTCGGATCACGTCGGAGGATTATAAGTTTGTTCGGGGCATTTTGTTTTGAAAACGAGGCACTGTGTAATGGAGAGTTCACAAAGAAACTTTTGTTAAAAGATGAAGCAGCTAAACTGTATTGGATCTGATTGCAGCTGCATCACAAACTGTAAGTTAATGATGTCATAATGCTTTGTCTGTAAATGACGGTTAAATGGATAATGTTTTAATAACACATACTCGCGCGTAATAGCAAGTGGGTGTTTATACTGTTTCCTATGCAATGACATTAGCCAATCATAACAGTGGCCGTTTACTGACATGCCTTAAAAGAGCCGCCCCTTAAAAACTGAACATTTCTGACAGGGAGTCAAAATGAGGGTTGAGAATAATTGTTTTTCCGCATGTATACATAGGTGGATTAACCATATGGGCAATTGGGCAAGTGCCCAAGGGTACCACGCAAATATTTGTTTCTCTTTTAAAACAAGCGGTTAATTCTTAAATGTATTTCTAGCCTATAGGCAGAAATGTTCCTTTCATCAGAACATTCTAAATTCCCTGAATGTTTTGTTGAAAGTTTCTTATTTTAATTATTTTATACGGGGTTTTTTTGTGGATGCGCAATCTACCGCCAGATTCGAACTACTGCGTGAGCACCATTACAAATTCTGGGAGTGTGCTGTGCGGTTTCGCGTGTTTTGCGTTACTTTCAATCGGAATGAAACTGCCTTGCGACGCTCATGTAGGCTATTTGTGAATCCACTACAGAGCATCAGCCTTGCACTTTCATGTTGTACTGCAAAAAAAGTTGCAGAAACAGGCAGAGTGTAAATGAGTGAGTTTTTAAATTTTCAGTTCAAAACCATATAGCTATACAGATGTTATTGCCAGACCAGTCTAAAACCTTGGCATGTTTGCATTTCATTTTTTCAATTTTTTAGATGTTGTTCAGTTTTCTTTTAAATAATATTTTGCAGCATGCTTTGTTCACCTGGTTACTTTAGGTGTCAGTCGAAAGTTGGGTTGATGTCAGAACCCAACGTCAGATTGACGTTATATTTTGGTTGGAAAAGAAGAACCCAACGCCTGACTGACGTCAACATCCGACGTTGGACAGACGTTGGATTTGGTTGGAAAAGAAGAACCCAACGCCAGACTGACGTCAACGTCCGATATTGGACAGACGTTGGATTTTGGTTGGAAATTAAAGTTGGGTTGACATCAGAACCCAACGTCATATTGACGTCATACAGACAGATTTTGGATGGAAATGAAAGTTGTAATAATAATAATAGTAATAATAATAATACATTAGTATGTATTAGTAATGTATTAGTATGGGCACTCTAGGTGTCAGTGCCCAGGGGCACCAAAGAGTCTTAATCTGCCACTATATATTTTTTTTTTGTGATTTTTTTTTTTTATATATTATAACTTAACCTCAAGGAATATATATATATATAAAAAAATGCATTTATATTAAAAAGAAAGAAAGAAAGAGTAACATCATACCGGTAGTGATCAGCACACTTGTCGTGGGGAATGCTAAAAACAGAAAAAAGACAGACATGTTGTCATTTTTTGTCACATACTTGAAAAATTACATTCACAATATTCTACAATCACTCCTTCTACAATACTCTTTGCAAATATAATAATAATAAAAAAGCTTAGCTAAATTGTAATGATTTGGCTGTTTGAATTGCATGAATAATACTTCAATAAATCAATCGAAACTTGAACATGTTTTTTGTGTCATAAGTGTAATATGTATGTCCATTTAGACATACAGTACATAAAGCACCAGTTCTATTTGGTATCTGTTAATAAGTGTGTTACTTTATAGTTTCTTTATGAATCAATAATTAGTACATCTTATACAGTATAATGCCATATTCACCTGCTGTTGTTGGATAAATAAAGTCCATAGAATCTGCCATAGCTCCATAATCGCTCATAAAGTCTTTAAACAAAGAAAGACAGATACAGTCATATTGTGTAGCTAATATTGTGAGCGTTTCTTGCAGTAACTCATCATTTTTTATTTTTCTAACCTGCTTGTATGGACTGCAGCCCCACCAGTAGAACGACCCATGTCAGCATCCACATCTGGGACATCCTCACAGTCCCTGTGGAGACATCCATCCTCAAGAGCTAAAGTGTGCTGTCTGTCAGCACTAGCTCTTTTATACTAGCTCTTAGTTTACTTTGGGACCATCTATTCTGTGATCAGAAGGTGGATCCTAGGCTTATGCATTATTATGGCATGTTATCTTTCAATTGAATAAGAATAGCTGTGTTTGAGAATAAACATTGTTTGTGTAAACCCTGGTGGCAAAAACACTTTCTGTCACTCACAACATAGTGTTTATCTCTGTTATTATCTCAGATTAAACAAGGATGTGATGGTTGGTTTGATTGTACCAATCTTGGGGGCTCGACAATTTGTAGAGACGCACTGTAAAATTCACGCCCTAAATGTTTACCTTGCATTTACATTTAAAGCATTTGAGAGACCCTTGTGCTTAGCATATGTTATAAAGTTATCTGCTGGAAAAAGTTTTTTGAAAGTTTTAAAAAGATAATCAAGCAATCAATTCTATATTTTTGCATGTTTATATTTTTTTATTTAAAATCAAGTGGCTTCAATCTCTTCATTTTGACATTGCTTCAAAAATAACTATCATAATACAATAAATCGAATTTTGTTTATCTTGTATGTGTTACTTTACCTATAAAACTAACTTGCAAGATTCATATTATTAATAGTCGTCTTTCTGGATGGTTTGTCATTAAATCCTCTGTAAACACAGCAGGTGTTGTAATGATCGCAGGCGTAATAGTGCAGCTTTAAGCAAAGAGCTTTAAGTCCCATTCACACCAATGACGATAACTAGGCCTATAACTATAAAGTTTTAATAAACCTTCTAATTTTATTAGAATTGGGATGTCCACACCACAACTATAACGATAATGACGCAGAGGAACGATATTTCGTTGGAACCACTTTTTTCAGCTAATGGGTGATAAAAACCAACAATGACATTCAGTCAGAATCCACCTTTTTTAATGAGCTCATAGCATTTAAAGTGGCAGACAACAAAACTGCAGCGTGCGCATATAATAAACAAATGTTAATATGCGTCGGTGTAATGTTTCGCCACTGAATAAAAAATAAAATAGGCAATTGTGAGTTTCCATCTCGCAATTTCGACTTTTTTCTTTAGAATTGTGTGACATAAACTCACAATTCGGACTTTTATTTCTCAGAATTGCGTGATATAAATTCACAATTCGGACTTTTATTTCTCAGAATTGCGTGATATAAACTCACAATTCTGACTTTTTTCTCAGAATTGGGAGATGTAAACTCGCAATTGTGAGAAAATGTTTCGAATTGTAAGAAAAAAGTCCGAATTACAAGATATAAATTCCCAATTGCAAGTTTATTTCCCGCAACTCTGAAATTATAACTAGCAATTGTGAGTTTATACCTCACAACTGAAAGAAAAAAAGTCACAATTTTCTTTTAGTTTTTTTTTTATTCTGTGGTAGTGAAGCTTGTTTCCGCCACGGAATAAAAGATAATTGCGACTTTTTTTTTAACTCACAATTCTGACTTTTTCTCAGAATTGGGAGATGTAAACTCGAAATTGTTTCCGCCACAGAATAAAAGATAATTGCGACTTTTTTTTATCTCACAATTCTGACTTTTTTTCCTCACAACTGGGAGTTTAATTCTCACAATTCTCAGGAAAAAAAGTCAGAATTGTGAGATATAAACTCGCAATAGTTTGAGTTTATATCTCGCAATTCTGACTTTATAACTCACAATTCTGACTTTTGCAATTGCGAGATAAAAAGTCGCTTTTTCTTTTTTTAAATCTGGGGCGTAAACAAGCTTCCGTAGTTGTGGTGTGTGTGCGCATATCTTTTTATCGCGTATTTAGGATGGGCACCAGAAAATTTTTTTTTTTTGAGGAGGCACTGAAACAACAAAAGTAAAAAAAAAAATTATGACAATTAAGATTCTTGAGATGGACCCTTATAGACTGTGATGATGCATTTCCCCATTTATTAATCTTCATTTATAACACTTTATAATACTTTGTGTTTTATTACCTTAGCATGAAATTACAGAAAAATGGTTAACGCTGCTTAATGTTTCAGAAATTATGGCAAATTAATTACATAGCAAATCTTTCTCTCTGACCAACGTAATAAATCTCTCAATATTTTTTTTTTTCCTCTTTTGTAAATTCATAAATGCTATAGTATAGGCTTTTGTTGTAGTTTCCATTCACCACTATAGGTTAAATGAGTCTTTTTTTTAGCTTTTCTTGTTGTTATTGTACTTGATGTCAAAATTTGATGTGTTCACAAATCACTGTCTTTGATTAATTCAAAATATAAGCTAGGCTACAATACAAGCCATAAATACAAAAACTTTTATAAGCTAGCCCAAACATTTATATGACCATTATTTGATCCACTAGTTAGCATGCCAGCAGAGCTGTGCTATAGGGTATACTATTAAGCCTTGTCGCGGTCTGTTTGACATGTTTGAAACCTAATTCTCTGAAACCCGTTACGATTGATTTAAGATAAGACCTATGTTTGTCGTTGCATCCAGAGACATTTGGATGTTTAAACATTTCCTTTCCATTACCTTGTTGATTCTCTGTCATCATCCCACTTATATTTAAAGTGATGTCTGGGGATTAAATGTTGATGCTCACTGAATGCACATCAAGTTCCGTTTTTTTAATTTTTATTTTATTATTATTACATTTAAAAGACAGTGTAGGTCTACCTAATATAGGTTCAAGCTAAATTGAAATGTTTTTTTTTTTTTTTATATATATATATTATTATTATTCAAAAAGTAAAAAGTAGGCCATAGTGCTCTAGGCACAAACCTCAAACATTGTGAAAGTGTCAATAGTGATTCATAGAAACGATTTCTGCCTTCCGAGAAGATAGGTCTATTACAGTAATTCCTTCAGGAAATGCAAATCTGGTTTTAAAATGTTTTATCGAAATTCAATCAATTGTAAAGTAAGATGTTCAAACACTCTTTGTTTGCTGATGATTTTGTTCGGTCCTTAATCATGAGTTTTTAATAATGTCAAACAGATTAACTTGCCACATACATTTACCAATTGTATTTTACATATAGCCTATAAACATATAAAACAATATTTTTATCTCTATAAAATAAAATGCTCCCTCTGTGCCGGGAGCAGAGCTCATTTGCATTTAAAGGGATACACACGCGTTTTTACTGACCCTCAGAAAGGGACAATGCTGACATTTTTTTTATCTGTGAGTATTTTGAGCTAAAACTTCACACACACACTCTGGGGGACAACAGAGACTTATTTTACATATATGTTTTACAAAAAAAGTACATTTTGAATTATATTTTTCATTAAAAAAAAATGCCTATCGAAGTTGTGTCCTCACTTTTTTTAAATTGGGTGACACTTTATTTTAAGGTGTCATTGGTACAGTTTAATTATATTTAAGTACAGTGTAATATTAATTAACTACAAGTACTTACTATAGTGTTAGGGTAGGATTAGGCTTTGGTTGGGTTAGTTGCATGTAATTGTGTATAATTTACTGTTATTACTAAGTACATGTAACATATGTAACAAAGACACTGTAAAATAAAGTAAAAAAATAAAATAAATGTATGTTACCATACATTGTAACCTTTGTTTTGCATATGGGGAATTACTGTCACCATAAATTCAAAAATATAATTTTGTATGGAATATTGCAGTAGTTATATACTTATTATGAATAATTATTTTGTACACATTTTTTTTTTTTTTTTACAACCTGATCACCGCAATAGCAACCCATGATATAATGGACTTCATAGAAAGCCAACATGCCAGTTTCCCACTGCTTGAGTCATGCAGGTCGACACAAATATGTACATAATTGATGCAGTTTAAAGAACATTTCTGTTGCTGCTACAGGGCGGCACATAATAATGCTTATCATATACACTTAACCTAATATACACTTCTTATTATTCTGTTTGCTACAGGAGACCCAGAATGAGACGTATGTACTGTACCACTAAAAAGAGAAACAAACCACTAAAAGGATTGTTGTATTAAATTAAATATTAGTTTAAAAATTAGTTGTCTTAATTTGTTGTCTTGTCAATCAGTTGTTGTAACTACAGTTGTCAACTCCGTCAGTTTTTATCAACTCCCTCAGTATATAACACTGTCAGGAGAAGGTTTCTGTTCATTTTGAAATAAATATTTTATTCTTTTTTTTCCATTTATTGTTAAAATATTTTTAAAAAATCAACTGAACTACATGATATTATGTGTGATTTACTGAGAATATTGGTTATATATGTTTAATATTCAAAGGATGGTAGAGAATTAAGGGATTTAAGAACTGGATTGTTCATAATTACCCTAACCCAGGACATTTTTTTAGAGAATGTATTTTTTCACTTTTACTAAACACCGTTATTTCATAATTGAAGACTTTACACTGTTGTTTTACGGATCAAATTAAAATAACACGCTTTTTAATGTGTCTGACGGAGTTGACAGAGTTTAATTTACGTAACATCTATAAATGATCTGCATAAATACAAATACATTAAATGAAATGTACATTTTTCAGAAAAACCTGTTCCCTTATATGGTTCATTATATTAGACCTTTGTCTACAAATATATCAGTTTATAATAATGTGGTATTAAATAATAAAATCTAATCTTGACTATTATCTTGCCAGCCCAAAACTCAAACCAGCAGAGTACACAGGCTTAGTGCGTCATACTGTACTGTGTATTTTGAGTTCATGGTTCTTTCAGGACTCACACCCTTGTTAGTTTGAGATGACAGCAGCGATAAATGTGCGTGACTGAAAGTTTTTCCCCATCAAGCTTTCTAATCCTGTTTATTCTCAAACACCTCCAGAACATTAAATGTTGATAGGACTGAAAGACGATATAATTGTGCATAAGCCTAATCAGATTACACTTCCTTAAAGACACTATAAAAGAGAAAGTGCAGACAGACAGCTCACATCAGCTCTTGAGGATAGATGTTGTCTCAACGGTGACAGTGATGATGTCCCAGATGTGGATACAAGCAGATTAGCTCAACTTTGTTCACAACATGAACACTACAGTAGGCTATATTTAAGAAATAAACATGGCATGTTGTCACATGGCATCAAGTTGAAATTTCATAATTCTCCATTTCTAAACTCTCCACCTTCTGAAGACGGAAAATTACCTCTGGGACAGAGTAAGTCTTCTTCAAGCAATATAAGAAGCCTTCAGAGATACTGATGGTATGGATTCACCATTCACAGGCTATGTGTGTGATGTGGATGAAAATCTCTGGCCACCAGGGATTTTGAAATGAAAGTCTTGTTAAATTACGTAAATCTGTGATCTTATGTCTTTATGTAATCAATTGCGAACCAAAACATCAAAGTTTGTTTTGATGTTAGTATAAGCTATTTACTTTTAATAAATGTTACCTGAAAAGAATGCAATATTTCATTAATTAAGGAATAATATAGGGTAAGTTACAGTTTAAAGGGGTTCATTTTTTTAAATTATGTACGTAACCTACCTTATTTTGTTTGACTGCTTCTTGGACAAAAGCCCGAAATCGGAGTCAAATCGGTGCTCGTTCACACGAGTGACAATCGCTACTGTAGCCTACGTGATGAGACACATTCACGTATCCCCGGTATTGTGGGACGTCGGTTAACTATGATTTTTATTCACAAATTTTTAACAAATTAATCAAAATCTGTTTTTCTATAATATGCTAAATTAAGAACGTGTGGATAATTGTCAAAAAATAGCTGAGGGAAATCTGTCCCGTTCAGTAGCTTGACGACAGGGACCTCTTGTGGTAAGATGTAGGTAATGCATTTTCCCCCGACCAGGTACTGAAGGCTTTATACAGTGCGATTCAAATCTAAATAAACAATCTAACAAATTTCAGTTTTAGGAGCTTTTTTCACTGTAAATATGAAACCATGTACTGAAGATTACATTTAAGTATGGGCTAGAATGCTAGCATAAAATTATAAATTAAGAGACCGATAAAATATGTACAGCAAATTTACTTTCAGATCAAAATTGGTACTCCAATGCTTTGTACAATCAATGTATGCAGACTGGCTCTTTTCTAGAAAAACAAAAAACAAAAACAAAAACACAAGAGACTGTAACTGATGCTCTTTATTATGCTTTATTGTGATTTTAATTAATTTCATTAGAAGGAAAAACATCATTATATCATGCATTACTAAAAAAAAAATTTTTTTAAATGCCCCCTTCAAGAAATAACTTTACCTCTAGATCAAACCACAAAGAAAAAAATAAGTGGTGCAATATTTGCCAAAATAATTTTAGTCATTAATGCACTACAACAATCAGTTTAAATCATCGTTATTGTCATTTTCGGTTAGCCTATATATTTTAAAATTGTTGCTTTCTTAGTATGACAGATCAGCAAGAGTGAAAAGCAGGATCTTTTGATCCGCAGTTGCTCTACTACACTGCATAAAATGTTTGTAATTTTAACAGCAAAAGACTGTAAAAGTGCTATGATAAAAACCTGTTTATTGGATAATGGCAACTTCCCTTACTTTATATGGTGAAAAACTGTAATAGATCTAACAGGACATTTTACAGTAAAAAACTGTACAGATTTTGGATGTAAAAGCTAACAATCATCTTATAATTTACAGTGAAAACTAGTAGGCATTACCTAAACTCCCTGCGTTATATCAGTTAATGAAATGTGCAGGTTTTTTACCACGTTTACTATGGTTCTGTTTCGATGTTGTATGACTCTGTAAGCTTTTTTCCAGTGTCTTCTTCACATTTGGTAGGAGTGCATGTGCAGCTGTCAACATATGTGTAGTTATGAGGGATCACAATGCTATTGGCACACTTCAGCGTCACCTCTCGACTGCTGGTTTTCTCCTCCCGACAGCAAGAACAGCTGTGCTTCATGATGTTCTCTTCCATTGAATACCTGTGCAGGTTTACAAGAAAACACCAGTCATATGAGTGTAGCACAGCTGGATGTGAGTTTATCCTATTATACAGTATCCACACAAAGGTTTGGATGCTTAAGCAAACTGAAAAATGTAAGTATTTCATTGGCTACCTGACAAAATATCAAACCAAATGGCCAACAAATTAGTTAAATTCACTTTTCTGAGCCATTTCAGAAATTGGTTTCAATGTGATTTCTTTTTGTGGATTTGTTTGTTGTTTTGGGAACTATTATATTAAAATGCAATATATAATACAGTATGGTATTATATACTAGTATATAGCAGATTAAGCCAATAGATAAATTATTATCCAAAATAAAATTAACAAAGCATGAAAAGTAGCCAGTTTACTGTATTCTCTCTTGGTTTTGTCCTCTCTCACATCCGAGGTATTGACCTTCTCTCAACAGTGTTCAATCAATATCACACAATATAATTTTAACAATCTGTTGAATTGATATTTAACAAGCTGATTTTAAATAAAAACTGACATCAATACGAAATCAATATTGACATTTTTTCTCCTTAATTAAATTAAACAACATAAATCAAAAAAAGTTTTAGACTGTATTCAGACATGTCTTGAATTTTGGTAACCCGGCTGCGAACCTCATATAAAATGAATGGCAAATAAACGAGTGTTCATTAGTTTTACTCTGTAACTCTAAGATTTTTATGGTTCTTCTGAGAATTTGTTAGAAAAAAAAAAAATGTGTGTGATCAATAGGTGTGTAATGCTCTCACATTGATCCGTCGTCACAGTGGCCAATGCAGGAAGTGACTTCTACATCCTCGATGGAAATGCAACCATTGACGTGCAGACGGGTGAAGTTCTTCTTAACAACACAGTTTCTGAGTTCACCTGAGAGATAATAGAGGCAGACATGCATTTTTTGCAGCGCCTCGTACGCTATTTTTAATTTACGAAACATCTATTAAATGATCCGCATAAATACAGTTTTTGTTCAAGGAAACAATATCTTACAGATCTTGCAGCATCCATCTTTGTCAGATTGCTCTGTTCCCTGTAAGGACACAAATAACAGAAAGGAAACGTTGCTTAAAAATGTTGTAAAATTCCCTCAAAACTATGGAAGCTTGATGGATCTCAACGTCAGAAATATCAGATATATTAGATCCGGCCCCGGACGTCAAATCCCTGCCAGAAGATATCAATCAAGAGCATGAGAGTTTGACTGAAAAAGCCAGAGAAAAGCAGAAGATGAAGTGATGATAATAAAAGAGCAGAGTTTGCTTGATTAATCTAAGTTGCGTACGTTTCATTAATCAGTCAGACTTCATCCGAGTGTCAGTCAATTCTGACTTTCTTTTTCACAATTCTGAGGGGGAAAAAAATATAAAGTCTCAATTACTTTTTGAGAGTTGATACCTCGCAATTCTTAGCTTAAAAAAGTCTGAATTGTGAGTTTTATTTTCTTGAAACATTACATGAAATTCTCTAACCAAAGGTTCAAACAACTTTCACGACCTTTAAAGGAATATTTCTTCCCATACCATTTTGCCACCTGTATGACTTAGTTATTATGAGTTATTTAATGTAAACTGCAGCAGAATATCCAAGCTGCTCTTTTTCACACAATGAAAGTGAATGTTGACCATGACTGTCAAGCAAGATTTTTAGTGAACTGAAATTTTGTTCCTCACACAAAGAAGACCAGAACTTTTATGATCTTTTCATAGTGCTTTTTTTCTGTCATTTTATGAGCCCCCATCTTCTTTCATTGCTTGGAATAATATGATCGTGAGTAAATGATGACTATTTGAATGCGTTTCTATGGCTGTGATAATGTTTTGAGATCATTGACAAAAACTGAAATATGTCAAATACGCATGTCTATACTCAAGCAGTAAGAAAGCAACAGGGATATAAAATACAAGCAGAACAAGGGTGTAATGTGTGCTCCTCGAATTACAGTTTTTCTACTTACAGGAACACAGTCATCTGGATTAAAGGGTGGGCACTGTTTAACGCTCTCTATCGTCATAAACGTGCCATTCCTTTTCAGACAGGTAGCATTCATACATTTAAAATTGTACTCTTTTCCATCCTAAACAAAAAGAGAGACAGGTACATGAAGACTGAAGAACAGAGCAGATTCATTGTCTGAAAGAAAACTTTGGTAATTGAATGTACCTTGAGCACATGTCTGGTGTTGTCTGGTGCCTCATAAATACAGGCATCTTGTGTACATGTTCCACAGCACTCTCCATCTTTTTTCACATATTCAAACCCCTTGGAGTGAAAAACAAGTTTATAGTAGTTTTTAGGGGGAAAAAACGATGTTAAAAGTAACACAGAATGTAAGCACAAAATGCTGCATTAGGGCTGGGCAAATGTAAATAATTATCAAAAATTTGCCCCAAAAAATGCACCCAGAAGTTTTTATCACGGAGTTGAAGCTAGAGCTTATACTTACAGGCCCACAGTCTTGGGAACTCGAGTAAGGACATTCCGTTTTGATCTTCTCGGTCACAAATAAGCCATTAAATTCATGACAGGTAACAGTTTCACATGTGTAACTGTGGACTTCTCCATCCTAACAAAAGACCGACAGACTCCATGAGGATTGAAGACCAGAACAGATTTGTTGTCTGCTGAACTGAAAGTTTAAGAATGTTTTTAGTACCTTGAGAGTCTGTCTGGTGTTGTTTGGTGCATCATAAATACAGGCATCTTGTGTACATGATCCACAGCACTCTCCTTCTTTTTTCACATATTCAAACCCCTTGGAGAGAAAAACAAGATTTTACAGTAGTTTTAATAATGAGATCCTTGTGTGTGTGCATGTATGTATATATATTTAAGTCCCAGCTTGTGATCCTTTCTCTCACACTTCGCTCCCTGAACTGTCCTATCTTAAAGGGATAGTTCACTTTGAAATTAATTTTTGATATGTTTTAGCTTACCTCAAGGGCATCCAAGATGTAGGTGTCTTTGTTTCCGCAGTAGTTTCAATTTTGATATTTTTAGGTCAAACCGTTCTTGTCTGTCAGTCATATAATGCAGGTCTATGGTCACTGTCTCAAAGAGCATGCACAAAGTCCAAATGAAAACAATTCCCCATCGTCCAAATGAAACAATTCCCCATCATAAGTACACATTGATGGCCTAAGACACGAAACGAGCGATTTGTGTGAGAAAACGAACAGTATTTATATTGTTGTTATCTCTTGAAAACAGCACACGTCCAAATGATCTGACGGCGCGGGCGGGTATAGATATATACACTAGATTTCGCCTTCGCTACTGCAGTTCATTGGGACGAAACCGTAGCCAAGGCGGCATCTATGTATATATCTATACCCGCCCGCGCCGTCAGATCATTTGGACGTGTGCTGTTTTCAAGAGATAACAACAATATAAATACTGTTCGTTTTCTCACACAAACCGCTCGTTTCGTGTCTTAGGCCATCAATGTGTACTTATGATGGGGAATTGTTTCATTTGGACGATGGGGAATTGTTTTAATTTGGACTCTGTGCATGTGTTTTGAGACAGTGACCATAGACCTGCATTAAATGACTGACAGACAAGAACGGTTTGACCTAAAAATATCAAAATTGAAACTACTGCGGAAACAAAGACACCTACATCTTGGATGCCCTTGAGGTAAGCTAAAACATATCAAAAATTAATTTCAAAGTGAACTATCCCTTTAATAAAGGCAAAAAAATGTGTGTGGAGTTGAAGCTAGAGCTTCTACTTACAGGCTCACAGTCTTGTGAACTCAAGTAATGACATTCTGATCTGGTCTTCTCTGTGATGAACGAGCCATTCATTTGATGGCAGGTAACAGTTTCACATGTGTAACTGTGGACTTCTCCATCCTAACAAAAGACAGACAGAATCCATGAGTCCATGAGCAGATTGTTTTTCTAATAAACAGTAATGATGAAGAAAATGTTTTTAAATGTACCTTGAGACTACGAGTGGTGTTGTCTGGTGCATCATAAATACAGGCATCTTGTGTACATGATCCACAGCACTCTCCTTCTTTTTTCACATATTCAAACCCCTTGAAGTGAAAGGCAAGTTTATAATTTATTAATCAAGTGGAAACTGTATGAATGTCACTGGTCAGCGTGCCACAATGCAACTGATCAACAATGATTGATTCTAGAGCTTCTACTTACAGGCCCACAGTCTTGTGAACTCAAGTAAGGACATTCTGTGTTGGTTTTCACAGTCACAAACGAGCCATTAATTTGACGGCAGGTAACAGTTTCACATTTGTACTTGTACTCCTCTCCATCCTTCAAAAAGACAGAGAGGCACATTAGGATTAATTCAGAGCAGGTTCTTTGTCTGATGAACTGAAAGAATGAAGAAAAGTTTGAGACTGTACCTTGAGAACATGTCTGGTGTTGTCTGGTGCATCATAAATACAGGCCACTTGAGTACATGTTTCACAGCACTCGCTCTCTTTTTTCATATATTCAAACCCCTTGGAGTAAAAAAAAAAAAAAAAAAAGCATTTACAGTAGTTTTAATAACCAAGTGGCACCTTTATTGCAGCATTTTAAAAAACAATTACTTTTTTAAGCTCTTATTTTGAAATAATTAAGGGAAAATATATTTTCCCTTAACTCTTTCAAAATAAGAGCTTAAAAAAATGTAAGAAATAAGAGCTTATATATATATATTTCTTAGTTCTTAGTTCTGTTACACTAATGTTACACTAAAGCAAAACATAAATAACCAACTTAAAACAAGACATTTGTGAAGTGTCTAATGTGTCATATGTGTCTAAGACTTGCACAGTACTATACAGTATATATACAGAACAATTTTAGTCAATTTTATTTAAAGTAAACATTATTAAATAATGATTAAAAAAATGTTCAAATACTGATTTAATTTTAAAAGATTTAAACTATTAAGTATGAATAAAGAACTATGACCAAAACTATAAGCTATGTAAAATTAGCACTTGGATGTGAGCACATAATGCTGCATTAGTGCTGTGCAAACTTCCTCAATAGATACTTTTTTTTTTTTAAAATAAGCAGCAGCCAAAAACAAACAAACAAAAAAAAAACGTAGAAGACGTAGAGTTGAAGCTAGAGATTCCACTTACAGGCCCACAGTTAAGTGAACTCAAGGAAGGGCATTTTGTTATGCTCTTCTCAGTCACAAACAAGCCATTCAATTCATGACAGGTTATAGTTTCACATGTGTAACTGTGGACTTCTCCATCCTAACAAAAGACAGACAGAATCCATAAGGATTGAAGAACAGAGCATATTATTTGATGAACTGAAAGAATGAAGTTTGAGAATGTTTGAGAATGTACCTTGAGAGTATGAGTGGTGTTGTCTGGTGCATCATAAATACAGGCATCTTGTATACATGATCCACAGCACTCTCCTTCTTTTTTCACATATTCAAACCCCTTGGAGTGAAAAACAAGTTCATAATTTAAATAATAAAGCAGAAACTGTATGAACTGGTCAACATGCCACAATGCAACTAATCAACAATGAAGCAATGTGACTATCTGACAACATAATGCTGCTTTGGTGCTATAAAAACTTCCTCAATGACTCAATGACTGAAGAAATGTGTACAATCAGATTAGAACAAGGGTAGTATCTGATAATGCGATAAAGTGTATGATGTGTGGAGTTGACGCTAGAGCTTTTACTTACAGGTCTACAGTCTTGTGAACTCAAGTAAGGACATTCTGTGTTGGTTTTCACAATCACAAACGAGCCATTAATTTGACGGCAGGTAACAGTTTCACATTTATAATTGTACTTCTCTCCATTCTATAGAAAGACAGACAGAACACATGAAGACTGAGGAAAAGAGGAGACTCTTTGTCAGATGAACTGAAAAGATAGGGAATTTTTTCAAATGTACCTTGAGAACATGTCTGGTGCTGTCTGATGCATTATAAATACAGAACCCTTGCGTACATGATCCATTTGGGCACATGCTGACAGCACAATCTAATTCTAAATGGAACAGAGTGTAAGGAGACTTGACACTTCAATCTTAAAACAAAACTCATTAAAAAAAGAAACAAACTCATCTTACTGCAAACTTGTTTGCTGCAGCATGGATCTGAGGGATCAGTGACATTGACCAGCACAAAGCCGGGCTCAGTGCAGTTCTCAGGGTTCACATCAGGACACTTCTTGGGTTTACAGATCACTGATTGTCTGGCCTTATCACAGATGCAGTCCTCACATTTATACTTAAAATGCTCATCAAACTATAACAAAAACAAACAAACAAAAAAAAAATTGTACAACAGTCATTGGGACGTGGCTATTAAGTTAACAGTTTTAAACCTTGCCGTACCTCACGTGGAGTCCCTGAGGGGTCTACGCATCCTACAAGAAAAAGCAAAATCAGAAATATTCTCAAAATGGCTCTGGCATGCATGTTGATGTGTTTGATGCAGGTGCAAATTTTCTGTATATCAATATATTGCTTTCCCATTGCCTTTAATAGGCACTACAGCTGGAGTCAAAACCCCAAAGTCCCAGAACAATACAAGACCCCCAATCCAGAAGACTAGTCTTAGAGCCTTTGAGGCCCAGATCCAAACCAAGATCTCTTGGCCTAAGAAACAAACTGCCAATTTTACTCAAATGAAAAAGAGAAAATGCATTTATAACAGCATTCATTTCAGATACCCAACAATCATGTTTTGCCTTATTCTCATTGCTCATAATTAGTGTTCTATGCCAGACATGTTCAGTGACTTAAAGAATATAAAAAATATCGTACAAAATAGTGGTTTAGGTAAATATTATCTTTAGTATGCTGGAAATCGACTGAGGGCTCTTGTAAAACCATAATCTGAGATGTTGACCAATCTGTCTGTCAGTTTATCTATCTAGAGAGGTACAGTATTAAGACAAAGACTTCAACTCTAATAGAGAAGACAGACAAACACACACACACACACACACACACACACACACACACACACACACACACACACACACACACACACACACACACACACACACACACACACACACACACACACACACACACACACACACACACACACACACACACACACACACACACGCACACACTCTGTAATGGCTACTCACCACATTTTGGCACACATATTCCTGACTCTTTGTTGAAGAGTGTTGTGTTCTCAGGGCAGAAGCATCCTTCTGTGAGCACTGAAATGGTGCTCTGCATAGGTCTGAAATACAAATATTATTGAACCTTTTTACCGTTTATTACACACATTCTGATCACAGATAACATTGCATCCTAGTGATTTTAAACACTGACTGTGAAGTGTGAACACAGACTGAACTCATCTGTCTCTGACTCTGTGCGTTTGGACATGATCAGTCGTAAGTATCAAATTACATTCATATTTGGCCTTACAGTCGTTAAGTGTGTCGGGGAACAGTCAGTAATTTGTATATTCATGGTATATGCATTACGCAAATGCATATTAATAGCAATGATAATCAACTAATTTCATTAATTAAATATTTTTATTTTCAAATAGTTACATAAAAAACTTAATATAAAATAACAACAATAGCTTTTTGGTATGGTACTGAAATTAATAAAGATAACTGAAATTCTACTGGTTTAAGTACCGACCACTAAAATGTTGGACTACTAGACCATATATTAATGTGAAAGCTGGATGTATTAAATATATAATAGACATCATGGCACAAATTTGCCTTTTAAAAAGGCTTACTTAACTCCTAAGCTGCACAACAATGCAACCTACTATCAGTATGTACTTATCTTTGACTTAATATGCACAGAATTTTGTCTTTTCAAAACGGTCTAAATTATTAAAAGAAAAAAGGACATACCCATCTCTACATGTTGGTGGTTCAGATGGACCACAAGGCAAAAAGATTTTATCTTCAGAACATTTAATGTCTGAAAAAGAAAAGTTAAAACAATCTCTGAGTTCAAAACTCTACAGCTCCGAAAGAATATTCGGTTACACTTTATTTTAAGGAGTCATTGTTACAGTGTAATTATATATTTAAGTACTCAGTAATAATAACTAACTGCATGTACTTACTATAGGATTAGGGTAGGATTAGGATTTGGTTGAGGGTTAATTGCATGTAATTATGCATAATTTACTGTTATTACTATGGTAAGTACATGTAACATTTGTAACAAGGACACTGTAAAATAAAATGTTACCGAATATTCCACTTCAAACAGGAAAATTTGTCTTCAAATCAAAACATAGAGATAGATAGATAGATAGATAGATAGATAGATAGATAGATAGATAGATAGATAGATAGATAGATAGATAGATAGATAGATAGATAGATAGATAGATAGATAACAAGATGTAACAATCTTACTGCAAAGGCTAGTGTAGTTCCTCCAGTGTATGCAGACACCTAATTGAGAGCAAGACCGTGCGTAGCTCTGCAGACTGGCACACACTGCTGCGGGGTCACAACTATCATGACAGGCTGCAAAGAAGTTTTTAGGGGACATATGGGAATGGCATGCTTCGAACAACCTGAGGAAGTACAAAATGAAGAACAGATGATTGAAAGGGCAAATAACACTTTGGAAGCAAAGCTTGTTAAACATTCTTACACCACATAGAACAAACTTACTCGCTCGTGAGAAGATTGCAGTCACTATGGTTCAGGTTCTGGCATGGTGTTGTTGGCGTGGGTGTTTTTGGCTCGGGTGTTGACATATTCCTGACTGGAGGTTTAGTGCAATTTTTGCCATTCACACCACTGGCTGGCCAGTAATCCGCCATCTCTGCACAGTCATTGACCAAGATCCCTCCAGGGATCATGCAGTCATCAGCCTGGTTGTTGTTGCATGTTCCTTAGTAAGAATTATTTAGAATAATTAAGATTAATAATGCACAAACTCAAACCCCTCCTTACAACAACAGCTGTTCTTTTTTATTTTGTCAAACATAATACATTTACTTGAGTTGTTGCAGTTAAATAAATATTCAAAAAACTTTTATTTATTTAAATGTATTTTATTGCTATATAAATGAACCCTCATATAACCTCATTGACCTTTCAAACTATTAACCTTTCAGACTATTTCAACTCATTTTTTTAATGTGCTAACTTACCACAGTGACCTTGTGTGTTTTCTCCAAAATGCTGGTATGGCAGGTTGATGCTAAAGTCAGTGTTTCCGAATGTTAAATTGACTTTTAGCTCTGGGATCTCCAGGAACAAATTTAGGCCTGAGCTTATAACCATCACATCTTTATGAACATATGGCATTGTTAACACAACATTGTCCTTCAGAGCCTTATAGAAAAACAGACAACCACAAAGAAACCCAACACATTTACAATACAGTACAGACATTTACTTAAAATCTTTTTGCAATCCTAATGTAGGTCTCACCTCCAGACTCACACCTTCTGTTAACCCGTTATTCCTAAGTGTAATGACTTGTTTGTTGTAAGACACAATAATGGATCTGGGACAGGATGCACGCTCACCAATGTCACAGTAGACATTGTCAATGTAGATCTTTAAGTTGAATTGCGGCCTAATTTCCTCCATTAATATATAAGTGCAGTTTCCTTGGTAAGTGTAGTGGAGTCCATCAAATGTAATGTAATGTGAGTTGCCCCAGCCTTGACAAAAGCCTAAGATTAGAAGAGGGTGAACAATAAATAAAAGATTATGGACCAAGCACAAAAGTTAGCTAGTTTTTTCCCTTTCGAAACGGTCTTTCACATTGCGTGAATCACGCTTTGGGGGAACTCTGTTTTCTCCGAAATACTGAAGCCTGATTTGTTAACGCTTGTGCAGCTGCACAAACCTATTGCATTTGTTTCCTATAGGGCCCTCATAGTGGGTCCTAGTAACAACTTCTGTTCTGCACAGCGTTATGTTTTATTGTTCCAAAAAAGCATGATTCGCACAATGTGAGAGACCATTTAGAAAGGGAAAGCTCTGGTTAACGTAACCTCGGCTCCCTGAGATAGCAGAAATGTGCATTGCGTGCTCTGCCTTACTAAACAGTAGTATGCGAGTAGACGCTAACACTTCTCAGTCGAAAGATTCTGATGAAATAGCACTCTTATGCTTATTTAGGCAGTCGGCCCCGCCTGTTTTAGCGGGCTGAAAAGCCATAGGTCTGTGCAGTGGCACACATGGACACTGATATTGTATTTTGGAATTATTTCTTGAACACATGGTCGCAGTTTCCTTGGAACACATAATAAATGATGTGACCAATGAGGGTCACCCCAGCTACTGCATTGACCTGTATTGATTTCAGAAAGTTAAACCAAAATAATAAACATCAGTTTCCTAGAGCATGGTTTAAACTCACATGGACACTCATACTTAGTGCAGCAGCCATTGTTATAATAAACCTTCTCAGGTTTCAGTCCATTGACACATGTAGGTATAACAGAATCAGTTGGATCACACTGTACAGGGCTTGTGGTGACATTCCCATTTATGCAGTTTTTAGTCGTACATCCTTCATTCCATGACTCTCCATTCTGTTAAAGATTCAAACAATATTGATGAACAAATATCAATACAATGGGGTTATCTATTTCAGTGCCATTGTAATTCAACTGAAAATCATTTTTTGAAAAATGTAAATTGTACATGAACAATTTTTTTTTACCTTTCTCTTAACATCAGTACAGTCATTTGGAACAGTTGAAACTGGAACTGTAGTAGTCTGAGGACATGGTTTTTGTGTTATTTCACTAACACATCTGGAGTTGCAGTAAGCAAAGTAGCACCAGCCCGCTTTATCAGTTTTGTTGTAGATCACAGACTCTATAATTAGAATAACAGAACGTACATCATTGAGACGCTTACAATTGTTCATAGATTCACAATCACAAAACTGTATGAAAAAATTAGAAATTGTCATTCATGTATTACTTACCGGGTGGGAATGTTTGATTTGCATATGTGCAATGACAGCTCGTTGTGATGACAATTTGAGGTGCTGTGGCATGCGTCATTTTAATTGTTGATTCTGTATGCACCGTGAACATAGTTGATGGCGCTTGGGTCACTGGAGGTGCTGTTGTCAAAGGAGATAATGTAACATATGTTGTAGTTGGTGGTGTTCCTGTCCATGGTATTTGAGCAGTAACAGCAGTAGTAGAAAATAGTGATACTGTAGGTGTTGGTGTACCAGAAGTTGTTGTAGCTGTTCCTGTGGGAGGTGGTGTTTCTGTAGATGGTGTTTCAGTAGTAACAGCAGTAGTAATTCCAGGTGATGTACGTGTTGGTGGAAGAGCAGTTGTTGTAACTGTTGATGGCGTTTCTGTTCCTGTGGGAGGTGGTGTTTCTGTAGATGGTGTTTGAGCAGTAACAGCAGTAGTAGAAATTTGTGGTGTTGATGGTGTCGGTGGAACAGCAGTTGTTGTAACTGTTGATGGCGTTTCTGTTCCTGTGGGAGGTGGTGTTTCTATAGATGGTGTTTCAGTAGTAACAGCAGTAGTAATTCCAGGTGCTGTTGGTGTCGGTGGAACAGCAGTTGTTGTAACTGTTGATGGCGTTTCTGTTCCTGTGGGAGGTGGTGTTTCTGTAGATGGTGTTTCAGTAGTAACAGCAGTAGTAATTCCAGGTGATGTAGGTGTTGGTGGAAGAGCAGTTGTAGTAGCTGTTGATGGCGTTTTTGTTCTTGTGGGAGGTTGTGTTTCTGTAGATGGTGTTTGAGCAGTAACAGCAGTAGTAGTAATTCCAGGTGCTGTTGGTGTCAGTGGAACAGCAGTTGTTGTAGCTGTTGATGGCGTTTCTGTTCCTGTGGGAGGTGGTGTTTCTGTAGATGGTGTTTGAGCAGTAACAGCAGTAGTAGAAATTTGTGGTGTTGATGGTGTCGGTGGAACAGCAGTTGTTGTAACTGTTGATGGCGTTTCTGTTCCTGTGGGAGGTGGTGTTTCTGTAGATGGTGTTTGACCAGTAACAGCAGTAGTAGAAATTTGTGGTGTTGATGGTGTCGGTGGAACAGCAGTTGTTGTAACTGTTGATGGCGTTTCTGTTCCTGTGGGAGGTGGTGTTTCTGTAGATGGTGTTTCAGTAGTAACAGCAGTAGTAATTCCAGGTGATGTAGGTGTCGGTGGAAGAGCAGTTGTAGTAGCTGTTGATGGCGTTTCTGTTCCTGTGGGAGGTGGTGTTTCTGTAGATGGTGTTTCAGTAGTAACAGCAGTAGTAGACATTTGTGGTGTTGATGGTGTTGGTGGAACAGCAGTTGTTGTAACTGTTGATGGCGTTTCTGTTCCTGTGGGAGGTGGTGTTTCTGTAGATGGTGTTTCAGTAGTAACAGCAGTAGTAATTCCAGGTGATGTAGGTGTCGGTGGAAGAGCAGTTGTAGTAGCTGTTGATGGCGTTTCTGTTCCTGTGGGAGGTGGTGTTTCTGTAGATGGTGTTTCAGTAGTAACAGCAGTAGTAATTCCAGGTGCTGTTGGTGTCGGTGGAACAGCAGTTGTTGTAGAGGTTGATGGTGTTTCTGTTCCTGTGGGAGGTGGTGTTTCTGTAGATGGTGTTTCAGTAGTAACAGCAGTAGTAATTCCAGGTGATGTAGGTGTTGGTGGAAGAGCAGTTGTTGTAGCTGTTGATGGCGTTTCTGTCCCTGTGGGAGGTAGTGTTTCTGTAGATGGTGTTTCAGTAGTAACAGCAGTAGTAATTCCAGGTGATTTAGGTGTCGGTGGAACAGCAGTTGTTGTAGCTGTTGATGGTGTTTCTGTTCCTGTGGGAGGTAGTGTTTCTGTAGATGGTGTTTGAGCAGTAACAGCAGTAGTAGTAATTCCAGGTGCTGTTGGTGTCGGTGGAACAGCAGTTGTTGTAGCTGTTGATGGTGTTTCTGTTCCTGTGGGAGGTAGTGTTTCTGTAGATGGTGTTTCAGTAGTAACAGCAGTAGTAATTCCAGGTGCTGTTGGTGTCGGTGGAACAGCAGTTGTTGTAACTGTTGATGGCGTTTCTGTTCCTGTGGGAGGTGGTGTTTCTGTAGATGGTGTTTCAGTAGTAACAGCAGTAGTAATTCCAGGTGATTTAGGTGTTGGTGGAAGAGCAGTTGTAGTAGCTGTTGATGGCGTTTCTGTTCCTGTGGGAGGTGGTGTTTCTGTAGATGGTGTTTGAGCAGTAACAGCAGTAGTAGAAATTTGTGGTGTTGATGGTGTCGGTGGAACAGTAGTTGTTGTAACTGTTGATGGCGTTTCTGTTCCTGTGGGAGGTGGTGTTTCTGTAGATGGTGTTTGAGCAGTAACAGCAGTAGTAGAAATTTGTGGTGTTGATGGTGTCGGTGGAACAGCAGTTGTTGTAACTGTTGATGGCGTTTCTGTTCCTGTGGGAGGTGGTGTTTCTGTAGATGGTGTTTCAGTAGTAACAGCAGTAGTAATTCCAGTTGCTGTTGGTGTCGGTGGAACAGCAGTTGTTGTAACTGTTGATGGCGTTTCTGTTCCTGTGGGAGGTGGTGTTTCTGTAGATGGTGTTTCAGTAGTAACAGCAGTAGTAATTCCAGGTGATTTAGGTGTTGGTGGAAGAGCAGTTGTAGTAGCTGTTGATGGCGTTTCTGTTCCTGTGGGAGGTGGTGTTTCTGTAGATGGTGTTTGAGCAGTAACAGCAGTAGTAGAAATTTGTGGTGTTGATGGTGTCGGTGGAACAGCAGTTGTTGTAACTGTTGATGGCGTTTCTGTTCCTGTGGGAGGTGGTGTTTCTGTAGATGGTGTTTCAGTAGTAACAGCAGTAGTAATTCCAGGTGATGTAGGTGTTGGTGGAAAAGCAGTTGTTGTAGCTGTTGATGGTGTTTCTGTTCCTGTGGGAGGTAGTGTTTCTGTAGATGGTGTTTCAGTAGTAACAGCAGTAGTAATTCCAGGTGATGTAGGTGTTGGTGGAACAGCAGTTGTAGTAGCTGTTGATGGCGTTTCTGTTCCTGTGGGAGGTTGTGTTTCTGTAGATGGTGTTTCAGTAGTAACAGCAGTAGTAATTCCAGGTGATGTAGGTGTTGGTGGAAGAGCAGTTGTTGTAGCTGTTGATGGTGTTTCTGTTCCTGTGGGACGTAGTGTTTCTGTAGATGGTGTTTCAGTAGTAACAGCAGTAGTAATTCCAGGTGATGTAGGTGTTGGTGGAAGAGCAGTTGTTGTAGCTGTTGATGGTGTTTCTGTTCCTGTGGGACGTAGTGTTTCTGTAGATGGTGTTTCAGTAGTAACAGCAGTAGTAATTCCAGTTGCTGTTGGTGTCGGTGGAACAGCAGTTGTTGTAACTGTTGATGGCGTTTCTGTTCCTGTGGGAGGTGGTGTTTCTGTAGATGGTGTTTCAGTAGTAACAGCAGTAGTAATTCCAGGTGATTTAGGTGTTGGTGGAAGAGCAGTTGTAGTAGCTGTTGATGGCGTTTCTGTTCCTGTGGGAGGTGGTGTTTCTGTAGATGGTGTTTGAGCAGTAACAGCAGTAGTAGAAATTTGTGGTGTTGATGGTGTCGGTGGAACAGCAGTTGTTGTAACTGTTGATGGCGTTTCTGTTCCTGTGGGAGGTGGTGTTTCTGTAGATGGTGTTTCAGTAGTAACAGCAGTAGTAATTCCAGGTGATGTAGGTGTTGGTGGAAAAGCAGTTGTTGTAGCTGTTGATGGTGTTTCTGTTCCTGTGGGAGGTAGTGTTTCTGTAGATGGTGTTTCAGTAGTAACAGCAGTAGTAATTCCAGGTGATGTAGGTGTTGGTGGAACAGCAGTTGTAGTAGCTGTTGATGGCGTTTCTGTTCCTGTGGGAGGTTGTGTTTCTGTAGATGGTGTTTCAGTAGTAACAGCAGTAGTAATTCCAGGTGATGTAGGTGTTGGTGGAAGAGCAGTTGTTGTAGCTGTTGATGGTGTTTCTGTTCCTGTGGGACGTAGTGTTTCTGTAGATGGTGTTTCAGTAGTAACAGCAGTAGTAATTCCAGGTGATGTAGGTGTTGGTGGAAGAGCAGTTGTTGTAGCTGTTGATGGTGTTTCTGTTCCTGTGGGACGTAGTGTTTCTGTAGATGGTGTTTCAGTAGTAACAGCAGTAGTAATTCCAGGTGCTGTTGGTGTCAGTGGAACAGCAGTTGTTGTAGAGGTTGATGGTGTTTCTGTTCCTGTGGGAGGTGGTGTTTCTGTAGATGGTGTTTCAGTAGTAACAGCAGTAGTAATTCCAGGTGATGTAGGTGTTGGTGGAAGAGCAGTTGTTGTAACTGTTGATGGCGTTTCTGTTCCTGTGGGAGGTGGTGTTTCTGTAGATGGTGTTTCAGTAGTAACAGCAGTAGTCAATCCAGGTGATGTAGGTGTCGGTGGAACAGCAGTTGTTGTAGCTGTTGATGGTGTTTCTGTTCCTGTGGGAGGTAGTGTTTCTGTAGATGGTGTTTCAGTAGTAACAGCAGTAGTAATTCCAGGTGCTGTTGGTGTCGGTGGAACAGCAGTTGTTGTAGCTGTTGATGGCGTTTCTGTCCCTGTGGGAGGTTGTGTTTCTGTAGATGGTGTTTCAGTAGTAACAGCAGTAGTAATTCCAGGTGCTGTTGGTGTCGGTGGAACAGCAGTTGTTGTAACTGTTGATGGCGTTTCTGTTCCTGTGGGAGGTGGTGTTTCTATAGATGGTGTTTGAGCAGTAACAGCAGTAGTAGAAATTTGTGGTGTTGATGGTGTCGGTGGAACAGCAGTTGTTGTAACTGTTGATGGCGTTTCTGTTCCTGTGGGAGGTGGTGTTTCTGTAGATGGTGTTTCAGTAGTAACAGCAGTAGTAATTCCAGGTGATGTAGTTGTTGGTGGAAGAGCAGTTGTTGTAGCTGTTGATGGTGTTTCTGTTCCTGTGGGAGGTAGTGTTTCTGTAGATGGTGTTTCAGTAGTAACAGCAGTAGTAATTCCAGGTGATGTAGGTGTTGGTGGAACAGCAGTTGTTGTAGCTGTTGATGGCGTTTCTGTTCCTGTGGGAGGTGGTGTTTTTGTAGATGGTGTTTCAGTAGTAACAGCAGTAGTAATTCCAGGTGCTGTTGGTGTCGGTGGAACAGCAGTTGTTGTAGCTGTTGATGGTGTTTCTGTTCCTGTGGGAGGTGGTGTTTCTGTAGATGGTGTTTCAGTAGTAACAGCAGTAGTAATTCCAGGTGCTGTTGGTGTCGGTGGAACAGCAGTTGTTGTAGCTGTTGATGGTGTTTCTGTTCCTGTGGGAGGTGGTGTTTCTGTAGATGGTGTTTCAGTAGTAACAGCAGTAGTAATTCCAGGTGCTGTTGGTGTCGATGGAACAGCAGTTGTTGTAGCTGTTGATGGCATTTCTGTTCCTGTGGGAGGTGGTGTTTTTGTAGATGGTGTTTCAGTAGTAACAGCAGTAGTAATTCCAGGTGATGTAGGTGTTGGTGGAACAGCAGTTGTTGTAGCTGTTGATGGCGTTTCTGTTCCTGTGGGAGGTGGTGTTTCTGTAGATGGTGTTTGAGCAGTAACAGCAGTAGTAGAAATTTGTGGTGTTGATGGTGTCGGTGGAACAGCAGTTGTTGTAACTGTTGAAGGTGTTTCTGTTCCTGTGGGAGGTGGTGTTTCTGTAGATGGTGTTTCAGTAGTAACAGCAGTAGTAATTCCAGGTGATGTAGGTGTCGGTGGAACAGCAGTTGTTGTAGCTGTTGATAGTGTTTCTGTTCCTGTGGGAGGTGGTGTTTCTGTAGATGGTGTTTCAGTAGTAACAGCAGTAGTAATTCCAGGTGCTGTTGGTGTCGGTGGAACAGCAGTTGTTGTAGCTGTTGATGGTGTTTCTGTTCCTGTGGGAGGTGGTGTTTCTGTAGATGGTGTTTCAGTAGTAACAGCAGTAGTAATTCCAGGTGATGTAGGTGTTGGTGGAACAGCAGTTGTTGTAGCTGTTGATGGCGTTTCTGTTCCTGTGGGAGGTGGTGTTTTTGTAGATGGTGTTTCAGTAGTAACAGCAGTAGTAATTCCAGGTGATGTAGGTGTTGGTGGAACAGCAGTTGTTGTAGCTGTTGATGGTGTTTCTGTTCCTGTGGGAGGAAGTGTTTCTGTAGATGGTGTTTCAGTAGTAACAGCAGTAGTAATTCCAGGTGATGTAGGTGTTGGTGGAACAGCAGTTGTTGTAGCTGTTGATGGCGTTTCTGTTCCTGTGGGAGGTGGTGTTTTTGTAGATGGTGTTTCAGTAGTAACAGCAGTAGTAATTCCAGGTGCTGTTGGTGTCGGTGGAACAGCAGTTGTTGTAGCTGTTGATGGTGTTTCTGTTCCTGTGGGAGGTGGTGTTTCTGTAGATGGTGTTTCAGTAGTAACAGCAGTAGTAATTCCAGGTGCTGTTGGTGTCGGTGGAACAGCAGTTGTTGTAGCTGTTGATGGCATTTCTGTTCCTGTGGGAGGTGGTGTTTTTGTAGATGGTGTTTCAGTAGTAACAGCAGTAGTAATTCCAGGTGCTGTTGGTGTCGGTGGAACAGCAGTTGTTGTAGCTGTTGATGGTGTTTCTGTTCCTGTGGGAGGTGGTGTTTCTGTAGATGGTGTTTCAGTAGTAACAGCAGTAGTAATTCCAGGTGATGTAGGTTTTGGTGGAACAGCAGTTGTTGTAGCTGTTGATGGCGTTTCTGTTCCTGTGGGAGGTGGTGTTTTTGTAGATGGTGTTTCAGTAGTAACAGCAGTAGTAATTCCAGGTGATGTAGGTGTTGGTGGAACAGCAGTTGTTGTAGCTGTTGATGGTGTTTCTGTTCCTGTGGGAGGTAGTGTTTCTGTAGATGGTGTTTCAGTAGTAACAGCAGTAGTAATTCCAGGTGATGTAGGTGTTGGTGGAACAGCAGTTGTTGTAGCTGTTGATGGCGTTTCTGTTCCTGTGGGAGGTGGTGTTTTTGTAGATGGTGTTTCAGTAGTAACAGCAGTAGTAATTCCAGGTGCTGTTGGTGTCGGTGGAACAGCAGTTGTTGTAGCTGTTGATGGTGTTTCTGTTCCTGTGGGAGGTGGTGTTTCTGTAGATGGTGTTTCAGTAGTAACAGCAGTAGTAATTCCAGGTGCTGTTGGTGTCGGTGGAACAGCAGTTGTTGTAGCTGTTGATGGTGTTTCTGTTCCTGTGGGAGGTGGTGTTTCTGTAGATGGTGTTTCAGTAGTAACAGCAGTAGTAATTCCAGGTGCTGTTGGTGTCGGTGGAACAGCAGTTGTTGTAGCTGTTGATGGCATTTCTGTTCCTGTGGGAGGTGGTGTTTTTGTAGATGGTGTTTCAGTAGTAACAGCAGTAGTAATTCCAGGTGCTGTTGGTGTCGGTGGAACAGCAGTTGTTGTAGCTGTTGATGGTGTTTCTGTTCCTGTGGGAGGTGGTGTTTCTGTAGATGGTGTTTCAGTAGTAACAGCAGTAGTAATTCCAGGTGATGTAGGTGTTGGTGGAACAGCAGTTGTTGTAGCTGTTGATGGCGTTTCTGTTCCTGTGGGAGGTGGTGTTTTTGTAGATGGTGTTTCAGTAGTAACAGCAGTAGTAATTCCAGGTGATGCAGGTGTTGGTGGAAAAGCAGTTGTTGTAGCTGTTGATGGTGTTTCTGTTCCTGTGGGAGGTAGTGTTTCTGTAGATGGTGTTTCAGTAGTAACAGCAGTAGTAATTCCAGGTGATGTTGGTGTTGGTGGAACAGCAGTTGTAGTAGCTGTTGATGGCGTTTCTGTTCCTGTGGGAGGTGGTGTTTCTGTAGATGGTGTTTCAGTAGTAACATCAGTAGTAATTCCAGGTGATGTAGGTGTTGGTGGAAGAGCAGTTGTTGTAGCTGTTGATGGTGTTTCTGTTCCTGTGGGACGTAGTGTTTTTGTAGATGGTGTTTCAGTAGTAACAGTAGTAGTAATTCCAGGTGATGTAGGTGTTGGTGGAACAGCAGTTGTTGTAGCTGTTGATGGCGTTTCTGTTCCTGTGGGAGGTGGTGTTTCTGTAGATGGTGTTTGAGCAGTAACAGCAGTAGTAGAAATTTGTGGTGTTGATGGTGTCGGTGGAACAGCAGTTGTAGTAACTGTTGATGGCGTTTCTGTTCCTGTGGGACGTAGTGTTTCTGTAGATGGTGTTTCAGTAGTAACAGCAGTAGTAGAAATTTCAGGTGCTGTTGGTGTCGGTGGAACAGCAGTTGTAGTAGCTGTTGATGGTGTTTCTGTTCCTGTGGGAGGTGGTGTTTCTGTAGATGGTGTTTCAGTAGTAACAGCAGTAGTAATTCCAGGTGATGTAGGTGTCGGTGGAACAGCAGTTGTTGTAGCTGTTGATGGCGTTTCTGTTCCTGTGGGACGTAGTGTTTCTGTAGATGGTGTTTCAGTAGTAACAGCAGTAGTAGAAATTTCAGGTGCTGTTGGTGTCGGTGGAACAGCAGTTGTAGTAGCTGTTGATGGTGTTTCTGTTCCTGTGGGAGGTGGTGTTTCTGTAGATGGTGTTTCAGTAGTAACAGCAGTAGTAATTCCAGGTGATGTAGGTGTCGGTGGAACAGCAGTTGTTGTAGCTGTTGATGGTGTTTCTGTTCCTGTGGGAGGTGGTGTTTCTGTAGATGGAGTTTCAGTAGTAACAGCAGTAGTAATTCCAGGTGATGTAGGTGTTGGTGGAACAGCAGTTGTTGTAGCTGTTGATGGCGTTTCTGTTCCTGTGGGAGGTGGTGTTTCTGTAGATGGTGTTTGAGCAGTAACAGCAGTAGTAGAAATTTGTGGTGTTGATGGTGTCGGTGGAACAGCAGTTGTTGTAGCTGTTGATGGTGTTTCTGTTCCTGTGGGAGGTGGTGTTTCTGTAGATGGTGTTTCAGTAGTAACAACAGTTGTAATTCCAGGTGATGTAGGTGTCGGTGGAACAGCAGTTGTTGTAGCTGTTGGCATTTTTGGTGTTGTTAGTGTTACTGTAGTAGGTGTTGAAGTGAAAGTCTTGGTGGTCGGTATTGTAATTGTTGTTTTAGTAGTCTGTGGTGGAGTTGTGAAAGTGAATGGTGTAGTTGTTGTCATGCATTTTGTAATAGATCTTATTATCATGCCATTAGATCCACATATAGCAGTGAAACATGTTCCATTCCCATCTGTGGTATCGTACACCACTTCTCCAGTAGTATATATCTTCCCATCATAGGTACACAGAGAAACACATTCTGCCTCTGTAACACATTTCCTGGTGTCCTCCCGCAAAAATGGCCTGTCTGAAGGGCATTGAGGAAAACACCCTAGGAGTATAATAAAAGGCCAAATGGAATAAACAAGATACACATATTTCTATTGACTCAATGTTTCTTTACTCTAGGAAAAAAATATTCATACTAATGACAAATATATTATTTCACTCATAATTTTGCAGTTACTCTAATTTATTAATTCATATTAATTAATGATCATATTAATTCATACCCTCTAGGAGAGGAATTTGATTAGAGCAGGTTCCTGATGGGTTTCTGCAAGTTTTCATGCAGGTCGATCCACAAGTTTTGTAGTGCCACTCACATTCACCTGGAGGGTTGTTGTAGTACTCACAGAATAAAGCTGCAAGAACAACCAATTCAGTCAGCATTATGAAAATATTTATAGAAGTAATAGTATTAATGGAAATTCTGAATGCAATAAACACAATTTCTAACAGTATTGGGACTTACGGCAAATGCTTGGGCTCCTCCATGCTACACAAGCTCCTTTTTTACGGCATTCAGCAGCATAAGCTGCCACTGCAGTACAGAAACAATCACAGTCACCTCCGCTGTCACATGCACAGGTGTCCCTTACACAGGCATCATAGTATGGGCCAGAGTCCACCTAGAGACAGGAAAGTCAGTAGAACCTTTTTCAGGCATGGAACCAACAAAGGCTGGCCTTTTAAACAAAATCCAGAAGATCAACAACTTTCTGAATTCACAAAGTTTATAATTGTACATACACGTGAATGGCAGTCTGTAAAGACAAGGCTTGTGATGATGCTGCATTGTTTGATAGCCCAGGCACTCCGATGTGGATTTTTTTCACATGGGTTTATCAAGTTACTCATTTCTGGGCAGCTGGGATTCACCTTCCAACTATTCCCAAATGCCACTGCATCAGTGACCTCTTCTCCATCATGCTTTACAAAGTCATTGTTCGCATTACCATCAAAGTTTCCACACAGTCCACACACCTTGCCCTGTCATAAAGATCGTATGTTAAGGTAAGAGAATGAACAGGAAAGTGTAAAAGATGATTGTGTGTTTTGTGAATTGTGTGTAGGGGTAATGCTTACCTTAAATTTAGGATGGAGTTGGAGCATCAGACTCGTTTTATTGTCCCAGATTAAGTTCAAAAGATCTTTGACCTCTATGACATTGTATATCCCAGCAGTATGGATTTGATATTGGTATTCAGTGCCATTGCTTTCAACAACTTTAATCCCATTCTCCTCAGATAAAATCATCTTGTATCTCTGCAGGATTTAAGAAGACAGTGGAATAAAGTTGTCCATTAAAACCCATTTAAGCCCACCGGCAACTATAGTTGCCGCAGTGCATAGTTGTCATTTTCCTTTTGTAAATATTTTTCTAGATGTTGTCCATGTTTTATTTCTCAATGACATGCAAGCAAACAACCAAATAAAGGATTTCAAGAAAAAAAAAAAGGTATTCACTTCCTCCCTGTCACATGAGGCTGTCAACTTCCTACCCCTACTTCCAGGAAGCATGGCGAAGGCAAACCCTCCCAAAGAAAGGTCATTTTAGTGTTACTAATAAGTATTTTTTGTTGACATATATATATCTACATAATCATGAAGGTCTCTAGAATCATCCAAATAAAACAAATTTTACAAGAGATCTATAGTTTTTTGTATACTTGGTCAAAAGTCCAAGCGGCAACTATAGTTGCCGGTGGGCAAATGCCTTGTAAGTACATATATCATGGGAAAATGGGGTATACTGTGTTAATAGGTTAATAAATCAAGTTTATTGGTCTTGTTTAGTGCATAAACATAACTTAACCCTTTAAATGACATCTCTATATAGATTTTTTTTTTCTTCATTCTATTTATTTGTATTTATTTATTTTCATTTAACTTTTTGATACACAATGCCCTGTTATGGCTGCACTTTGTTCTGCACTATGTTCCACAACTTTCTAACTTTCATTCATGGGGATAACATGGATAATTTGACATGGTTTAGTGTAAGATTTTTGGCCAAATCTTGGAAAATGCCGTTTTAAAAGTAAAAATAAAATAAAAATCACTTTAACCAGTAGATGGCTGCAGAGCTCTAAAAGTACTAAAAGTTTCAAACTAAAAGACATCTTTTCACAAGTTTTTCCAGTTAGATTCATATCTACATATAATGAAATCACAATTATAACAATAAAAGTTACTTTTTGTCAAAGTTTGGCAGTTTTTGTACTGAAAAAAAAATCAGTTTTTAATTTTTTTTACATTATGATTAGAATCAAACCTGATCAGGATGTTACAAAGAGAAAAGTTGGAGTTTTTAGAGTTTATCATTTATTTCAAACATCTGTTTTTCATATAATTCTACAAATTTAAAGTGTGCCAATTCATTTTTGTCTATGTGTGTTCTGTGTTGTTTCTGATTTTGAGGATTAATTTTGTCCATTGATCAAATTCATTTGATTCTAATCATAATATAACATTACTGAAAAACAGATTTTTTTTTCAGTACAAAAAGTGCCTAAACTTTGACAAAAAGAAACTTTTATTGTTATAATTGTGATTTCATTATATGTAGATATGAGTACAACTGGAAAAACTTGTGAAAAGATGTCTTTCAGTTAGTCAAAAAGCAAATAGCAAATAGTGGTGCTCTGCAGCCATCTACTGGTTAAAGTGATCATTTGTTACTTTTTCCAAAAGATGGGCAAAAATCTTACACTAAACCATGTCAAATTATCCATGTTATCCCCATGAATGAAAGTCAGAAATGTGGGTGAAAAAGACCCTGAACAGGGCACAATGGTTAAGGCAAATGGATTTGTTGTTTGTTGTGTTTTCATATTCAAGAGATTATAAGCTAGATGCAGTTTTTTGGGGTCTGCATCAAATGTTCTTCGACTTTTATACATAATAAATTTGTTTATGAATAAAGATTGATCTGTTGAAAGCAGTTATTTTGAGATAAATGCCAAATGTTCTCCTCCTATCCATATTTTACATTGAAGGGGTGCATACAACATATTTGCCCACCGGCAACTATAGTTGCCGCACATTCAAATATGATTTTCAAGAAAGAAAAAAAAAAACTGGGGAAAATAAATGCAGAACATGTTCACATAGGACACTATTAACAGGATTATATGCATGAAACCATTCAGAAAAATTTGGGCACAAATGGGTTAACAGCATAAATAACTGGATATAACTCTCTCAAAGAACAAAAATGAAACTTAGATTTTGAATGTAATTTTTTTTTCTACATGTCAATTCTCTATAATATATACAACAATGGCATAAATTGTATCACTATATTCGACATTTTAAAATATTATTATACTCAAGCTGATTTTGAGCTATGAAATAACCTCACCCCAAAAAAGAGATTGATGGACTTGGAGCAAATGGTGCTGCTGCCGCCACAGGGAATGTTCTCTGTGACCAGGCGTAAAGAATATGGACTCTGGTCTGTATTGCAGTAATCCTAGAGGGGTTGCACAAATGAATTGTGTGTCAGGTCAGAATTTGACTTTTTTTCCCCTCTTAAATTAGGCAAGTTGATGAAAAACATACATGGGCTAAGATGTGTTCACAGTCTCCATGGAAAGAAAATGTCCTGCCATCAAAAGTCATGAAATGACCATCGCCATAAATAGTGCAGCTGCCGTAACACTCTTTATCTGTACAATTCCACATCCCGTTTATGCATGTGCTGAAAAATATACAGTAATTGACAGATTAACCCTTTAATGAATTGTGGTTATCACCTATTTTCTTTCTTTTCGCTCATTTTCAGCAAGAATTTAAAGGAGTAATCTTGTAATGATTTGAAAATAAATCATTGTTTTGGGCAAACAAAAATTAGCACGCACGTGGTGATGGTATAGCTGTGACATTCTCCCCTACTTCTATCAATGCTGACTCACCAGGTGTTACAGTCCTCTTGAACTTGCTCTCCAGGTGAATAGGTGAGTCCATTATGGACACAGGTGCAGTTTTTCCTCTCCACACACCCACCTTTGCCATCAGCTAGAAGGTCATCTGGACACATACACCCTGATACACACCCTGTGCTCACCTATAGGCAAAACAAATCAAGAAGGTCCAGCAGTGTTAACCCTCCTTTTTTCATAGCTCTGCTTTTACAAATCCGTTTGTGGCAACCAAAAACAATATGTAAATTTTTTAGAAATGTCAGTTATGCTGTCCCAATCAAAACTCACGCAATTGTTTAGGTCTTGGTTTTGACATGTCCTTTGACATTCTGTTCCTTTTTTTCCAGGTTCATAATTTGAGCATTTGAAGAAGACCATCGGAGCCACACAGTCTACAAACACAACAGGCACATAGATGGGAAACTTCATCATACCAGTGATAACTTGACTAGTGGAATTGCAGAATTAAGTTGCAACTTACCTTCTGGACTGGAGCAATGCAATTTGCCAAGGTTACAGGTGCTGTAATATGACAAAATTGTACAAATCAGTAATTACTAATGGTCATCAAGAGTTATCATTCATAATCTGTCAACAATTCATTGGGTATGAAATGAGGAACTCATACCATGCTTCACCATCTATGTAGGATATTCCTGATTGCTCTATGACCTTGTCACCTTTGTAACAAGGACACTGGTCAGCATGTACACATTTGTCTTCTTCATTAAGGTATGTTCCCTCATAACAGACACAGCCGTCTACAGGTGTGAAGGACCCTTGGCAGGTGTTATCTTGTCCACTGAGAGAACGGCAGGTGCTTCCACAGCTGGTCACGTTGTAGGAGTACTTCATGTTTTCTGAACACTCGGATACTTAGCACAGATAAACACATTTTTATTATTATTCATTGTTTCATTTCATTGCAAATCAACAGAATGTGATTTAAATACATTAATTATATATAACTGTACAAACGTAATGTTCTCACCACAGGATTCTGAATCCATCCAGCCCTGGAGAATGACTCCTTTGGCAGCACATGCGTGGGCATAAGTGGACACGGCTGCACACATACACTTCTTAATATCTGAACACTTGCATGTGTCATAGACGCACCACTGCAAAGGATGAAACCCAGATGCAATTATATGTCATTCATATATGCAGTTAATTTCAAAAGAGAAAACTGCAAAAACACCCACTTCGTAGTAAATCTTGGGACATATTTCTGAATGACATTGGGAGAAGGTGCCATTTGGGTTTGTGAGACGGGAACACCAGTCTTTAGCAAATTTCCCTGAGTGGAAAGAATAAAGGCTTGACATAGTTCCGTAATATTTGCATCATAAATTATTGCATATATTATTATTTCTTAATGTTTGTAAAACTGTGTTTACCTGTGTCCACACTCAGACTACATGGGTTGTCAAAAGTGTTTTCAAGATCTGGACAGCTATATGGGTTTTTCTTCCAAAAGTTGACAAAAGTTATTGGTGTGCCCTCTATGATGCCTGATTCTGTTTTAAAGTCGTCTGTTTGGACATCATTATAGTTTCCACATAAACCTGAAATAAGCAATGTGTAGAATTAAAAGTAGTGAACGATTTATACAATGCCTCTAATTCTTTCACTATACTGATACATTTTTAAAATGTTCTTGCACCTTGGTTCTTGTTCTTGTATATGTTTTAATATATGTTTTAACCATTGGCCAATTTATAATATTTTAGTTTTATAAAATGACTATTTTCGCTCCTTTTCTACCTTCTTGTAACAAAAATGTATTCTAATCACATATTTTTGACAACTTACCACTCATTTTCCCTCTCTCTTCAGTGCTGGCTACAATATACAACTGCATGACTGGAGCCAACTGGATCTCTAGACGAAGACTCTTCATATCAGCAATAATGAAGGAGGAAGAGGGCTTGAAGATGCTCACAGGACCTGGGACAACAAAATAGGTGGTTAGGATACAAAACTAGTCAACAATGACTTTTGTTAATGCTAACATACATAAAGGATATCTGCATTTGAAAAATAGAACCTTGGGTTTTTCAGAGAAATAGGCCTACATGTAATTATGTTTAATTTTATGTTGAACATGCTTATGATAGAGTAATTCCCCATTTTGGACAACCCACCTTCGGTAACAGGAAGCTTAAATGGGCTGCTTTCATTCAGTGTCACAACTCCACTGGAGGAAAAACTAATCTGTTTTATATTCAAACCAACAAGAAGAAAACAAAATTATGTTTTGTAATTGCATCTTGAAGGATTTTTTTAGTATAAAAGTAGTGAAGTATGGATTATGTTCTGTGCTGAAAGCAAGTGTGCCATTCTGAACATAGCCACACTATTATTCACACTATTGTTCTCCCAGAAAAAATATTTTGGTTATTTAGAATAAGAAATAATGAAAAAAAGGAAAAATAAACCCAGTACTTACAGTGGTCCCCGAGATGACAAGGGTCACTGAATTTAGACATGTGTCTGTTCGGGCCGGATCACACTTTGCCAGATTTCCCACGACAGCAATCGTGCAGTGCTTGAATAAAAAAAGGACTGTAAAAACCTCCAAATTATATATAATGATTATCTATAAACTTTCATGTCCGTACTTTCCTGGTTGTTATATAAACCTTGTGAGTAAAAGTACAAGTGAAGACTTTCATTGATCTCGCCCTGACAGAAAATATCTGTGGATCATCTGATATCCTGACAGACCTTAGTGAGGATGTAGTCACAGTTCCCGCTGAAGGTGAAGCTCTTTCCATCATAAGTGGTGACGTGAGACCCTCCCACAACAGAGCAGATTCCGGGACATTCCAGGTATGTACAGTTCCAGTGTCCCGCGGCACACACACTGACACAGAATGCTTCAGTGTTAGCATGAGGAAATGCATAAATGAATTTAAATGTGACTAAAATATTTCAATTCAAATGTTACCATTTTTTACAAGCTTGTTGGTAAGACTCTCCTGACTGATATACTGTGCCAACATGATCACATGGGCACTGGTTCACAGGAACACAGCCACTCTGACCAATGTCGTCTTCAACGGTGCCTTTACAAAAAGAAGGCATAATACCATTTATTTTTGGGAAAGAAAAAAGCAGTGTTGCAAGCACATCTCTTGATATTGTGTGAAATTACCTTCAGGGCAGAAACAGCCGTCCACACAGTGTTCTTTACACATTAGACTTGCGTTTGGATCTTTGCAGGTGTTCTTGCACGGACTTCCACACTCCAGGTATTGCATGTTTAGAGGACATGACTTTGCTGCTCCACAGAATAAGACAGTTGATATATCAAATACACCAAACAGTATCAGGACTGTATGCTGGACACATAAATTCAGTCAAATGTGTCCAAACTTATAGTGTATGTAAATTGGGTTTTATATCACAGCATATAACTATTATTTATTTATTTTTAATCATACCCATACATTCTGAAAATTATAATATCCAGTTAAATCCGGAGCTGCAAATGGAGTGGTGGTATTTTATTCCCACTGATTTTTTTAATTTTCTAATAATATTCCAGAAATGATACTCACGACAGAGCTGCTCTGTCCTCCATGTTCCTGGTTTTCCTCCAGCATGTGTGCACTGTCGTGAAATCTCCGTGAGTGTGTTGCAGAGACAGTCGTAATTGCCGTAACATTGACACAGGTCGTTCACACAGGCTTCTTCAAATGAACCCATGTCCATCACATTGTAACAGTCGCTAAACCCTGGACTGCTGAGATACTCAAGGCAAACTCTTGCCTGTTAAAAAGAGATAATTGAAAGCAATGTTTCAACTGGCCAATGAGGTAAAACTAATATATATACATATATATATATATATATATCAGCCAAAAATCTGGTAAAATGATTATAAAACTGATTTGTATAATGTATAAACTGATTTGTCTCACACCTGGTCGCACTGATCCCTGGGTGGAAGTATAACACCCTCGCAGGATTCAGTTGGTGTGGACACCTTCCATGTGTCCGGACCTGTGAGGGATTTAGCTGGTTAATGTCATACTATTTCTATGTAGCCTATATACAGCGATCAGGTTTGTCTGGCATTCAAAATAATCTGTAAGGTAATTTTTCTAGGTAATTTAGTCAAAACAACATGTTTACCGTTTTCAGAAATATCGTCAGTCTTGTTGCCGTTGTAGTTTCCACAGAGTCCACAGGTCTGACCTCGGTACTTCTCTGCAAGTTCAATCTAGGGAACATCATATTATAAGATAATAAGCATCAAGCAATATGAGCATCAAAGATCGGTTTCAGCAACTTGTTTCCAATTAATCAATGTTTTTGGACTAATTAGTTCAATTAATGGTTCAATTGCTCACTCAAAAAGACAGTCACTTGTCGCCACCTACTACATTGCAGCACCAAGCAACTAGAGTTAATTAGGAAGTTATTTCACAACCTTCATTATTTACCTTGGGGACCTTAATAGTGAGTATGGACCTGGCAAAACCTGTTGGTTCACTGTGCGTTATGTTTTGTAGAACTGATATCCTGTTGGATGTTTAACTTTCCTAGTCTTGCTTATTGTGTGCAAACAAATAGCTTTAAAGTGTGTGTGTGAGATTTCATTATAGGGTTGATTCATCTTGACTCATTCTGAAGAAGAACCTGCACGGTTTGCTTTGTTTTTCTTTACCGCTATCAACAGATTTCATCAAATCAGTTTTACAGTTTTCATTTGAACACATATTTGGCTCATTATCTCACATATTCATCACACATATTGTATTACAGTAAAGGTATTTACTCAGCAAGATAATAATGTTAAATCATACCAATATAGAGTTGTCCTCTTCCCAAAAGACAGTCAATCCATATTTGGAGATCTTAATACTTGTTGGACTTCCCTCGATTTTAAGTCCATTCTGATTGATTGGAACAGACACGCTGCAAGAAAAAGTGTAAGAAGCTTCAGTTAAACATATCTGTATATAAGTAATTGTCTGGACACTATTCTTCACCATTTTGTGAACCAGTTGTCTCTTAATTAATATGAGTTTATGAAAGCTGCACATTGAAGTAGTTACTCATGTAAAAACAAGTAAATATCAACTCACGCTTGATCGTCCATAGTGATGTCGCCATCAGTGATTTTGATGACCGTCCCTTCCAGCTTTATTGTGACTGTGCTAAAAGTGATTGTGTCATTTACAGTCTGTCTTTGCATTTGGATGTTAAAGTCAGAAGTTGTGCTGTCACACATCACCGCCAGAACGTAGTTGCACGTGTCTGGCACTTGAAAGAAATGACCATCAAATGTCTTAAAGTGGAAATTTCCCCATGTGCTGCAGATCGTGGACTGATGATCAGGATTCGGTTCAGCTGAATCAAGAGGGAAAGTTTATTATAATAATTTTATAAATGTAAAACTCTTTGGTAAATACTTTCAGTGAGCAAAAATTCACAATTTAGTTTCCTAAAGTGTAAAAACTGTACAAACTGATGCTGTACATGCTTTAAATTATGTTTTTAATACCTTCTGTTTGCATCACTGTCGTCATAGCGGTGAACACTAAATATAAAAGACAAAAAAATTAAAACTTGTCATATTTTATTAAAATGTATTAAAACATCTTCCTTCTCATTCAAAGACTGATACAATGTCACACTAGCTGCATTTCCATTACCCTTCAAATTGTGCAAATTGAAAATACGCCCAACAGAAACACATCAATTTAGCAACCATATATCGCAAAAAAAGTTTTTACGCATGAGGTGGTTTTTCAGACAATTCAAAAAAATAAAAAATAATAATAATAAATAAATTAATAAAACTGCCAGAAACACCTCATACATGGCTGCTCCCAATTATTAGGGGCTTTCCTTTCAATTAATGTTTGGATAACACGCCTACGTCTCCTTTGATTAGAAATAACGGCTAGTGCGGTGGCTGCAATATACGTGAACCTACCAACATCCGTCGCCATGATTTTTGGAATGACTGGAACGACAAATCTATAATGCAAACCAGCTTGCTGTTGCAAATGCCTCATTATGGGGGCAATTGTTACACATGGTTACACTTTATTGTTACAGTGTAATTATACATTTATGTAGCCTACTGATTAATTAGATACATTAATTAGATACATAATTTAAAGACTGTGAATTACATGTTTAAAGGATTGAAATTTTCCATTTCAGTTCGTTCAATTTTGTGTTACAATTGTCCCTGACCTTGCAACCATGGTAAAAAATCATTATATAATTTACATTATACATTATATTATTATAATTTATCGTTAAAGTCAAAATCATGAAAAAAATAGATATTAGGTTGTATTTCACACTTTTATACATCAAAATCATTTTTTTCCTCACATTTTTTCAGAGGAGAACTATTTTTCTAACTTATTTGTGATTGATGATAAATTTAAACCTACATAATTCTTGAATATAGTTGTATTTACTTTTCAAAGTTTTAAGGTATACTTGTTATGGATTGTGACATCTATTAACAAATTTGTGACATTTCAAATCTTTGCAATCAGTATGGCTCATATAATACATACATGTGAAGACAATTCAATATTTACCATTTGTTGATACTGGCAGCCAGGTAAAGTCCATAGGATCATACATATTGTTCCCATAATCTTCAGGGAAGTCATAGAAAGGCATAGAAAGGCAGAGGTTTGTACTATGATACATATTGTTGTTGTTTTTTTCTTGTTTTTTCAGTTGTAGTCTGCTTACCTGCTTGTACGGACTGCAGCCCGACCAATAAGACGACCCATCTCAGCATCCACATCTGGGACATCCTCACAGACCCTGTGGAGACAAGATCCATCCTCAAGAGCTAATGTGAGCTGTCTGTCAGCACTTGTCCTTTTATAGTGAGTTTTAGTGTTCTTTAGAAGAGTGTAATTCGAGTTTTGAAGGCGGAACCCGGCATCTTCATTAGCACGGGATTCTAAATGTAAATGTTCTAAATATCCTAACTATGTTTTGAGACTAAACAAGGTCTATGCAAATCTTGGTGGTGAGAAACACTTTTTGTCACTGACAAAACTGCATGTATCTCCATCAGCTCAAACTAAACAAGGAAGTGAGTGTTGACAGTGGGGGTACAACTATTTTCTAGAGAAGTTGCACAGTAAACTATTTAACAAATATATGTTTATCTACTAAATATTGCTGGTTCTGGGTTAGCAGGAAAAGTCTATTTGCATTTACTGTAATATATTTTACATACATTATTTATTATTAAAGTATTATTATTTAAGGCATTATTTAGTCTATTTTTGCAATAGTTTTCGCAATCTTTTTGCAATAGTTCAGAGTCAAACCAGGACAAACCATTGCGCTTTTTGAACACTGTCTGTAAGCGCAGACAAGCAGAGTGATACAAACAGTGAAAAGTCCCAAAGTTGTTGGACTGTTTATCAGCAAATCAAATTTGAGGACCAAAACTAACAGATACATCATTTTAGCATGCATCTGTGTGCATGTGAAATGGTGCACTGTAAAAAAAAAAAAAAAATGTACAAACAATTTTACATTGAAAATTTTGTTCAATGCATTTCAGCTTGAAAAAAATATTTTACATTTTACTGGCTTAATTTACACTGCTGCTTTTGACACTGTTAGTTCGCTGTCATATGGTCAATATTTTTACTGAATTAACATTTTGTTTATCATCACCATGTTTGAGACTTGTGTGTTCGAGGCTTATGTCTATCTCATTGCAACAGTTGAATTTAATATTTTTGCCTCAAGAGGAAAATAATACCCATATCATATGTATATTGTGTGAAAGAATAGTGTGAAAGAATGTTTGTTATTTTTGAATAACAAAACGTGAATTGTTAAATGCAGAACAATCTTTAGTTGCCTTTACAGGAATGTTTTATTTCAGTACTGCCTGTAACTCAGAAAAAGAATTTCAGTTTTCAGTTTTTAGAGTTCACTTAAACTGATTGTATTGGGTTGCCTTATGTTTTAAAAGTTAAGTTAACTTGTACATCATCAGTTTTCCATTGGTTTTCCAAGTTTTTTCTGTAAAAGTCACTTTTTTTATTTATTTTTTTATTTCACATTTATTTGTGAATTTATTTGTTTACAAAGCCGCTTTATAGAAAATACATTGAGTCCAATTAGTAATCTGTTATCAGAGGTAACTGTCAGAGGTTATGTATTTCAGAAATATACAAATCACAGTTAGCTAAAAATGTATTAATAATGTAATACTTTAAAGCAGAAACAATGAGCTCATTGAAGTAATGAATACTTGTCTGTTAACAAATGATTATGAAATGATTAGTCACTTTGGTGGTAGGTAGGTTAAGGTACTTTCTTCAGGAAATAGTTCACCCAAAAATGAAAATTCTGTCATCATTTCCTCACCCTCAAGTTGTTTCAAACCTGTATGAATTTCTTTTTTCTGCTGAACACAAAAGAAGATATTTTGAAAAATGTCTGTAACCAAACAGTTGATGGACCCAATTGACTTCCATAGTATTTTTTTTTCCTACTATGGAAGTCAGTGCCAGTGGGGTCCATCAACTGTTTGGTTACAGACATTTTTCAAAATATCTTCTTTTGTGTTCAGCAGAAAAAAGAAATTCACACAGGTTTGAAATAACTTGAGGGTGAGGAAATGATGACAGAATTTTCATTTTTGGGTGAACTATCCCTTTAAATCCAGCGTATCTCTTCTGGTATGTATGTTACAAGGCTGTATTTGGTATCTAAGAGGTGACTGAGGGTCTGACCCATGTAATGCAGTGTTTACCCATTTAGCCCGGCTCCCAGAGAATAAATATGTACTTGTTTTGAACTTAATTAATTTGCTCATATAACCACATTAACTAAGAGCCCAATTTTGTAGAAAGAGAATTGTTAGTTTGAACTTTATTCTTATGATACAGAACATAATTCCATTTTAAGGACCTCTTTCAAGAAAATCGCGATTCATTATCATAGAATAAATAAATCAAACCGATTTGGAACAACTTGAGGGTGAATTAATGAATTCATTTTCAATGTTTGGGTAAAATTACGCATCTTGCCAGCCCAAAACTCACCAGCAAAGTACACATTTAGAGTAAATTCTGGTGTAGTGCGTCATACTGTTCTATGTATCTTCTCCACAGTTCTTCAGAACTCACACCCTTGTTTGAGATGATAGCAGCGTAAATATAACAAGGTTTCTATTTATCCTGTTTATTCTCAAACACCGCTAGTGCATGTTGTCTCCGTGGTGACTGTGATGATGTCCCAGACGTGGATCTACTGAAAGTCGATACAAGCAAATTACCTCAACTTTGTTCAAACAACGTAGCCTACTTTACGTGAAGTAGAATGCAAATTGCATTAAATTGAAAACGCACACATTTTGCGAATGCGATTGCTCATTTCCAAGCTCTTCACTTCCTGAAGATGGAAATTTTATGACCTAGCTGGGACAAAATGGGTCTTCTTCAAGAAGAGACCTGCAAGATGGTATGAATTCAGCTCTCAAACGGTTCTTTCCTTTCAAGCTTGAGAAATATTGTGTGAGGAAAATCTCTGGCCTGAGATTTAGCCTTGTTAAATTTACACAACTCTCCAGGCATGTCAAGAAAAACGTCTTTATGGAATGAATAGCAGATCAAAACATCAAAGTTTTGTTGTCATTAAGTGTACTTTTAATAACCCTATAGTTGCCTGAAAAGAATAGACTATTTAATGATTTAAGGAATACTGTAGCCTACAGTTTGAAGGGGTTTATTTTGACAATGCCATCTAACTGTAGTCAATCTCATCTTATTACACATTATAGCCTACATTTTATTTGTTTAATTACAAACCACACACTACATGATTTTAGCACTGATTTCCCGCTCGACAGTAAATAAAGATCGTCAATTGGAGGCAAATCGTTGCTTGTTCACGCGAGTGATGATCGCTATGTTTGAATTATCAAAGAAGCGAGGCTAAATATTTTAGATTATTTACATTTTATTTAGTAATAGGCTATAGAAAATGGTTGTGTTTTGCGAAAGAGAGTAAACAGAATACAACATTAAAAGAGTGCTGAATGCTTAATGTATAGCCTACAGAAGAATTCAAAATCTAAATTAAAGCTGGTCATAGGAAAGTTTTAGGATTTAAGCATTTTCATTGTAAATATGAAACCATATACTGTAGATTAAGAATACTATACTAAATGGCCTAAAATGATAAATTCAGAGTAAGATACTGGTAAAAAGAAAAAAGAAAATCCTACATTTCATCAAGTAAAACAGCAGGATTACTTTCAGATCAAAGTTTTTACTTCAATGCTTTGTTTAATCGATGTATGCAGACTGGCATTTTACTGAAAAAAATTCAGGAAACTGTAATTGATGCTCTTTATTATGCTTTATTTTGATTTTAATTCATTTCATTGGGAAGAAAAATACATCATTATATCATGCATTACCAGAGAGTCTAAAGAATACAAAAATGCCCCCTTCAAGAACCCACTAAATAGATTATTCTTAGAGTTAACTAATACCCCTAGATCAAACCACAAAGAAAAAATAAGTGGTGCAATATTTGGCAAAATAATTTTAGCCATTATTGCACTTCAACAATCAGCTTAAATCATTGTTATTGTCATTTTCAGTTATAAATTTTAAAATTGTTGCTTTTTAGTGACAGATTATTGAGTTATCTTTAAATCGGCAGAAGTCAAGCAGGATCTTTTTATCCAGAGTTCTTCTAGTCCACACACTTGGTAGGAGTGCATGTGCAGCTCTCAACATATGTGTAGTGATGAAGGATCTCACTGCTATTGGCACACTTCAGCATCACCGGTTGACTGCTGGTTTTCTCCTCCCGACAGCAAGAACAGTTGCGCTTCATGATGTTCTCTTCCATTGAATACCTGTGCAGGTTTCCAAGAAAACACCAGTCATATGAGTGTAGCACAGCTGGATGTGAGTTTATCCTATTATACAGTATCCACACAAAGGCACACTAAAAAGTGTACGAATTTCATTGGATACCTGACAAAATATCAAACCAAATGGCTACTGCTTACAAATGATGTTGGAGATTTCCGCAGAGCTAAGTTCTCTTTTCTGAGCCATTTTTTGTTTGGAGACATTTCAGCAGCTGGTGTCAAGGCAATTTTTAGTGGATGTATGAAGTAAGTTCCCCTCACATTTCATAAGCATAGCTCAATGTGGTGTCCCATTACTATTTTTAAAGCATTGCTTCTTTTTGTTGTGGGAACTATTAGATATTTTAGATAAACTGTTATCTAACATAACAGTAACTTAGCATAAAAACTAGCATGTTAAATGCATCAACTGTCTGTATCCCCTCTTTAAAATGGTGGTTTTATTTAGCTTTAGTTAATGGGAAATATAAGTTTATCTATCAATAACTGCAGTTTCAATAACTAACTAGTCCCTACTGAGTGAAAACTAAAATTAAGCTGAATTTGTAACAACTGACATTTTTTATAATGATACAATAAAATAAAATAAAAACATTCACATTGTATTATGGTTGACGATCCACATTTCCTAAAAGTTAAGAATTTATTGACCATGTTGTGTGATCAATAGGTGTGTAATGCTCTCACATTGATTTGGTGTCACAGTGGCCAGTGCAGGAAGTGACTTCTACATCCTTGATGGAAGTGCAATCATTGACTTGCAGACGGGTGAGGTTCTTTCCAAGAACACAGTTGCTGGGTTCACCTGAAAGATAATGGAAGCAGGTAAGCTTGAGACTAAATCTCATCAACAGTACATGCATTGCATTTTAAGTAGTGCCTATTATAATATTTTTTTTATTTACTTAACATAAATGAGCTACATAAACACAATTGGGTGGACAAAATACTGTGTCAGGAAGGTTTGTATAAAGAATATCTTACAGATTTCGCAACATCCATCTATGTCAAATTTAATTGTTCCCTGTAAAAACACAAATAATAGAAAAGAGAACATTATTTACGCATTTCTTAAAATATGGTCAAATCTCTCAAAACATTTATCCAATTTTCCAAAACATATTGCACGTTCATACTAAAAAGTACATATTTTACTACAAAAAGCTTCTAATCCCAGGTTGAACAGTTAACACTGCCGTCTAGAGTATTAAAGGAATAATTCACACCATTTTGTCATTAGTTACTCATCCTTTATTACGTTATTTCTTGTATGAAACACAAAAGGTGATATTTATCGCAGAATTTCCAAGCCGGTCTTTTTTGGACAGTGCACGTGAATGTTGGCCATGGCTGTTCAGACAACAACTTAAATTTTGGTCATTCCTCACATATTGTAAAGAAGACTTGGAGTAAGAGTTGCATGGGCTACTTTGAATGTTTTTATGAACCTGACAGCCCATGGCCCCTCATCCTCTTTCATTGGTTGGAATAACATGAGGTTGATTAAATGATGACAGGAATTTTTCCCCTCTTTGATATACTAAAACCCAAGTGCAACTTTTGTTTTGCTAAATTATGAGTGTGTTTCTTTGGCCCTGTTAATTGTTTTGAGCGTTGACCTTAGTCTGGAGAAATGTGGGGAAAAAGTAATATGTCCATACTTAAGCACTAGCAGAAAGCAACAGGCATATAAAATACAAACTGAACAAGTGTGTCATGTATGGAGTTGAATATAGAGATTGTACTTACTAGCTCACAGTACCCTGGATTAAAGTCTGGGCATATTTTAATGCTCTCCATAATTACAAACGAGCCATTCACTTCACGGCAGGAAGCAGTTGTACATTTGAACTTGTACCCCTCTCGATCCTAAACAAAAAGACAGATAGGCTATATTAGGATAGACGAATACAGCAGATGTTTTGTCTAGTGAACTGAAAGAATAAAGAAAAGTTTGAGAATGTTTGAGAATGTACCTGGAGAGTATGTCTGGTATTGTCTGGCGCATCATATATACATTCCTTTTGTTTACATTCTCCACAGCACTCTCCAACTTTTTTCACATATGATTGCCCCTTTGTGTGTAAAAACATGTTTTAGTTTGAAAATTTCACTCTTTTTCACAGACTCATTAAAAAGAACCAGGGTCGGATTCACAAAACATTCTTGTTTTCAAGTTAAGAATATTTTGTATTCTTGAAAAGAATGTTTTTAAGACTTGTAATGCATGTATTGGGTAGTTACAAATGTTAAGCATTACCACACTAGTTTCATACAATACATATTATTAAAGAAAGCACATCAATCTGATTACTTATGGATTATTTGGTTGAATGTAAAAGTTTAATTGGTAAACAAGAAGGCAATATCACCCCTGTAAAATCATGGTGATAGGCTACTTCAGAAAGTGACAGCCATGCAAAATACATCCAGTACAAGTGTGCCATGAGTGGAGTTGAAGCTAGAGCTTCTACTTACAAGCCCACAGTCTTGTGAACTCAAGTAAGGACATTCTCTTATGATCTTCTCAGTCACAAGCGAGCCATTAATTTCATGACAGGTTACATTTTCACATTTGGAACTGTGGACTTGTCCAACCTAACAAAAGACAGACAGACTTTGTGAGGATTGAAGAACAGAGCAGATTCTTTGTTTGGGGAACTGAAAGAATAAAGAAAAGTTTGAGAATGTTTTCAAATGTACCTGGAGAATATGTCTGGTATTGTCTGGCGCATCATATATACATTCCATTTGTATACATTCTCCACAGCACTCTCCAACTTTTTTCACATATGATTGCCCCTTTGTGTGTAAAAACATGTTTTAGTTTGAATATTTCACTCTTTTGCACAGACTCATTAAAAGAACCAGGGTCGGATTCACAAAACATTCTTGTTTTCAAGTTAAGAATATTTTGTATTCTTGAAAAGAATGTTTTTAAGACGTGTAATGCATGTATTGGGTAGTTACAAATGTTAAGCATTACCACACTAGTTTCATACAATACATATTATTAAAGAAAGCACATCATTCTGATTACTTATGGATTATTTGGTTGGATGTAAAAGTTTAGCTGGTAAACAAGAAGGCAATATCACCCCTGTAAAATCATGGTGATAGGCTACTTCAGAAAGTGACAGCCATGCAAAATACATCCAGAGCAAGTGTGCCATGCGTGGAGTGAGAGCTAGAGCTTCTACTTACAAGCCCACAGTCTTGTGAACTCAAGTAAAGACATTCTCTTATGATCTTCTCAGTCACAAGCGAGCCATTCATTTCACGACAGGTTACATTTTCACATTTGGAACTGTGGACTTGTCCAACCTAACAAAAGACAGACAGACTTCGTGAGGATTGAAGAACAGAGCAGATTCTTTGTTTGGGGAACTGAAAGAATAAAGAAAAGTTCAAAAATCTCTTCAGATGTACCTGGAGAGTATATGTAGTGTTGTCTGTCATGTCCATGTAAGTACAGTTCTTTGGTACACATGTTCCACAGCACTCTCCTTTTTGTTTCACATATTCAGAGCCCTTGAGGTGCAAAAACAAGTTTGTCGTTTTAATAATCACCTTTTCTGCATTTACTACTCAGATTACTTAACTCTATGATTAAAGGGTTGAGGAAAGAGCAAGAGGTGATAATCAGTGATTCCTATTCTTGGTTCTAGAGGACCAAGAAATGGGTGTGTGAAATAAAGAAGACACCCAAAACCATTGCAAACCAATGGTGTGTGAAGGTGAGCAGAGACAATAGTGAGGAAAAGGTCAGTTGAGAGTTACAGGACATACTTTAAATGAGATGGTATGAGCAATGGTCTCTCCTTGAGAGAGGCTGCGCAGACAGTATAGCCAAATGTGAGAGAATGTACAGTGACTTTCTATCTGGGAGTTTACAGTATAATATAAATCGGTCACATTCTTATAGTAGTAGTACACACGACTCATACTGTAACCATCCAAACTATAATTAAAAAAAAATAATGGTACATTTATTGTTCGCCTTACTACAAGTGTAAATTTGAATTATTACCTCAGCACAAGGTGCACAGACTTTTGTAAAACATGTCACATTGTGTAGTTGAGTCTTTGGGTCTTCATCCATTTCACAGTAACATTCCACACAAGGCTCCATAGGGATTTTAACTCCAGGCTAGAAAGAGGAGCAAAGTAAGGAATGTAACCCCAACATTTGTTGTTCACAGTTAAAAAAAAAAATTTAATTAATGTCAAAAAAGTCTAAAACAATATGGTATATATGATCCATTCACATTTGCTTCTGTCATCTACCCACCCTCATTCTGCCGTTATCATTAATGTTAAAATTTTAAAGCTGTGAAAATGCAGACCAACATGGTAGAACTGACAAATTACACCACAGGAAAACATGGCGTTCAATTTAACAGTGGTGTTTGCCTTTGTGTCATGTTATAATTCCAGGCTTTTCCTATCGTATGTAATTAGAGTAAACAAATTAACATAGCACCTCACCTTGTATTCAGTGTTATTGTACACACAGACTTCTTTGCGCACTGGTCAGAAAAATAAATAGTATTAGAAACTGCTTACTAATTCAGTTCAGTAAATCCTGACATATATGCTACAAAATATGTCCATTGAATTTCCTTGTAAAGTATGTATACTGTAACAGCAATAATATATGAACAAGTACTCAGACTACTGGTTTAAATGTAGATGAATTAAAAATCTGAGACTTACCACAGGCTGGACAGCAACTATTTTTAGTCGTATTTGCTGCCAACTCAAATCCAACATCACATTTCTTCTGAAGACACAGCTCGAGATCACACACTGAATGGTTTGAGATGAAACAGCGAGTCATTTAAAAAAATTGTTGAATGTTTGGATGCATTTTGATGGATGTTTGTTTTAGCTCAAAAGTGGAACAAATTTTAAGGTGGTCTCAAACTAGATGAGTCATTTTTGTTGTCAAACTGTCTGAATACCTTGTAAGTGCTTGTCTGGTTCAAATTCTTAATCTTTATTATTATGATGTACTGTCACAAAAGTACTCGCTAACATGTTTTATATATTCAGAATATTTTGACTAACCACAGGTTGGACAGCAGTTTTCAATTGTTGTTTTGTATTCTTTGTCACAGGATTTCATGGTGGGACAATTAACAAGCTCTTTCATAACACCAAAGCCGTCAGTGGAGCAGATGTATGTGGTACAGTTAAAGATCCACGAATCCCCAGGCTACAAAAGAAGATGATCATTAGTGACACTTAGTTAATGCTAGCTAGTTTTGATTATTAATAGGCTGACTAAATTGAGTAATGATTAGCTTGTGGCAATGTAGTCAACACCATCTGCTTTTAACATAAAAGCATTTTCGATCCTACCTTGAGGTAGGACCCTAGAACAAATAAGTTACAAAAAACACAATCCTATATGGTATTTTTAATGTTGCTTTTGAAGGAAAATGTAACCCACAACAGAGACATACCAGTCTAGGTAATCCATCAGGGCCCATACAATCTACAAGGAGGGATTGATACAAAATTAACAAAAGTATGGCATAAAGAGCATTCATCCATTAACACAGAGAGTAAATGAAGTAACATTTCTTACCGCAGTTAGGTGTACATTTATCTGTCGTTGAACTAATAAGATATGTGTTGTCAGGACAGAAACAACCTTCCATGAATGTATTTTGACAATTTTTGCCTTGGCAATCTTTCTCCACAAACAAATCATTGTATCTGGTGTTTAAATACAATAGAAGACTGTTACATACTGTAATATTTGGAGCATTTAGTATTACATTTACTCTACACAAAGATGATGTTATGTCATGACTAGAGATTAGACCATTACCTTGTACTGCAGGTTTTTTCAATTTTAGGCCCACATCCCTTGTAGACTTTGTTACTTGGGCACTTGTATTCTGTTATGGAAACCAACAATTAATAAATTCAGAGTCCTCTTATAAGTGCAAATGTGTTAGGTATGCTTACTATATCAACATAATGAATTTCCACAGTTGAGGAGTATTAAAGTAGAGTATTAAAATTAAAAGATGCCTTAAAAATACTCTGCTATAAAGTACTGCAATGGTGGGTTAATTTGGCTGTTTTACCGCATAGCCCTTTGAGGTCAGCTGAGTTTTTCCAGTCCACACAAACAGACTGCTGGCCGCATTGCTGTGCATAAGCCTCCAGGCTGATACATGCAACAGACTTATTTTGAAGGGCACACACATCATATTTGCATGCTTCATAATAGCTTTGATATGGAACAACCTCATGGCATTTTTCAAATAATCTGTAAAGAACATGCAAAATTGTGACTTTCAATATAGCAAAAAAAAAATTAATCTGAGATACAAAATAAAATACTTTTAAAATATGGACCACTTTCCTGCAGTTTAACTCCAACCTTGATCAAAATCACCTTGATTAACTTGTTGAAGTGTGTTTGATTAGGGCTAGAGCTAATTTTGCAGGACAATATGGTCCTTCAGGGAAAGTCACCATGTGACTTTCTTTGTTGTGTTTCTTTGTTCAATGCCTGCTGCAGAGTGTGCGATTTCGCAATTAAGATCATTACAGACCACACTGTACGACATTAATCTAATAACCTTGGGTACAACATGCATAGACTGTACGATGATGACACCTATTGAATCGTAGTCTACGGCGCAAGTTTGTATAGAAGAATAAAACGTCATCAGCATGCGCTAGTGGTAAACAAACAGAGCACGATGAATCGCACTTTGACAGTTTTTGACAATTGTGGTTTTTATGTGCGCTTAAGTGTAGATGGCTCTACACTGGAATTTCAAACAAAAGAAAAAGAAACATTGGGGGTGATATTTGATGCTCATTTAACATTTGTTCCTCATGTTCAGAACACTGTCAAGACATAATTTTTTCATTTAAAATCTATGGGTGATAGGGCTTTTTCTTCAATCGCTCCAGAACTTTGTAATTCTCTGGCTGCTGAGATTTAGGGTAGCAGAATCCCTTAGTGTTTTTAAATCTTCCCTTAAAGCTTATTTTTTAGGGTAGTTTTTTGTAATTGTCATATTTTCTATTTAATTGTTGAACTTTTAATAGTGTTTTTTTGGTATTTTATCTTTGTTTGTATTTCACTTTCATTAATGCATTGTTTGTAAAATTGTTTTATTTGATCTTATTTTTGTGAAGCGCTTTGAAATGCTACTTTTAAAGGCACTATAGAAAATAAAGTTTATTATTATTATTATTATTATTATTATATCTGGAACAGTTTTTGAGTCAGAAGCATGCGTATGATGTCTGCGTAGGCAGCTTGCTAAGTTGTGGAACAGAGCAATTATGCAGTTATGATTACATTTTGAAAGATTAAAGCTTTGGCTTTGTCTTACTTGCTCTTGATGAGTTCACAGGTGTTGTACATTTCCGGTGCACAAGTTTTATTTGGTGTAGTTACATTAGGAGGATTGCATCCTGGGGGTACCATCCAGAACTGTGCCATGCTCTCACAAGATTTGTCAATTGTTCCGTTAGGGAGTCTGCAGTCATTTGCTTTGTTATTGTCACAGACCCCTTAATAATGTCAACAGTATAAAGTAAAAAAACAACAACAAAAAAACAGACACATTAGACATGCTGTTGAACAAGTCACACTATTTAGAGTAGATAGAAAACTTGAATTATACTAGATCAGATGCAGGCACAGTCACCAGATAATTTAAATGAACAAATAAACATTCAGGAAAAGTCTTGAGATGCCGATCTTTGTAGCGGACAGATAAAATCAAATTTATTTATCATTGTCATTTTACACCAAGGGATCTGAGATCTGTACTCACCACATTGTCCCTCAGTATTACCATGGAAGTACGAGAATGGGAGTTTGACAATAACACCTAGATCACTGACTAAAATCTCAACTTTAATATCAGATACATTCACAAGCACTGTAATGCCAGTAGTGGTAATGATTATATCTCCCAGCTGGATTGTTGGCTTCATCTCTGTATCATTAACAAAGACCTGTGGGAAACAAGGCATTTTGGAGTTACGATGAAAATCATGTTCTAGAATATTTTTATTTTGCAATTTGCCATGAACAACATGAGAGCACTGGTTCGCACAGCAGAGAAAAACAATGCTAAATGATTTGCTTAAAAAGAAAATAACAATAAAATGCAACTAACCATATTATGCATAATTAAGAAAGCAAAATGAGTAATCTTACCACCTTTTAAAAGGAAAGAGAAGATGCTTTCCAAATAAGGGAGATGCTAACATGGATGTTATGTGACATACCCACATTCTTCTCTGAGTTCGGGCCAAATTCTGCACGCTAAATACGCATAAATTACTATATCTGATTTCATGTATGTGTGAACTCATGAGGTAGAAAGTGGCAGTAAGAAAATGGCTAAAGAATTGAACATTCCCATTTCCACTATCAGGGCAATAATTAAGAAGTTCAAATCAACTAAAGATGTTACGAATCTGCCAGGAAGAGGACGTATGTACAGTATATACAGAAAGCCTTAAAAACAAAAAAAACGAACAAAAAAAAAACAGCTCCTACATCACCACAAGTTGTTTAGGAGGGTTTAAAAAAACCTGCTCTCATACAAAAACAAACTATTCAGTTTTCATATTCATATTCAGTTGCCAGACACTACCGGTACTTCAAATTGGACTGGGTTCAATGGTCATATTAAACTAAAAAATGTGCTTTTTGGCTGCAAACAATCAAGATTGGCTTGGTGCACACTGGGATAAAAAAGTACCCTATGTGATCAATTAAATATAATGCTGGCCTATTTTTCTGCTGGAGGTCCTGGACATCTTGTTCAGATACATGGCATCATGGATTCTATCAAATACCAACCCAAAAAAAATAAAAAAAATAAAAACCTGAATGCCTCTGCTAGAAATTGTATAAGGGGCCTTGTTTGGGTCTTCCATCAGAACATCAAAATAAAATAAATAAATAAATAAATAAATAAATGGGGTGTCACGAGCTGAGCTGTGACGTGCTCACAAAGCCAGCAGCCAGGCGAACGCCGCCGCTAATCTTCACTGTCATTGCCGTTTTGCTGATCTATTACGGGTGCACTATTTACAATATCATTTACCACAGTTTGCCATAAATACCAGCTAGCATGCAATGTTGTTTAAGGTGCAGGGAAAGGCCTACCGGCATTCTTAAATGGCAAATGGTTGTGCTTGATTCCATGCATATATTACACAAACTATACATTGACATTTTGTCGCCCATCTGTATTAACGTCTTTTGGTATCAAGTAATGAAAATATCCACACTGGCTGTCAAACCTTTTATTTATTTAGTAAAAGCTTTGTTATTATAACAATGTACACATTTAACCTACCACCGTCCCGATCTCCGGTTCAACTTCCTGCTTTCGCGTAAGGAAGCCGAGGGGATGTACCACTGTGTTGAAATAGAGGGGTTTCGCGGGTGATGGGCGGGAGAAACCATTATTGCAGGGGTGTTTTTGTGTTTTTACTTGTAGGGGTTTTTTCTTTACAAGTGTGATTTTGGTGGGGGAGAAATGTTGGATATGTGTTTGTTTATTTGTTGTTTGCTTGTTTGATTTATTATTTAATTATTTTCATGTGGTTTCATGGTTAATTGTTTTCTTAGCAGTAGGGCGATCTAGTGGGTGGGGCTACAGCTATTTTAAGGCTGTATTAGGCCCCATGGCGTCAGTTGAAGCAGGGCTGTGCTGAGAGAAAGAACTGTTGCATAGTAATGCTGGTTTGTATAGTGTGCAGGGTCCCATGAGACGTAGCCTGGCAACTTACTGCCTATTTATTTTCTTTATGAACAGTTTTTGTTTTGCATTTTTTTTTTTTATTGTCCTGACACTGTAAATATTTTCACGTGTTTGAAAATATAAAGAAAAAAAAAGAATAAACAAGAAGCTTCTTAAGAAACTTGCATCTTCCCTGACTCCGCCCTCGGTCATCTTGCCACATTTGGTGTCAGAAGTGGGATTGGGAGTCAGGTGGAAGTGAAGAGTTAAAACAAGCCAGGATGTCCACCAGAAGGAATAAGAAGGCGGAGGAAGATGGAGCGATGGGAGGCGATACTGAGCATATGGAGCCCACTCCAGATCCCGCCACTGCTGATCCTGCTTTCAACCGGATGGCAAAGATGTTCGAATCCTTTATGGAGGTGCAACGGGCCAGAGATGAGCGGCTGGAGAAGGAGTCGTCCAGGCAAGCCCATCAGTTCCAAGTCCTCACCCATCAGGTGACTCAGCTACAGCTGGATGTGGAGGTGACTCGGGAACGGAGGACCGTACCGTTTACAACGGACTTACAGGACCCTGCACCTGAGCCACCATCAACCCCCAGCCGTCGGCCTAGAGGCTATGAACCAAAGATGGCTAAGCTGGAAGACTCTGATAACATCGAGCACTACCTAACCACCTTTGAGCGGCTCGCAACAGTCTTTGACTGGCCAGAGGAGGACTGGGCCATTCACCTCATTCCGCTCCTGACTGGCAAGGCCCGGAGTGCGTTTGTAGCTATGGATTCGGAGAGCACTTTGGACTATGAGCTTTTAAAGGAGGCAGTGCTAAAAAAATATGAGATCAACTCGGAAACTTACCGCATGCAGTTTAGAGCCTTGGAGACCAGGCCGGAGGAGACGCCCCAAGAGCTTTACGTCCGGCTGAAGGATCTCTTCTGCAACTGGGTCAAGTACGATCGGAGCAGCAAAGAGGATCTCATGGAACTTATTGTGCTGGAACAGTATCTCAGAGTACTCTATCCAGAGGTGAAGACCTGGGTCAAGGAGCACAACCCAGCAACTGCAGCTGAGGCTGCCAAACTGGTAGAGAACTTTGTGGCAGCACACAGAGGCCCCAGGAGCTACCGGTATGCTGGAATGCTGGACAGACAAGCCCGGGGTAAGTCTGTGGGTGTTGGTAGAGGAGTTGGTTTTGAAGCTACCCCTAGTCACAATGGAAATGCCCTGTCCCTTCCCCCAGATAGTGGCAAGCTGCAAGGAATAACATGTTTTAATTGTGGTAGGGAAGGTCATAAGAGCCCCTCTTGCCCCCTCAGGAAGTCTAAGTACACCCACCTGTGTTATGTTCCCAATCCCACCCCACCCTTTAAGAACCAGCAGAACAGGGACCCTGTTATTTCCATCGAGCTTAATGGCAAGCTGGTCACGGCTCTCATAGACACAGGCTGTTCACAGACATTGGTGCAAGCTGATCTAGTCCCCCAAGAGTTCAAGAACTTTAATGACAAGCTTACTGTTGTTTGTGTTCATGGTGATCCGAGCGAGCACAGCACAGCGGATGTTTATGTTAGGGTGTGTGGTCAGACATATCTGCTTAGAGTAGGACTAGTCCCAAAACTCCCCTATCCAGTGTTGTTGGGGCAGGATCTCCCTGTACTGCCGGAACTAGTGAGCAAGACTGCTTGGTGTGGGGTAGTCACTAGAGCTATGGCTAGGGAGCAACACCAAGAAGACCTGTCCGAATTGCCTTATCATGGAGAGGATATTCAGGTACAGCCCACATACACCAGGGAAGAGAGGTATGAGAGACGCAGACAAAAGGTTGGAGAGATTTTAGAACTTTCTCATATGCAGCCGGAGGCGGAGGTAGATGTCCCTAGTTTGACGGAGGAGAACGTAACTTTTAAGGTTGATCTGGCTAAAGAGCAGAGGGCGGACCCTACCCTAAGCCCCTTGTTTAAGAAAGCAGAGGAGGGTATTTGTTTTGTTCCTGTACTTGGGAAGGAAGGGTACATTTTGCAGAACAACCTCCTTTATAGGCAGAGTGAGGAAGGACTTCAGCTAGTGGTGCCCCACAAATTCAGAAAAGAGGTGTTGGAGCTAGGTCACACTATACCATGGGCTGGACACTTAGCTTATATGAAAACACTGCAGAGAATAGGCAAGCGTTTTTATTGGCCAGGGCTATTTGGAGAAGTGAAGAGCTTTTGTAAGTCCTGTCCCCAGTGTCAGTTATCGGGAGGCAAAGGCCTTGCCCATGCCCCTTTAATTCCCTTACCGGTTGTGGATATTCCCTTTCAACGGATAGGAATAGACATAGTTGGACCCCTGGAGAGGAGCACGTCAGGGAACAGATTCATTTTGGTTATATGTGATTATGCAACCAGATACCCAGAAGCGTTTCCAATGAGAGAGGTCACTACTAAAAAGGTTGCTACGGCCATGTTGCACCTGTTCTCCCGAGTAGGGATTCCCTGTGAGGTCCTAACAGATCAGGGCCCTAACTTTATGAGCAAAATCCTCCGACAAGTGTATGATCTGTTAGGGATAAAAAGAATCAGAACCACTCCTTATCACCCACAGACAGATGGACTAGTTGAGAGGTTCAACCAGACCCTGGTGAACATGCTCAGGAAGTTTGTGAATGACACTGGAAAGGACTGGGACCAGTGGCTACCTTACCTGCTGTTTGCATACAGGGAGGTCCCTCAGGCATCAACGGGATTCTCACCCTTCGAGCTCCTGTATGCACACCAGGTTCGAGGTCCACTGGATGTTTTGAAGGAGACCTGGGAAGGAGAGACCTCAGGCAAGACAGACATCATCTCCTATGTCCTGAAGATGAGGGAGAAGCTTGCAGCTGCAACTGCTTTGGCTCAGGAGAACCTCCGAAAGGCGCAAGGTCGGCAGAAGGCGTGGTATGATCGGTCAGCCCGTACACGCTCTTTCCAACCGGGGGAGAAGGTCCTGCTGTTGCTGCCAAGCTCAGACAACAAGCTGCTTGCAAAATGGCAGGGGCCGTATTCGGTGACCAAGAAGATGGGACAAGTGACCTACGAGGTCCACATGCCAGACCGGCGCAAGAAACATCAGGTCTTCCACGTAAATATGCTGAAGAAGTGGAGTGAGAGGCCGGAGCCGGCAGTGTCTGCAATGCTAATCCGTGCGGTTGAGGAGGAAGAAGAGTACAGTGAGCAGTACTTGCCTGGTCGTGACGAGGAGAGCAAGCTGGATGTGAGTCATCTGTCAGAGGCTCGACAGCGTGAGCTAAGTCACTGCTTACCTGAAGGCCTCTTTGTGGAGCGACCGGGACGGACAGCGGTAGTGGAGCATCGGATTGTGCTGAAGGACGAACAGCCGGTGAGACAAGCTTCCTACCGGGTACCAGAACGCCTGCTACCGGTCCTGAAGGAGGAGCTGGACATGATGTTACAGCTTGGAGCGATCGAGCCATCCTTCAGTGAGTGGAGCAGCCCAATCATCTTGGTTCCTAAAAAGGACGGTGGCCTTCGGTTCTGCCTGGACTTCCGGAAAGTCAACACCCAGGCCAAGTTTGATCCTTACCCCATGCCGAGGGTTGATGACTTGGTGGAGCGTTTGGGTAAGGCCAAGTTCCTGACTACCCTTGACCTATGCAAGGGTTACTGGCAGGTGCCTTTGTCAAAGGAGAGCAAGGAGCTGACGGCTTTCAGGACGCCGTTTGGTCATTTCCAGTTTACAGTGCTTCCATTTGGGTTGCATGGAGCGCCAGCCACATTCCAGCGCCTTATGGATAGAGTACTCAGGGGGACAGAGGGCTTTGCTGCCGCCTACCTTGACGATATCGTCATCTATAGTGCAAGCTGGGTGGAACATTTGCATCATCTACAGCATGTCCTCTCCCTGGTGAAAGAGGCGGGCCTGACCATCCACCCAAAGAAATGTGCCTTGGCTAAAGAAGAGACTTCCTACCTTGGCTTTGTGCTAGGCCGAGGTGTCATCCGCCCGCAAGTAGGGAAGGTGGAGGCCATCATGGCTGCAGAGCGACCAACCACCAAGAAACAGGTGCGTTCCTTTTTAGGGCTAGTGGGTTGGTACCGACGCTTTATCCCAAACTTTTCTGAGAAAGCAGTGGTGTTGACTGAGCTGACCCGCAAATGCCAGCCAAATAAGGTTGATTGGACTGAGGAGTGTGAGGCAGCTTTTAAAGACTTGAAGGGCTCCTTGTGCAAGGAGCCTGTGCTCCTCAGCCCAGACTTTGAGAAACTTTTCACGGTACAGACCGATGCCTCTGAGAGAGGGTTGGGGGCTGTTCTGTTGCAGGGAGACAGTGGACAACTCCAACCGGTGGCCTACATTAGCCGTAAGCTGCTGCCGAGGGAATGTAACTACTCCACAGTGGAGAAAGAGTGCCTAGCAATTAAGTGGGCATTGGACTCCTTCAGATACTATTTGCTTGGGCGCAAATTTGTCCTGGAGACTGATCACCGAGCATTGTCTTGGCTGGGACGAATGAGGGATTCTAATGCAAGGATCACACGGTGGTTCTTGGCAGTTCAGCCATTTGACTTTCACGTTTTGTACAGGGCTGGAAAAGTGAACTGTACGGCGGACTTCCTGTCTGGGATGCCACAGGGGGCATCTCCAGAAGGGGGGGGAAATGTCACGAGCTGAGCTGTGACGTGCTCACAAAGCCAGCAGCCAGGCGAACGCCGCCGCTAATCTTCACTGTCATTGCCGTTTTGCTGATCTATTACGGGTGCACTATTTACAATATCATTTACCACAGTTTGCCATAAATACCAGCTAGCATGCAATGTTGTTTAAGGTGCAGGGAAAGGCCTACCGGCATTCTTAAATGGCAAATGGTTGTGCTTGATTCCATGCATATATTACACAAACTATACATTGACATTTTGTCGCCCATCTGTATTAACGTCTTTTGGTATCAAGTAATGAAAATATCCACACTGGCTGTCAAACCTTTTATTTATTTAGTAAAAGCTTTGTTATTATAACAATGTACACATTTAACCTACCACCGTCCCGATCTCCGGTTCAACTTCCTGCTTTCGCGTAAGGAAGCCGAGGGGATGTACCACTGTGTTGAAATAGAGGGGTTTCGCGGGTGATGGGCGGGAGAAACCATTATTGCAGGGGTGTTTTTGTGTTTTTACTTGTAGGGGTTTTTTCTTTACAAGTGTGATTTTGGTGGGGGAGAAATGTTGGATATGTGTTTGTTTATTTGTTGTTTGCTTGTTTGATTTATTATTTAATTATTTTCATGTGGTTTCATGGTTAATTGTTTTCTTAGCAGTAGGGCGATCTAGTGGGTGGGGCTACAGCTATTTTAAGGCTGTATTAGGCCCCATGGCGTCAGTTGAAGCAGGGCTGTGCTGAGAGAAAGAACTGTTGCATAGTAATGCTGGTTTGTATAGTGTGCAGGGTCCCATGAGACGTAGCCTGGCAACTTACTGCCTATTTATTTTCTTTATGAACAGTTTTTGTTTTGCATTTTTTTTTTTTATTGTCCTGACACTGTAAATATTTTCACGTGTTTGAAAATATAAAGAAAAAAAAAGAATAAACAAGAAGCTTCTTAAGAAACTTGCATCTTCCCTGACTCCGCCCTCGGTCATCTTGCCACATGGGGCACAAAATTAAGGTTCTGCCATGGCCATCCCAGTACCCTGATCTGAACCCTATAGACAACTGAAAAGAAGTGTGTATCCACATGGATTTTGGAAACTGGAGGATCTGGAGAGATTTAGTATGGAGGAATGATCACTGATCTCTTGACAGATGTTCTCCAAACGTATCAGGCATTATAGGATATAACTCAGAGTTGTTATCTTGACAAAAGGAGGTTGCAAAATGTATTGAATAAAATTGTGCCATTAATTGTAGCCAATGGCCTGGTTTCACAGACAGGGTTTAGATTAAGCCAGGATTAGGCCTTAGTTCAATTAGGACATTGAAGCCGTTTTTTTTTTTTTTTTTTTTTTTTTATTATTATTATAAACATGCCTTTGAAATAAAAAAAACATTATTGGTGTGCATCTTGAGACAATACAATGGCACTGACATATTTATGATTTTTTAGTCTTTTATGCATTTTAGTCTGGGACTAGCTTAAGCCTTTCCTGTGAAATCAGGGGAATGTGTATTAGAGAAAAAACATAAAGTCTCAAGAGATTTAGGAATGGTGATTCCCTGTCAGATTTTTGAATACAGTAAACAATTTTGGTACAGTGCTGTGGTGCCACTTGATGTCTAATGGCAAATCTGATCTTTAGAAAAAGATCTTGTCAGTGATTTGATGAAAGTGAAAGTATTTTAGGGATATATTTTGTCAATTTTGTTAGAACAAATTCGTGTTGAAATAGTCGTGGCACTCACCTGGACTTCTTTAGTGTTGCTTGTCAGCTTGATTTTATTGGATTTGTAATTCACAATGACATACTCTGGGCAGGCGAGATTATTTTTAACATCACAATAATAGTTTTTAATATGGACACTGATATTGTATCTTGGGATGATTTCTTGGAACAAAACATAAGTGCAGTTTCCTTGGAAAGTATAATATTGTCCATCAAAGGTTTTGTAATGAGGGTCACCCCAGCTGTTGCATCTACCTGTTGTTTCAGAAAAACATTTAAAACAAGGTTAAATATAATGCAACTGAACAACATTAATATGTGTATTTTTTATATTACCATAGGGAATAATATTAATAATATAATTTCACTGAGCATAGTTTAAACTCACATGGACACTCATACTTGGAGCAGCAGCCATTGTTATAATACACTTTCTCAGGTGGAAGTCCATTGACACAGTAAGGTTTGATTGCATCTGTTGAGTCACACTGTAAAGGGATTGAGTTAAAAAAGACTACTAAAGTAACTTTTTATATCAAATTTTATATATAGGCGATTGATAAGTTGGTTGACAAATTCTTTTGGAAAGCTGGCATGTCCTGAGGTGTAACATACTATACTCCATCTAAAACTATTTTACACAGTATTATGCAAATAATAATAATAATTATTATTATTATTATTATTGTATACAGCTTTCATAACCTCATATACATTTATTACATGAAATATTTGTAGTTTAAACATTTTTTGTAATGTAACACCACAAAACCATTTGAAATTAACTAGTGAATGGGGAAAAGTTGATTAAAAATGGTGAAAATAACCATAACAGTTGACTAACAGTTTACTAACAGTCGACTAACAGTTTACTAACAGTCTACTAATACTCCAATGAGATTTAGTTGACATGTAGTTGCAAATTTACTTATAGTTAGTAGAATGTCTAAAGTGGACTACCAAAATAAAGTGGTAGGTAAAATAAACCTTACATTTTAATTAGTTTGTTTCGTTCTTATTAGAACACTGCTATGTTGTTGCTATAGGGTTATCTTCCTAGTAGCTTACTGGCCAAAATCAAAATAGCCTACTCATTCTGGCTCTCAAATATGAAATTTTTTCTCCCGTTTCATCCACCACAAAGTTGTAATTTAATTGCTTAGTAAGTAATAGCACATCTCTCCTCAAAAAAGGGCATATTTTCAGGTCTCATTCATGTTTAAAGCCCAAAAGGTATGGAATGACCAAAACATTGAAAATATGGTTAGGGATTTGTTCAAATCCTAAGTATTGGCAGTAGAAAGCACCACTGATACTTTAAGAAAACCAACAAATGCTAGGGCAACACACTTTTGGTGCTTAGCCCAAAATGATTAGTTTACCTTCTGATTGCATGGGATACTGCTGGTTGTAGTGGGAATTGTAGATGTTCTGTTTACTATCTGATGTCCAGGTGTTGTAGAGTTTGATGGTGGCTCTGTGTGTACAGTGAATCTGGTCGAAGAAATTATAGTAGATGATGTTGATGTTACTGTAGTGACAGGGGTTAATGTCTCTGAGACCGTAGGTTTTGTTGAAACAGTTGTTTCTGTCTCTGTAGATTTTGTTACAGTAGTTGTTGGAGTGGAAGTGGTTGTAGGTGTCTCTGTAGATGTTGTTGTAGAAGGTGTTGTTTCTGTCTCTGTAAATTTTGTGACAGTAGTTGTTGGAGTGGAAGTGGTTGTAGTTGTCTCTGTCGATGTTGTTGTAGAAGGTGAAGTTTCTGTCTCTGTAGATGTTGTGACAGTAGTTGTTGGAGTGGAAGTGGTTGTAGGTGTCTCTGTCGATGTTGTTGTAGAAGGTGTTGTTTCTGTCTCTGTAGATGTTACAGTAGTTGTTGGAGTGGAAGTGGTTGTAGGTGTCTCTGTCGATGTTGTTGTAGAAGGTGTTGTTTCTGTCTCTGTAGATGTTACAGTAGTTGTTGGAGTGGAAGTGGTTGTAGGTGTCTCTGTAGATGTTGTTGTAGAAGGTGAAGTTTCTGTCTCTGTAGATGTTGTGACAGTAGTTGTTGGAGTTGAAGTGGTTGTAGGTGTCTCTGTCGATGTTGTTGTAGAAGGTGTTGTTTCTGTCTGTGTAGATGTTACAGTAGTTGTTGGAGTGGAAGTGGAAGTGGTTGTAGGTGTCTCTGTCGATGTTGTTGTAGAAGGTGTTGTTTCTGTCTCTGTAGATGTTACAGTAGTTGTTGGAGTGGAAGTGGTTGTAGGTGTCTCTGTAGATGTTGTTGTTAGAGTAGCTGTTGTAGTAGGAGTAGTAGTGGAAATGGTTGTAGAACAAACCAGTTTTTCTTCAATGCAACAATTTACACGTATTTCATAATTATAACAAAGTGGTATCATGTGATCTGCATTTTCTTCATTTGAACACATCAGGCCATAGGATGCATTGCAATGCACTGTTTGCATCAAATCTCTCAAGGACTTGTCTGGATAATCTACTGCCCTGCATTCAATGTCTTCTGGTGTCTGACAGGATATTTTATGTGAAGTCCACAAAGCATCAATGGATTCGGTTTCCAATCCTTGTGGTTCTCTGCTGGGTTTGTTGCTGTCAAACCAGTCTGACCAGTTACAACTGACAACAGAAACTGCTGTTACACCTGAGGAATTACAATTGAGCGGTGTTGTTACTGACACTGTAGGTGTTGGTGTTACAGTAGTTGTTGTAGTGGTGAAAGCAGTTGTAGAGGTCTCTGTTGATGTTGTAGGAGTTGTAGAAGGTGATGTTTCTGTCTCTGTAGATGTTGTTACAGTAGTTGTTGGAGTGGAAGTGGTTGTAGGTGTCTCTGTAGATGTTGTTGTTAGAGTAGCTGTTGTAGTAGGAGTAGTAGTGGAAATGGTTGTAGAACAAACCATTTTTTCTTCAATGCAACAGTTTACACGTATTTCATAATTATAACAAAGTGGTATCATGTGATCTGCATTTTCTTCATTTGAACACATCAGGCCATAGGATGCATTGCAATGCACGGTTTGCATCAAATCTCTCAAGGACTTGTCTGGATAATCTACTGCCCTGCATTCAATGTCTTCTGGTGTCTGACAGGATATTTTATGTGAAGTCCACAAAGCATCAATGGATTCGGTTTCCAATCCTTGTGGTTCTCTGCTGGGTTTGTTGCTGTCAAACCAGTCTGACCAGTTACAACTGACAACAGAAACTGCTGTTACACCTGAGGAGTTACAATTGAGCGGTGTTGTTACTGACACTGTAGGTGTTGCTGTTACAGTAGTTGTTGTAGTGGTGAAAGCAGTTGTAGAGGTCTCTGTTGATGTTGTAGGAGTTGTAGAAGGTGATGTTTCTGTCTCTGTAGATGTTGTTACAGTAGTTGTTGGAGTATAAGTGGTTGTAGTTGTCTCTGTTGATGTTGTTGTAGAAGGTGTTGTTTCTGTCTCTGTAGATGTTGTTACAGTAGTTGTTGGAGTATAAGTGGTTGTAGTTGTCTCTGTTGATGTTGTAGAAGGTGTTGTTTCTGTCTCTGTAGATGTTGTTACAGTAGTTGTTGGAGTGGAAGTGGTTGTAGTTGTCTCTGTCAATGTTGTTGTAGAAGGTGTTGTTTCTGTCTCTGTAGATGTTGTTACAGTAGTTGTTGGAGTGGAAGTGGTTGTAGGTGTCTCTGTAGATGTTGTTGTTATAGTAGCTGTTGTAGTAGGAGTAGTAGTGGAAATGGTTGAAGAACAAACCATTTTTTCTTCAATGCAACAGATTACACGTATTTCATAATTATAACAAAGTGGTATCATGTGATCTGTATTTTCTTCATTTGAACACATCAGGCCATAGGATGCATTGCAATGCACGGTTTGCATCAAATCTCTCAAGGACTTATCTGGATAATCTACTGCCCTGCATTCAATGTCTTCTGGTGCCTGACAGGATATTTTATGTGAAGTCCACAAAGCATCAATGGATTCGGTTTCCAATCCTTGTGGTTCTCTGCTGGGTTTGTTGCTGTCAAACCAGTCTGACCAGTTACAACTGACAACAGAAACTGCTGTTACACCTGAGGAATTACAATTGAGCGGTGTTGTTACTGACACTGTAGGTGTTGCTGTTACAGTAGTTGTTGTAGTGGTGAAAGCAGTTGTAGGGGTCTCTGTTGATGTTGTAGGAGTTATAGAAGGTGATGTTTCTGTCTCTGTAGAAGTTGTTACAGTAGTTGTTGGAGTGGAAGTGGTTGTAGGTGTCTCTGTAGATGTTGTTGTTAGAGTAGCTGTTGTAGTAGGAGTAGTAGTGGAAATGGTTGTAGAACAAACCATTTTTTCTTCAATGCAACAGATTACACGTATTTCATAATTATAACAAAGTGGTATCATGTGATCTGCATTTTCTTCATTTGAACACATCAGGCCATAGGATGCATTGCAATGCACTGTTTGCATCAAATCTCTCAAGGACTTGTCTGGATAATCTACTGCCCTGCATTCAATGTCTTCTGGTGTCTGACAGGATATTTTATGTGAAGTCCATAAAGCATCAATGGATTCGGTTTCCAATCCTTGTGGTTCTCTGCTGGGTTTGTTGCTGTCAAACCAGTCTGACCAGTTACAACTGACAACAGAAACTGCTGTTACACCTGAGGAATTACAATTGAGCGGTGTTGTTACTGACACTGTAGGTGTTGCTGTTACAGTATTTGTTGTAGTGGTGAAAGCAGTTGTAGGGGTCTCTGTTGATGTTGTAGGAGTTGTAGAAGGTGATGTTTCTGTCTCTGTAGATGTTGTTACAGTAGTTGTTGGAGTGGAAGTGGTTGTAGGTGTCTCTGTAGATGTTGTTGTTAGAGTAGCTGTTGTAGTAGGAGTAGTAGTGGAAATGGTTGTAGAACAAACCATTTTTTCTTCAATGCAACAGATTACACGTATTTCATAATTATAACAAAGTGGTATCATGTGATCTGCATTTTCTTCATTTGAACACATCAGGCCATAGGATGCATTGCAATGCACGGTTTGCATCAAATCTCTCAAGGACTTGTCTGGATAATCTACTGCCCTGCATTCAATGTCTTCTGGTGTCTGACAGGATATTTTATGTGAAGTCCACAAAGCATCAATGGATTCGGTTTCCAATCCTTGTGGTTCTCTGCTGGGTTTGTTGCTGTCAAACCAGTCTGACCAGTTACAACTGACAACAGAAACTGCTGTTACACCTGAGGAATTACAATTGAGCGGTGTTGTTACTGACACTGTTGGTGTTGCTGTTACAGTAGTTGTTGTAGTGGTGAAAGCAGTTGTAGGGGTCTCTGTTGATGTTGTAGGAGTTGTAGAAGGTGATGTTTCTGTCTCTGTAGATGTTGTTACAGTAGTTGTTGGAGTGGAAGTGGTTGTAGGTGTCTCTGTAGATGTTGTTGTTAGAGTAGCTGTTGTAGTAGGAGTAGTAGTGGAAATGGTTGTAGAACAAACCATTTTTTCTTCAATGCAACAGATTACACGTATTTCATAATTATAACAAAGTGGTATCATGTGATCTGCATTTTCTTCATTTGAACACATCAGGCCATAGGATGCATTGCAATGCACGGTTTGCATCAAATCTCTCAAGGACTTGTCTGGATAATCTACTGCCCTGCATTCAATGTCTTCTGGTGTCTGACAGGATATTTTATGTGAAGTCCACAAAGCATCAATGGATTCGGTTTCCAATCCTTGTGGTTCTCTGCTGGGTTTGTTGCTGTCAAACCAGTCTGACCAGTTACAACTGACAACAGAAACTGCTGTTACACCTGAGGAGTTACAATTGAGCGGTGTTGTTACTGACACTGTAGGTGTTGCTGTTACAGTAGTTGTTGTAGTGGTGAAAGCAGTTGTAGGGGTCTCTGTTGATGTTGTAGGAGTTGTAGAAGGTGATGTTTCTGTCTCTGTAGATGTTGTTACAGTAGTTGTTGTAGGAGTGGAAGTGGTTGTAGTTGTCGCTGTTGATGTTGTTGTAGAAAGTGATGTTTCTGTCTCTGTAGATGTTGTTGTTACAATAGTTGTAGTAGTAGAAGTGGTTGTAGGTGTCTCTGTTGATGTTGTTGTGGTAGTGGTACACATCTCTGGACAACATGCAACACACTTCATGGTCATCTCATTCAGATATGGCTTATCTGAAGGGCACTTAGGAAAACATCCTAGTTGAATAATAAAAGGAAAGCAGGAATAGACAAAAAAGACACTTGGTTATTGACAGGGCATATGGGGATTAACAAAATGTTTCTTAGAGAGTTGCAACAACTATCTATAATCTGTCTAATCTAATTTTAACAAATAATCTATAAAAATGATAATAAATGTTAATGAAATTAGTAAACATTAATTATTAAAGGCACAGTATGTAAGTTTTGCACCTAGAGGTTACTTATTCAAAACAAAGGCAAAGTTTGACGCGTGGATGAACGTAGAATCATGAGAGTTGTCACCTTCACCTCTACAGCCGGAAAGCAATAGACAATCCGACGGGACTCTTGAAATCATGTTCTTGGATTAGCTAACATATTAAAGTTTTATTAACGTTACTGTGGTATAAAGCAGGGTGAGAGCCATGGGAGCAGAATGAGGACGCTGGAGTGATTGTTAAGAGACACCTTTGTTAAGAGACCTAATTGCGACACTCCGGTCTTGAGGTGCGTGGAGAGCAGCAGAGCTTTTATTGTGGGGTTACACAGCACTGTTTTACTTGGTTAAAACAGTCATAATAAATATATTAGAGTGTGTTGAAAGTTATGTCATAACGTTACTTTGTGCGTTAGCTTCATGACTGCTATGAAATATAAGCTAGATCAATATTATATTAATAATAGCTGGATGACTTATGTTGCTAAATGGCATGCAATTAATTTTTAAATATATTGAATGATGGAGAAAATGCTGTATTATTTTTACTATAAATAAAGCTTCATCTGATTATGCTATATTAGACACAAGATAGTGTTGTCTCTGAAGAATGGTACAAACATGCTACATGCTGTAAATCAAGTAAACGAGATTCAAACAATAAGACTGTGTTGAGCTGTATAACAAGGACTATTTTTCTGTCGATAAATGTATTCAAACAGTTGCTCACCTGTCTAATAAAACACATAATATCAAAGCATCTTTTGTTTTTCCATGGTTTCTATGAATTAAAACCAGAAATCGAGGGTAACGCAGGTATGACGTCATTGACAGGCGACACAATGACATGCAAGGTGGCTGTGTCAAGCATTTTGAAACATTTTACCACCTAAATGGTGTTTGTGTTGGAGCTCGGCTGAGGGATCTGTGAAGCTCTCTTAGAACTGGTCCAAGTTTTCACTGACATATCCTCCTCAGAGTCAGAGGCCCTGTTTACACGCATGATGCGTTTTGATAGATTGGATCACAAGTGGACGACGGTTGTAAATGGGGTCTAAAACAATTTGAGCTTGTCCACTTTCGATCACTTCTAGAGGTAGTGGGAAACGTATTCAACTGGATTTGTGGAGTAGACGCTCATGTGGTCAAATGTGTTTGAACAGCCAAAGACCGCCTACTCTTCACCTACTGACCTAATGCAGAAAAAATATGGGAAGCAAGCTAGGCAGATGGGATTTAAACTGTCGTTTAGTTTGAAAATGAAAAACATACCAAGCACAATGTTTTCTCACAATTCCAGATTTCTAATACATACTCGCAGTGTTCAGCGTGGTCATGCGGCTGTCGGAGCAGAATCGGAAGCTACTGCTCTCCATATATTTTTACGTTTTCTCCAGTCGCATTCATATGTAAATTGCGTGAGCTTATTTCGTCCATTAGATTGAAAGATCTGAAAAACCCATACATTTACGTAGACCCTCCCCTCGAAGAAATCAGGGCAAAAAGAATCAAAAGTGGATAAAAGGGACAGATTAAAACACCAGGTGTAAATGTGTGTGTCTCCCTCATCTACTTGTGATTCGATCGACCAAAACGCATCTTAATACCAGGTGTAAACAGGGCCAGAGTGTGATATCTGGAAGAGCTTGTCCAGTGCTTAATTAGTCAATGCCGATGTGCTGGAACAAGGGGGCATGGCGGATCCGGCAATTTATTTGGATGGGAAAAGATAAAGGAACACATGTGCAATCTCTTTTGGGTTTTCCATCCAACTATTTTTGCACAAAACTATCTTGAGTTTTGTGTTTGTTCAAATGCATGTTAATGTGATGGAAACAGTTTTTTCGCATATTGATGATGTGATGTGACCATTTGTACATGTACATTTTTGTGCATCTGGATCTGGATCCGGTGCATGTGCATGTTAACATTTGTGCATTTAAACATTTGTGCATGTAAACATTTGTGCATCTTTATCTGGATCTAGCACACATTATGCCCTGAGTTTGTCCCTTTTTTAAATGGCTAGTTCCATTTAGTTTCAGTGGTGCCTCCATTACATTTTTAATAGGGTGGCGAGAGGGGGACAATAAACTCATAGGGTGGCACACTAAAATGTGATGCCCTGAAATGAAAACTCAGGATGCACATGGTCAAAAACCAAAAATGAAAATATATATTTTTAATAATCAATGAATTAATCAAAATGAATTATATATCAACAGTTGTACATGCATTTAAGTTACACATACCACAGTTTTTATGTCAACTGTTTAATAATGTGTCTTGTTATTTTAAAGTGTATTCTCATTGTCTCTTTGTTTTCCTTTCTGTGTTTGGTTTCTGTTTTTGATTTGTTTTTTGATTACCTGTATTAAATCATCACTGATTTCTTTGTGTATTTAAGCCCTTCTGTTTCAGCCATGTTTGGTTAGTCAATGTTTGATTGTATTCATGCTGTTCGGCCGGGGTGCTTGGACGTTCTTGTTATCTCTCTATGTTGGATTGTTGCTATTTCCCCATATGGACTATTATGGTCTGGATTATCTGTGTTTTTTGTCTTTTGTTATTAAAGTTGTGCATGCACTTGGATTCTCTCTCTGCCTCGTCAATACACCACCGTTACAGAACGATAATCACACTAAGTCATATCGTGATTTCAACTTTATTTTGATTAATGTGCAGCCCTTGTTTATATTATTTAATCTTACATTTTATGATTTAACCTCCTACAGTTCACTCACAAACCCCAAGGAGTTTGGGAAACCATGGTGTATCATATAGACATGAACAGTAAATGTTATTGATGCTATTGGCTGATAGAAGTCAGATGACGAAGCATAGTGCATTATCAAGACCATAAAAGGGCAGCACTATCATAAAATCAATAACTGTCTGAAGGAAGATGCGAAGGCATCCATGAAGTATGGCAACATGGCGCAGCATCTCGTTCCCTTTCGAGATAACTATACTGTATCACAGTAGTGATGATATGGGGATGTTTATACCCATTACTAGCCTGACGTCGTCATACTCAGATTCTAGTCAGAATATGAGTCTGATACTGCTCCATTGGGCTGTGATTATGGGGCATGTTTCAAATGAACCAGGAAAGAAAATGCCTCTGCACTCAATTGGATAGCAATACAACCAATCAGAGCAACGGAGTAAGTGACGTATGCTGTTCATTCATCTTTCCGATCGACAAATGCCTTGATCGCGGTTCTCTGTTCCTCTTTTAAAATTAATGCGCTGTCGATATCTTCTATAACAGATGCAATGGCGGAATCTTCACATCTCAATTATCCAGTGGCAGCCATCTTTGATGTAAATGAATTCAACCCAAGCGCTCTTTGGTGTCGTGGATGATTACGTTACTGTTGATCATCTGTCCATCATCGTTTAAAGCCCACCCTGACAATTTGATTGGTCCGAACAGCTCTGGTTCGAGCATAGTTGCTCCACAACGGATCAAGTCCAGACGGAACTTCCCAACCTCAAATGTTGTGGGCAGAGCTAAGTTCGGCTGGAATCCAGGCTAACCCACTTCACCATACATAGTAAATGTCTGCTCCCCAGCTTGAAAATAAACTACAGCGAACCAAGCATAGCCCAACCCGAAGGATCTGAGCCTAGGGTTACCATACACAAGTGCCAAGAGATTAGCGCCTGGAGATGTAGGATAGCACCCCAGCTCAAATCCCTTGCTAGAGCCCTAGGAGTAGAGCTAACTAGGAAGGCCACAGCTTCAGCTGCATCCACCAACAACTTCCACTCTGGAAGAGAGCAGACTACTACTGCACTACATCAGCCGTCCCCAGGCCTTGCAAATTGTAAAGCTCTTTAAAAGCGACCCAACCGAGTGGAGCATGTACTTCACCGTCCAACTTGGAGAGGCTACAGAAGAGAGCGAGGGACGCCCTTTTTAGTGCTTAATCCATCTGCTCTATCAACTACCTGCTCTAACCCTCAGTCCTCCTTGGAGGAGAATAGCAAAAGTACTTCAGAAGATCCAGCCAGGAAAAACTTCCAGCCTATTAGCTTGAAAGGTGACATACGTACGAGTGGGCAGCAACTAACACCAGTAGCAACTCTACCCCATATCACGCTCTTAATCCTTTCCTCCCAGACCAAATTGCCTCCGAAATAAAATGCTGGATGGGGCAACGAATGAGTAAGTGGGACGGCAATGGCAATAAAGGCCACTATCCCTGTCAGTTGCTGTTTCCCTGGGCGTCACCTTAATAAAAAGGAACCGAAAGACTTCTACCACCATTCCTCCAGGGCAGCACATTGCCTGCTTTAAGCAGGTCCCCTATGTCATCCAGTCCAAAGAGACATGGAGTCAGTTGTGATAATAACATGCTCTTGGCCAGAGTGAGAGAAAGCCAGAGAAAGGGATATAACTGTTTCAAATTACTCCGGAAGCTCCATCTGCAATCCCTACAACCCAATTTTTTGTCTCAGCAGCCGCAGGACCCAAACCGTGTTGCGCAGATACCTGGCTCCCATCCCCCGCAAAGAAAGTCACGCGAGAGCGGAGCTTCCTTTAAAATATTAAGTGAGCAATGATACTCCTTCACAGTGCAATTCTTATCAACAATGAGGAAATCAAAACTAGCAAGCAGCCAGCCACGAGCTAGTCCAACTATCATTAGCGAGTTGACTAGCTATCATTGAAAAAAAAATTGTTTGTAATTTCTTACTAGGCATGCAGGGGAAGGGAAGAGCAAGGTGAAATGAAAACAAAAGTTTCAAAGTAGTTGCAAAAAGTTCTTTGCATTCAGAACAGGTTCATCCCAATACTGAGGTTTCATCGTATGACCAATTTTACATGCATTTTGTGTATTGTCGAGATGCAAAATATTGTATTTTAATATATGTTCCCCATAGTGTTTTGTATTTTATTTTGATCTATTTAAAACTGAGTTTGTTTGTTTGTTTGTTTTTTAAATACATTCTCATGTATTTGTGCTCATCACTTGTTGCAGCCTTAGTTTCTTGCTAATTGTGCAAGTAAATAAAATCCTCTGCTGTTGTACATTTATAAAATATGTTCTTAGATTGATCAAATCTAGTTTGTTTTGTAGTTCAACTGGTAGAGTAAAAGTAAATGTAAAAATATAACCTTCAGGAGTAGGAATTTGATCAGAGCAAATTTCTGATGGGTTTCTGCAGGTTTTTATGCAGGTTGGTCCACAGGATTCATAGTGCCACTCACATTCATCATTGGAGTTGTAATAGTCACAGAATAAAGCTGCAAAAACAAACATTTCAGTGAGCACTATGACAATGTTTTTAAAGATCATAGAAGATTATGCAGATCTGAAATATACCAACAGAAACTAAGTTCTATGACACTGTGCAATTAAAGTTTATAGATAAAAGTAACCAAAAAGGTAATTTATTTTTAGAAAATTTGCGACTTACGGCAAAAGTTTGGACTCCGCCATGTCACACAAATCTTTTTTTTACGGCATTCAGCAGCATAAGCTGCCACTGCAGTACAGAGACAATCACAGTCACCTCCAGTGTCACATGCACAGGTGTCCCTTACACAGGCTTCATAGTATGGGACAGAGTCCACCTAGGAACAGAAAGACAAAATATTTTACAGCTTCCATAATGCTCTTCATGGCAGAAGATTAGAGAAAGTTTTTTATTCCTCTTCCACAAGGGGTTATTAAATTAAATTAAATTAAATTAATATACACTATTAAGAAAACTATTTTCACTAGCACCACAAAATGGAATTGTACAAATAATGATTGATTTTAAAAAAGTTTCCCAAACACTCCTGCTGTCTGTCATTGGTTAAATCATTTATTTCAACATTGAAAAAATAATAAACTTTTAACAAATCACCTTTGTCCTAAAAATTGTTTATACTGATACTTACAGATGCACGACATTCTTCAAAGGCTTTGCTATTAATGATGTTGCATTGTTTTTCAGCCCAGGCTTTCCGATGTGGATTTTTTTCACAAAGGTCCACTGCGTTTGTCACATCTGGTAAACTGGGATTCACCTTCCAGCTATTCCCAAATTCCTCTGGATCCGTCACCTCTTCTCCATTGTACTTCACAAAGTCATTGTTCGCATTGCCATCAAAGTTTCCACACAGTCCACACACCTTGCCCTGTCATAGAGATCATGTGGGATTTTAGGTGAGGAGTTGTATTGTAAGTGGTTTTGTGTGTTCGTGTCTGAATGGCTGTACCATTAAGGAATGCATACCTTTAATTTGGGATGGAGCTGGAGCATCAGACTTGTTTTATGGTCCCAGATTAAGTTCAAAAGACCCTCGACCTCTGTGACAATATATATCCCCGCAGAATAAATCTGATATTGGTAATCAGTGGCATTGTTTTCAAAAACTCCATCCTCTGATAAAAGTATCTTGTTTCGCTGCAGGAATTTAATAATGAGTAGCAAAACATTCTCCATGAAACTGATGTAGGTAATTGGTCTTTCTATTATGATATTATCACAAAGGACAACATTTTTTTACAGATTTTGCATTTATAATTTTTACAAATATCTATCCTCATTATATAAATTATACATGTTTGTGATTTTGTTGTTTATTGCACAAATTTTACACATTTTATAATACTACATTCATGCTCAGTTTGAGCTATGAAATAAACTCACCCCAAATGAGAGACTGATTGACTTGCAGATGTTGTCGGTGGTCTCACAGAGTCTGTTCTCTGTGACAAGGTGGAATGAGTGAGTCTGGTCCATATTGTAATCATCCTAGAGGAGTTACACACAGTAACTGGTCAGGCAGTGAAGAAGTAGACATGGAAGGGTGAATTCACTAAACAGTTGTGTAACACTTTATTTTAATGCTCCCTTTTGAACATTCTTTTGACTATAAGTAACTTTGCAACTAGGCCTACATGTCAACTAACTCTCATTAGAGTATTACACCGTGTCCTAACCAGACGTGATGCGATAAGATACAAGCGACAAGCAATTTATCTGTTCACACCAGACGTGACAGGGCTACAAGATGTGACAAAATCAATCAAAAACCACAGCCAATCAGAACAGTGTGTGGGCGGGCTCTCGCGACAAGTGCACGGCACCAGAGGTTAATCTTGATGGCACTCGCAAGGAACTGGATAGGAACAATCAATTATAAGTGTTTCATCATTTATAAGCGATATATACTTGTTACGGATAATGCATCATTAATCAGCAGGTTTTCTTTTACGGGTAAAATGGGCCAAAAAAGAGATTTAACTCACACTGAAAAGTAAAAAATTATTAAATGCTCATAAGAAGGCTGCAGTTCTAATACAATACTAGAAATTGCAAAATGAAGGCATGACCACTGGACAGCAAAACGTTTGTTGGTTCAGCAGGGTCATACAAGAAAAGGACAAGAAGAAAAGACACATGCTAACTGCAAAAAAAAGGAATTTAGTGTGAAACCATCAGGAACTCTTTAGTCTCCAGTGCCACCATTTTCCAGAATGGCAACCTACTCTGGAGTCTCCAGAAGTACCAATAAGCGTCCATTGGTCTCACCTAATTTAACAGATTCTAGTATTGCATCCTTCTCATGCGCATTTAATCCTTTTTTACTTTTCAGTACGTGTTAAATCTCTTTTTTGGACAATTTTACCTGTAAAAAAAAATCGGCTTAATAATTATGCGTTTTTCACTTCCAGCCTTCCTAAATTATATATCACTTACAAATGATTAAACACAAAATTAATAGTAGTTATTAAGATTGATGTGGTTTGGAATAGGTAAAATGTGCTTGGAAAAAAATATGATCAGAATATCAACTTGCATAATAATTATGCACACACTGTTTTTATACATCAATCGAAAATAAAACATGGGTTGATATAATGCCCACCCACCTCGGGAGCGCATTATTTTCTAATAATTCAACAGCCTGGAGTCTATTATTTCTTACATATATTCATATTTTATTTCGGTATGTAATGAAATAAAGGCTGGACTCTAAAATAAGTACAGATACTTGAAAATCTACTTAATTAGACTACAGTCACAAAGTAAAAATACTTAGTTACTATCCATCACTGAGGGACACAGACAAGGAAAAACATACATGGGCTAAGGTGTGTTCACGGTCTCCATGGAAGTAATATTTCCTGCCATCAAAAGTCTTGAAATGACCTTCACCGTAGACAGTACAGGTGCCGTAGCATGGCCTTTCTGTACAAATCCACATCCCGTCTATGCATGTGCTAAAATATGAATTTTTATTAAACAATTATCATCATTGTTAACAACACACTATAACAACATGGATTATCTATATGATGATTGGGTGTCTGGCTCACCAGGTGTTACAGTCCTGCTGAACTTGCTCTCCAGGTGAATAGTTGCCTCCATCGTGGGTACAGTTACAGTTTTCCCTCTCCACACACCCACCTTTGCCATCAGCCAGAAGGCCGTCTGGACACATACACCCGGATACACACCCTGTGCTCACCTATAGCCAATACAAACCAAAGAATTATGTCCCAAGCAATATATATATATATATATATATATATATATATATATATATATATATATATATATATATATATATATATATATATATGTGTGTGTGTGTGTGTGTACAGTATGTATATTATTCTTTTCATCCTATTGTTCATGTATCCTCACCCATCCATCCATTTTAACTCACACAATTGTTTGGGTCTTGTTTCTCACATGTCCTCTGACACTCTGTCCCTCTTGTTCCTGGATTTGAGCAGTTGAAGAAGACCATTGGATCGTCACAGTCTAAATCAGAATAGCACATGGATGAGGAGCAGAAAACTTGCACACATCATGCCAATCTCAGTAATGTCTTAAGTTTGAATTTGGCAGATGGTATTGCTGAAGAGGTATTTTCTGCTCACCTTCTTGGCTGGTGCAGTTCAATTTGCCATGGTTACATTTGCTGTAACATGACAAAAAAGGAAACATCAAGAGTAACTACAGGGTTTTTATCAATAATGAATGAGTCAATAATGGGGTATGTTGAACTACTATTTTTACCATTTAACACCATTGTTGTAGAATATTCCTGATGCGTCTATGACCTTGTCACCATTGTAACAAGGACACTGGTCAGCATGTACACATTTGTCTTCTTCATTTAAGTATGTTCCCTCAGGACAGACACAGCCGTCTACAGGTGTGAAGGACCCTTGGCAGGTGTTATCATGTACACTGAGAGAACGGCAGGTGCTTCCACAGCTGGTCACTCCGTAAGAGTACTTCATGTTTCCTGGACACTTCCTGGACTCTAGAGTCACTGTACAGATAGATTACCACACTTTTGTTATGATTCATTGTTTCATTTCATGCAAAATCAACACAATGTGATTCAAATGCACGTTAATAATACTCGCATTCACATTTACATTTCATGCCATACATATAAACAAACAAATAAATGAAGTTCTCACCACAGGGTTCTGAATCCATCCATCCCTGGAGAATAACTCCTTTGGCAGCACATGCGTGGGCATAAGTGGACATGGCCGCACACATACACTTATCAATATCTGAACACCTGCATATATCATAGACGCACCACTACAGAGGATGAAAACCAAATTACATTAATAATGGGGGCTCTTTAAATTTATGTACCATATAATTTAAATGAAAAGAGTCTGTTTAGTGCAAAAACACCCACTTGGTAGTAAATCTCAGGACATATTTCCGAATGACATGGGGAAAAGTCTCCGTTTTGGTTTGTGAGACGGGAACACCAGTCTTTAGCTATTGTCTCTGAATGAAATGGATAAAAACATTCAGCACAGCTGAATTTTAACCCTATACTATCTTTGTCATCTAGTATCCCAAATAACATGGATCAAAAATATCAGGAAGGGGAAAGCAAAGCCTCTACTTATACTATGAATTATTTTTTAAAATTCTCTCAAAATCCTTTTATCAGTGCATGTTGTATTAATGTTTATAAAACTGAGTACCTCTCTGAGAAATCACGCTACAGGGATTTTCTGGGAAAAATGTGACATCTGTACAACTGTACAAGTTTTTCGTCCATAAGTTGACAAATGTTGTTGGTGTGCCCTCTGTAATGCCTGATTCCGTTTTAAAGTCGTCTTCTTGGATGTCGTTATAGTTTCCACATAGACCTGAGGAGCAAGGTGTAGAATTAAAAGAAGTTAGAGACAGTCATAACATACTCTTTTATTAATTTTGTCTATATGATTCAAACTTTGTATAACAAGTCTTTTCCTAAAATATATGTGCAGAGGGTAGAGTTATTACTTACATTAGAGGGGTCATTACAATAAAAATTACAAAATGATTTGTGTCTTATATTTACTAACCACTCATTTTCCCTTTCTCTTCAGTGCTGGCTACAATATACAACTGCATGACTGGAGCCAACTGGATCTCTAGACGAAGACTCTTCATATCAGCAATAATGAAGGAGGAAGAGGGCTGGAAGATGCTCACAGGACCTGCATTGGACAACGAAATGAGTGGGTAAGAAATAAAACAAGGCGCAAAGAGTTTTGCATCTCAATCAGCTCCCTAGTTCAGTAGTCAGGGCATTGACCATGAATTTGGCCATTTTAAAGGCTGTCTCAATCGCAAAATCCTTCTAGTGTACTGAAACGTTCGCTCTCTAAAAAATCCCACAATGCACCGCAAAAACCAGGGAGCGTTGATGCTCACTATTTTCCCTTAACGTATATTCTGTTAAATTTTCTGAAGCGCGAAACATAAATTGCACGTGCCGAATACACATTACACATCATGAAACGCGATAGAAGTTTTGAAAAAACAAACTGCTATTAAGGCCCTGTTTACACCTGGTATTAAGATGCGTTTTGCGCACAAATGGACAACACTTAACACAGGTATAAATGGGGTCTAAAACATTTTGAGCTTGTCCACTTTCAACCACTTCCAGAGCCAGTACGGGAATTTGTGTACACAATATAGTGATTCACAAGCTAGGAAGGGAGCTGATTAAAGGTGGGGTATGTAATTCTCTTTTTTGGCCATTTTTTCAAAATCACTTAAAATCCTATTCCTAACCCACTTACTGTACAGCCACTGAGTTAGAAGCACTGAAATAAAAATTAAGCAATTTAATCATCTGTGGAACGGGCAGGACTCGAAAAACTCCAGCCAATCATTTCCAAGACCACCTAGAATCATTGGACAGTAAGTGCGTCAATCAAACGGTCGTACCATACCCCCCTCCCCCCATCCATGTCCATGTTCTTTGAATGGGTGGAGTCAAAGGAAAGAAGGTAGGACCATTTGAGTTGTGTATTTTCAAAATCTGCCGTCCGTTTTGCAAATCACATACCCCACCTTTAAGAGGAACCCCTCAATGAAGCCTGAAAAGGAAATGTAAATTAAGTAAAACTTTATATTTTAAAGATTCACATTCATACATGGAGACACCAAAATAAAATAAATAGTATGAGAAAATCAATAATAAAAAGAAATGAAGATAAAAAAGAAATGAAAAAGAATAAAATACGAAACTACATAATTTTGAGTATTAATAAATTCTGTAAGACAGGTAAACAGTGAAGTGATTTATATGACCCAGCTTACAGGACAGTCATTCTTACAGTTCTCTGTCGGTTGTACAGAGATCTGATGTGCGAGACATATTATTTGTTGTACACTAACTTTAGATGAGCATTTTGTGTTTGCTGGGGATAACCCACCTTCAAGGACAGGAAGCAGATATGGACGTTCATTCCGTGTAACGGATCCACTGGAGGAAAAACTGATCTGTTTTGAAAGTAAAACAGCAACAAAAAAATTTTAGTTCTATTGTTTTACTGTGAATATAATGAATAAAAAATAAAAAAAAATCCTGATTACTAAAATAAAATGTACAAAAAGTAATCACACAAGATTGCATGCTAGTATGAAGGTAATTAAATAGAAATAGTTCACCAAAAAATATAATTCTGTCATCATATCATCCTTGTGTCGTCCTTGTGCCAAACCAATATGATTGACTTCCTCAGCACACAAAAGGAAACTTTTTCAAGAATTGTCCAAGATCCGCCCCTTTTTCTTTTTTCTTTTTTTACTTGTGCACTACAAGTTTTCTAAAGCCATCCAATTATTTTAGTGAGAAACAGACTGAAATCTAAGTAATTTTTCACTGAAATGACAGCTGTTAACGGCTGTGATCAAACCATTGTGCAATTAGTGCAACTAAATCATTCTTGTTCATGAATGATTCATTCAGACTGGTTTGTGATCCGAATAAAGATCTGACAATTTCTATCTGTTCTTCACAAATCATACAGCAGCACATGGGTCATCGTCATCTAAATTACTTTTACTTTCATGGTGCTTCTGCATGCTTTTTGAAGCTTGAAAGCTCCAGTTTGAAAGCTCCAGCTCCATTCTTTGTCACTGTATTAAAAAAGCAACCAATACATTCTTCAGAAACTTGTATGGGTTTGGAACAATGAGTGAGTAAATGAAGACAGGATTTTTCTTTTTGAGTGAAAAATTCCTTTAAATTGTTTAGTTGCTGCCTTAAATTTTTAAGTACAATTAACTTGGATGTCATTTCAACTTAAATTACATTAAACTGACTTAAAATTTTTTTGAAAATTGCTTAACTTGATGAGTTAAAGCAATGAAAAAGCATATGTTGTCATATTGATCAAATAATTTCTTTCAGCATGAGGTTGAGTCAAAAGTTCAATTATACAAATGCTTGTGTCCTCTAGCAGTGATTGCTTGTTTTCTCTAGCAAATAGTTAGTTCAAAATCCTCTTAAATTAGAATAATTTCTGTTAAATCAGAAAAACAATGAATATTTTTGTAATTGCGGTTGTGTAAACAGGTGATTTAAACTGAAAAGGTAAAAGACATTTGAGTTGTGCTGTCATTTAGAGTTTATAGAAATGGAATGTATTAATTAACAAGGGCTTTTTTTTACTACTTTTTTCATGAATTGATGTTTTTTGTGATTGTTTTACTTTTTAAATTTAGCTGAAAACCAGTATATACAGTAACCAGTATAAATATATGTATATTAAACAGAGCTTACAGTGGTTCCCGAGATGACAAGGGTAACTGAATTTAGACATATATCTGTTCGTTCACACACTGCCAGATTTCCCATGACAGCAATATCACTGTCATTAGCGTGCTGAAAGCAAACAAACAAAACAATAAAATTCATAATTTAAATAATTGATCTTTTCAGTGAGTCTCTTTTAGTCCAGGTTAAGGTGCATTTTCTTTATTGAGAGTCGCAGACCTTAGTGAGGATGTAGTCACAGTTGCCATTAAAAGTAAAATTTTTTCCATCATAAGTGGTGATGTGAGACCCTCCTACAACAGAGCAGATTCCGGGACATTCCAGATCCATGCAGTTCCAATGTCCAGCAGCACACACACTGAGACAGTATGGAAGCAGTGTTAGGATATGTGTATTCTGTCAAATGTTATGTCTGTCTGGTTCATGTGTTCTATTACAAATGACTCACCATGTTTTACAAGCTTGTGTGTATGACTTTCCTGATGAGTATATGTTGCCATTGTGCTCACATGGGCAATCGTTCACATGAACACAACCATTATTACCAATGTCATCCTCAACGGTGCCTTCACAAAGAGTAGGCAAAATTTATTGAGAACATAATAAACCAAACAGTTCTGATACTTAAGCTGCTTGCATCAAATGTAATATTCTTGCAAGGAGAAGCTTCATTTGAAAATAGAACCTCCTAGCATTTTGTAAATAATTTCTAATGAGAAAATGATCAATTTTAATATAAAAAATGCAGCCTTGGTGAGTATAAGACTATAAACCTTGTCTCCTATTATAAATTGTTACCTTCAGGGCAGAAACAGCCGTCCACACAGTGTTCTTTACACATTAGACTTGCGTTTGGATCTTTGCAGGTGTTCTTGCACGGACTTCCACACTCCAGGTATTGCATGTTTAGAGGACATGACTTTGCTGCTCCAAGCAGAACACATAATAAGTCACAAATCTGTCTATTGATTTCATTTGTTTATAGCAAGCTTCCAGAAATGATACTCACGACAGAGCTGCTCTGTCCTCCATGTTCCTGGTTTTCCTCCAGCATGTGTGCACTGTCGTGAAATCTCCGTGAGTGTGTTGCAGAGACAGTCGTGATTGCCGTAACATCGACACAGGTCGTTCACACAGGCTTTTTCAAATGACCCCATGTCCATCACATTGTAACAGTCGCTAAACCCTGGACTGCTGAGATACTCAAGGCAAACACTTGTCTGGGAGATTAAAAAAAAAAAAAATCATAGAACCCCACTGGTGATTTTTAGCATTTTTAAAGGCCCTTCAACTAAGCAATATAGAACCATAACAAATTTGAACAAATACTGAAATATTATAAAATTTAAAAGAAGCAATAGAATATGAAAAAGAAAATTTTCTATTTTATTTCAAGAAATATGAGCACAGCCCAAACATCTGTTACTAATTTGTCATAATACCTGATTTTCGCACTGATCATTAGGAAGAATGACGTCGCCACAGGATTCAGCTGAAGGCACCTTCAATTTGTCCAGATCATTAACATCTATACATGTTTCAAATTGTATCAAAAAAAGATTTCATCAAAATGTGATCTCAATAAAATATGAATTACTGAACTGCTGGTGATTTTATCATAATGAGGTTTACCATTGTCAACTAAATCATCAGCCTGATTGCCATTGAAGTTTCCACAGAGTCCACAGGTCTGACCTTTGTACTTCTCAGAAAGTTCAATCTGGAATATTATATAAAAATATAAGATTTTTAGAGGACTGAGATCTGGCCTTTGGGTTACAAATATACTATACAGTAATTGCATATTTGAACAGAGAAATAGCATACCAATAAAGATTGGTCCTTCTCCCAAAAGACAGTCACTCCATGTTTGTTTGAGATCTTAACAACTGATGGGCTCAGTTCAACAGTAATTCCATTCTTATAGGTTGAATTATACAACCTGATAGAGCAAGTTGCAATAAGAAAACATTCAATAAAAGAAAGATGTGTTTTCGGAAAATCATGGACATTTGGATGCAGTCTTAAGTTAATAAAAATAAACTCACACTTGATCGTCCATGATGATGTCATTGTTGGTGAGTTTAATGACTGCCTCCAGTAGATCTATTGTGATTTTGCTAAAAACGATTGAGCCATTCACAATCTCTCTTTGCATTTGGATGTTAAAATCAGGTGGTGTGCTGTGACACATCACCGCCAGAACGTAGTTGCACGTGTCTGGCACTTGAAAGAAATGACCATCAAATGTCTTGAAGTGGAAATTTCCCCATGTACTGCAGATCATGGACTGATGATAAGAATTTGGATTTGGTTCTTCTAAACCCAACAGAGAGAATATATATCAATAATATATCTGTACTAGCACTGTTTCATTTATTCAAAAACACTATGAAATACTTCATACCTCTAGTTACCATCAGAGTTTTCATGTTAGGAGGGAACACTAAAGAAGAAGACAAGAGGAAGAGTTTGTTTTTAAGATTTCTGCTGTTATTACGATCAACATTTAATTAGTGAGGGTATTTATTGTACAAGACAATGTGTAGGTTCATTCAGACATTTACTGTATTTGAAAAAATATTCAGAGATTTATCAAGATATATGATTATTATTATTAATAATTATTATTAATATAATTGTTATTATTATTTAATAATTTTATCATTTTAATTCTTTGTAAATTTATTCAATTAGTACTGGGGCTAGATGTTTTCATGATATGTCAATTAACAGGGCTGTGAATCTATTTAACAGTTTTCCATGATTCACTGTGATTAATCATGTTAGGTGCAATTAATAAATTTAAACTTATCATAAATGCTGTTTATTTACAAACCAAAGCAAATTAATGTGGAATCAACATATTGTGATTTAATGGTATGGTATCTTTTAACTTCTATTATTATTCTGATTATTCTAATAAATACACACTCCCCCCTACATTAATCCAAGAAATGAATGTGCTAATACAAGAATACATAATACATAAAAAATGCATTAAATTGACTCCCTCAATTAATATCTATAATACATAACACACATGAAAATGAAATATTTACCAGATGCTGTTGTCATGAATTCCACTACAGGGTCACCCATACCTTCCATATAATTTCCTATATCAACATAAAAAACAGAGATACATATTTACAATAATATTGTGCATTGTGAAATGAGAACAAAACTGATTTAAATGTTTAGTCTTCTTACCTGCTTGTACGGATTGCAGCCCCACCAGTAGAACGACCCATTCCAGCATCCACATCTGGGACATCCTCACAGTCCCTGTGGAGACAAGATCCATCCTCAAGAGCTAAAGTGAGCTGTCTGTCAGCACTTGCTCTTTTATAGTGAATTTTAGATTTCGTTGAAAGAATGTAATTTGTGATCAGAAGGTGGAACCCGGCTAATCTTTTAATCAAATGAATGTGTAATATCAAATAGCTGTATTTGAGAACGGTTATGCAAACCTTGGTGAGAAACACTTTCTTATAAACAAAACTGCATTTATCTGTGTTATCATCTCAAACTAAACAAGGATGTGTGTTCTGACAGTGGGGATTTAATTACTAATAATTTATATATAAATATACACAGCATGATGCACAGTAAACTATTCAATAAAAATCTACCTGTGTTGCTAGTTCTGGGTTAGCAAGAGATTTGCATTTACATTTAAGAGACCCAATATTGACATCTATTTTGTCTATATTTCACTCTACAAATGAAAATAGTTTCAAACAAAGCCGAAGCAGGATCAACTGTTGCATGTCGCAGAGCAACCCACAGACTGGCATCCTGTCTGGAACGCCACAAATATTTCTGATAGAATACAATGTAAGATGACTGGAGCAACCAACTGATCCACTACCTAATGTTCCTTGTTCCTGTTGCATTGCATGCAAAGAAACAATACTTAAGGATGTCTGGTATTAGCAAATAATTTGGGTACGTCATATGGCCATTACAATTATTACATTAACCCCCAGTTTCACAGAAAAGGCTTGAGCCATATCTTAAAATATGTCAGTGCCATTGTTTTGTCTCAAGATGCACACCAGTAAAGTTTTTCTAAGGTATATTTATAAAAGCTGCAAATGTCCTAACTGAACCTAGGTCTAATCCTGGCGTAATCTAAACCCTGTCTAAGCAAAACCAGGACTATGTGTATTTACATAATAATAAACCAAACTGATACAGAGTGGTCTTCCATCACCCAAAAGACTACCATGTTTGTTAGAGATTTTGATACTTGATTAACTTTGCTCGATTTTAATTTGTCTTTGTCTTGTAGGATGCATTAGACATCCTGTCAATGCAAGTTTCAGTCTGGTATATTACAAATAAGCTTCTTTTTAAAAAAAATAATTTTTCATGATTAATCCATGTATTTTTTAAATCCACTTTAATCCACTGCTAAAGATTAGGAAGATCTCAGACAGTGAAATCTGCTCTTTTAACAACAGGATAACACACCGACCATAACATAAACATATAATTTTAGTCAACATACCGACAATTCATTTTCCATGAGATAGGAAAATGAAGGCTGAAGTAACTAAAGTAACTGATATTTTGAAGAATGTCAGTAACCAAACAGTTAACTGGAACCATTGACTTCCATAGTATTTTTTTTTTCCTACTATGGAAGTCAATGGTTCCAGTTAACTGTTTGGTTACTGACAAAAATATCTTCCTTTGTGTTCAGCAGAAGAAAGAAATTCATACAGGTTTGAAACAACTTGAGGGTGAGTAAAGGATGACAGAATTTTCATTTTAAAGTGAACTATCCCTTTAACTTTAGTGCAAGTGATTCTGTCACAGCCCTGGTTTGTAGCGGGCAAAGAGGCTCCGTCCTATAAAGGAAAAGAGAACAAGTCAAATTCAGTTAAAGGACATTGCAAAAACATTAGATTTATATTCAGGGAATAATTGCTTAAATTTTGCTGTTTCTCACACACATTCAGAAAACTTGCGATATAGTGTGCAACTAATTTTATAATGCTTTTTTGTCCAGCTTCAGGTTTTGTTTTGTTTTTTGATGACAATTTACCTCTGTTGTATGGAAAAAAGCAGCACGAACGGTTTCATTTCGTGTCCAAGGGCAAAAAAATCGTTTTTGACATGAGGATAAGTTAAACATTTTTTAAACATGTATAATTATTTACATTTTTGTCCTTTTCAGCCACACCTCAAGATGACTGAGCTTTTGACGTTTGACCTTACCTGCAGTATATGCTCGACACCATTGATGTTGATGATGCAGTGAGTTTGCACACACTTTCCACAGCATACGACCGAGCTTTCAATATATTCAACAAATGAAAGTCAACAAAATTAAACTCGTTCCTGAGACAAGCCGATCAGAAATGCGTCAAACAACTTACAGGTTTACATGTCTCATTGCACTGGACAAATCCACATTTGATCTTAAACCACTGTGTTTTAGGATCCACATCCCATGTACAGCTACATTCCTGACAGGAAACGACGGGGATGTCGGTACCAGGCTGAGGGAAGTGAGGGAAGAGAGTTGAGCGTGCAAAATTTTCATTAATAATTATTTAAATATAAAAAATTAAAAATTAAAAAAAAACTTGAGATATTTGATTTTTAAAATGGTAATATTAGAGTCATTTTAGTTACCTCATACTCTTTGTTTTTGTGGACACAAACTTTCTTTGGCTCTAAGGAGGCAAACGGCAAAAGATTACAAAATGATATTCAAGGTGATACAGACAGCATCTGAGATGAAAACAGGCATAAGAATATCACAAAAATGAAGTGAATTGTGAATAATAGTGATACCGCATTTGATTTCCGGACAGCATTTTCCGTTAGGCACTTCCAGGATCGGCGCATATCCGACTCCACACTTTTTATCCAAAGGTGGGCAAATGCTGGTAACCCAGGTTACAAAAATGGAATAGGGAGCATTGACACATGAATGAGCTGAGTATTTGTTTTCTTTTCATTTTATTGGTTATTTTTGTGTGTTTTGGAAAGGCCAATTAGGGTGGTTTTTGTTTGGAAGGACCGACCAATGAAAGTTGGGAATGTTGTGTGGCGCATTTTTTGTTTTCCGGATTTTGCACGCGGTTGGAGCTCGATCTCTCTTTTGGTCAGCAGAGCAGACGTGATTCAGTTACTGGTACGAATATAGTTGCACTATTTTATGGTTACTTTTCAGTACTGAATGAATTATAAAGATGAATTTAAGTCACAGTTCTCTCTCCAGTTCTATCATCCGCCATCTTGGATTATTTTTTTCACTGAGATTGTCAGAATGCATTCTGGAATTAATACATTTTAGACCTATGAAATGAAATACTCATATTGAGTATGGTTTTAAACACCGCAACACCTCACGTGGTGTCCCAGAAGAGTCCAGACATCCTTAAAATAAAAAGGGGAGAACAAAATCAAAAGAAATGTTTTCAAAAAGTGGCCAAGACATGAGGGATGATGCAGAAAGGCACATGTTTTTTTTTATACATTTCAATTTGAATGCAGTAACAGCAGTTGTTGTAGCTGTTGATGGCGTTTCTGTTCCTGTGGGAGGTAGTGTTTCTGTAGATGGTGTTGCAGCAGTAACTGCTGAAGTAGAAGTTTCTGTTGACACAGCTATAGCAAAAGCTGAAGTAGCTGTTGATGGCATTTTTGGTGTTGTTAGTGTTACTGTAGTAGGTGTTGAAGTGAAAGTCTTGGTGGTCGGTATTGTAATTGTTGTTTTAGTAGTCTGTGGTGGAGTTGTGAAAGTGAATGGTGTAGTTGTTTTCATGCCATTTGTAATAGTTCTTATTATCATGCCATTAGATCCACATATAGCAGTGAAACATGTTCCATTCCCATCTGTGGTATCGTACACCACTTCTCCAGTAGTATATATCTTCCCATCATAGGTACACAGAGAAACACATTCTGCATTGAGGAAAACACCCTAGGAGTATAATACAAGGGCAGATGGAATAAACAAGATACACACATTTCTATTGACTCAATGTTTCGTTACTCTAGGAAAAAAAATATTCATACTAATGACAAATACAGTATATTATTTCACTCATAATTTTGCAGTTACTCTAATTTATTTATTCATATTAATTAATGATCATATTAATTCATACCCTCTAGGAGAGGAATTTGATTAGAGCAGGTTCCTGATGGGTTTCTGCAAGTTTTCATGCAGGTCGATCCACATGTTTTGTAGTGCCACTCACATTCACCTGGAGGGTTGTTGTAGTACTCACAGAATAAAGCTGCAAGAACAACCAATTCAGTCAGCAGTATGACAATATTTATAGAAGTAATAGTATTAATGGAAATTCTGAATGCAATAAACAATTTCTAACAGTATTGGGACTTACGGCAAATGCTTGGGCTCCTCCATGCTACACAAGCTCCTTTTTTACGGCATTCAGCAGCATAAGCTGCCACTGCAGTACAGAAACAATCACAGTCACCTCCGCTGTCACATCCACAGGTGTCCCTTACACAGGCATCATAGTATGGGCCAGAGTCCACCTAGAGACAGGAAAGTCAGTAGAACCTTTAGGGTAACCAGTTTTGTGTGCTATGCTAAATTGTAAAATGGTAAGATTTTTTTTTTTCAGGCGTGGAACCAACAAAGGCTGACCTTTTAAACAAAATCCAGAAGATCAACAACTTTCTGAATTCACAAAGTTTATAATTGTACATACACGTGAATGGCAGTCTGTAAAGACAAGGCTTGTGATGATGCTGCATTGTTTGATAGCCCAGGCACTCCGATGTGGATTTTTTTCACATGGGTTTATCAAGTTACTCATTTCTGGGCAGCTGGGATTCACCTTCCAACTATTCCCAAATGCCACTGCATCAGTGACCTCTTCTCCATCATGCTTTACAAAGTCATTGTTCGCATTACCATCAAAGTTTCCACACAGTCCACACACCTTGCCCTGTCATAAAGGTCGTATGTTAAGGTAAGAGAATGAACAGGAAAGTGTAAAAGATGATTGTGTGTTTTGTGAATTGTGTGTAGGGGTAATGCTTACCTTAAATTTAGGATGGAGTTGGAGCATCAGACTCGTTTTATTGTCCCAGATTAAGTTCAAAAGATCTTTGACCTCTATGACATTGTATATCCCAGCAGTATGGATTTGATATTGGTATTCAGTGCCATTGCTTTCAACAACTTTAATCCCATTCTCCTCGGATAAAATCATCTTGTATCTCTGCAGGATTTAAGTAGTCAGTGGAATAAAGTTACCAATAAACAGCATAAATAACTGGATATATTATTCTTTTTCAATATTTTACAATGACATCAAGGACAAAAATGAAACTTAGATTTTGTATGTATTTTTTTTATACATGTCCATCCTCTGTAATATATACAATATCTGCTTAAATTGTATTATTATATTAGGCATTTTATACTCAAGCTGAGTTTGAGCTATGAAATAACCTCACCCCAAAGAGGAGATTGATGGACTTGGAGCAAATGGTGCTGCTGCTGCCACAGGGAATGTTCTCTGTGACCAGGCGTAAAGAATATGGACTCTGGTCTGTATTGCAGTAATCCTAGAGGGATTGCACAAATGAATTGTGTGTCAGGTCAGAATTGGACTTTTTTTTTTTCTCTTAAATTAGGCAAGAACCCAAATTGATGAAAAACATCCATGGGCTAAGATGTATTCACAGTCTCCGTGGAAAGAATATTTCCTGCCATCAAAAGTCATGAAATGACCGTCGCCATAAATGGTGCTTATTGTTTTGGGCAAACAAAAATTAGCGCACACTTGGTGATGGTATAGCTGTAATATGCTCTCCTATTTATATCAATGCCGACTCACCAGGTGTTACAGTCCTCTTGAACTTGCTCTCCAGGTGGATAGGTGAGTCCATTATGGACACAGGTACAGTTTTTCCTCTCCACACACCCACCTTTGCCATCTTCTAGAAGGTCATCTGGACACATACTCCCTGATACACACCCTGTGCCAGTGTTGTAGTCAAGTCACCAACTGTCGAGTCCGAGTCACCAAAGAAGAGTCTGAGTCGAGTCATCAAGATTGAGTCTGTATTATATTTCAAGACTGCCTACATTTCTCTACTCTGGCACCTTTAAAGAGCTGATATAATTATAAAAGAGGGTCTACATTAAACAAAAATGACACCACTGTGTTAACAAATACAACTTTTGATTTCAATAATGTAGGCTATTAGTAGCCTAAATGTTAAAATTAACATTAACAATGCTGTAGAAGTGCAGTTTAATAGTAAATGTTAACTAATGTAGTTAAAGCTGCAGTCCGTAGCTTTTTTGGGTTAAAAATTATCCAAAATAATTTTTTGAGCAAGTACATAACCAGCCTGTGTTCAAAACTATGATAAGCTTGTAATAATGTTTTTAATTCAAGTGGTACTGGCGGATTTCCACGGGAAATTCGAGCATGTCTTTGCGTCATTACGTCACATCTGCCCACATGAAGAAGGAGTCTCGGCTAGTAGGCTATATTGCGTGTGAGGATATTGGTGGTGGAGATGTATAGCCTTTTCTCAGAGCACTTGATATATTTAAACTTATCAATTTGATGGCGGATCCAGAAAGGTTAAAACGACAATTACCAGTGACAACTGGAGATTCACCCATTCAAAAGAGAAAACTGCAAAAACACTAAATCTCGGGACATATTTCTGAATGACATTGGGAGAAGGTGCCATTTGGGTTTGTGAAACGGGAACACCAGTCTTTAGCAAATTTCCCTGAGTGGAAAGAATAAAGGCTTGACATAGTTCCGTAATATTTGCATAATAAATTATTGCATATATTATTATTTCTTAATGTTTGTAATACTGTGTATACGGGTTGTCAAAAGTGTTTTCAAGATCTGGACAGCTATATGGGTTTTTCTTCCAAAAGTTGGCAAAAGTTATTGGGGTGCCCTCTATGATGCCTGTTTCTGTTTTAAAGTCGTCTGTTTGGACATCATTATAGTTTCCACATAAACCTGAAATAAGCAATGTGTAGAATTAAAAGTAGTGAATGATTTACACAGTGCCTCTAATTCTTTCACTATACTGATACATTTTTAAAATGTTCTTGCACCTTGGTTCTGGTTCTTGTATATGTTTTAATATATGTTTTAACCATTGGCCAATTTATAATATTTTAATTTTATAAAATGACTGTTTTCGCTCCTTTCAGTTCTCCCAGAGAATAAATATGTACTTGTTTTGAACTTAATTAATTTGCTCATATAACCACATTAACTAAGAGCCAAATTTTGTAGAAAGAGAATTGTCAGTTTGAACTTTATTCTTATGATACAGAACAAAAGTCCATTTTAAGGACCTCTTTCAAGAAAATCGCGATTCATTATCATAGAATAAATAAATCAAACCTATTTGGAACAACTTGAGGGAGAATTAATAAATTAATTTTCAATGTTTGGGTAAAATTACAGATCTTGCCAGCCCAAAACTCATACCAGCAAAGTAGCCTAGCCTACACATTTAGAGTAAATTCTGGTGTAGTGCGTCATACTGTACTATGTATCTTCTCCACACAGTTCTTCAGAACTCACACCCTTGTTTAGTTTGAGATGACAGCAGCGGCAAATATAAGGTTTCTATTTATCCTGTTTATTCTCAAACACCGCTAGTGCATTAATGCTGTCTCCGTGGTGACTGTGATGTCCCAGACGTGGATCTACTGAAAGGGCTGCAGTCGATACAAGCAAATTACCTCAACTTTGTTCAAAAAACGTAGCCTAAGTATACTTTACATGAAGGTATACTCGCAAATTGCATTAAATTGAAAATGCACACATTTTGCGAATGCGATTCCCCATTTCCGAACTCTTCACCTCCTGAAGATGGAATGACCTAGCTGGGACAAAATTAGTCTTCTTCAAAAAGAGACCTGCAAGATGGTATGAATTCAGCTCTCAAACTGTTCTTTCCTTACAAGCTTGAGAAATATTGTGTGAGGAAAATCTCTGGCCTGAGATTTAGCCTTGTTAAATTTACACAACTCTCCAGGCATGTCAAGAAAAATGTCTTTATGTAATGAATAGCAGATCAAAACATCAAAGTTTTGCTGTCATTAAGTGTAGGTTACTTTTAATAACCCTTTGCCTGAAAAGAATAGACCATTTAATGAAATAAGGAATACTGTTTGAAGAGGTTTATTTTGACAATGGCCATCTAACTGTAGTCAATCTCATCTTATTACACACTACATTTTATTTGTTTAATTAAACCACACACGACACGATTTTAGGGCTATTTTCCTGCTCGCATCCATATTCACCTTTCATATTTCACTTCCAAAATATTCAAACTGTTTAAAAATACAACCTATAATATTCAAAAGGCAATTTTCGGTCAATTTTATTTCGCTTTGCAAATTCGCTTCCACAAATTCAGTGGTTCAAATTCGACAGTAAATTCAACATTGATATCCAGGAACTGCAGGAAAAGCAGTAGATTGCCGAGCATACTCTCCATCTGCTGTTAGTCGACCTCACCAGCAGGTGGTGCAAAAGCGCGTGTTGTTGACGAAGACCAGCAACAGTTAGAGCAAGCCATTCATTCATAAAACTCATTTACAGCAATGTAAGTGTATTTGTGATTATTATGACGGCTGTTTTATGTTAAATTCAGTGTCTTCACGGTTACTTTTCCTGTGTAGCCTACATGCATCTTTCTCTACCGTGAACGAGATTGTAATGTTATTCCCCGATGCGGATTTCCTGCAGTTCCTAGATGTCAACGAAGTATTTTCTGTCGAATTTGAACCACTGAATTTGTGGAAGCGAATTTGCAAAGCGAAATAAAATGGACCGGCAATTGATTTTTAAACAGTTTGAATATTTTGGAAGTGAAATATGAAAGGTGAATATGGATTATTTAATTTTTAATAATGAAAATGTGTTTGAAATGTTTTAATTGAAATATTCACAGCTTAAATATTCAACCATGCTGAATTTCAGCCCATAAAAATGCAAGCCTTAAAAATACAATGCATTAAAATGCAAGCATGGTTAATGAAATACATATTTTTACAAGTAGTGCAATTCAACAGGCTTTTTTTGTTTCAAGAACATTTGGCATTATTTTACTTCCATATAAAATACTATAAATTTCGTCAAGTAAAACAGCAGACTTTCAGCTCAATGTTTTTACTCCAATGCTTTGTTTAATCGATGTATGCAGCAGACTGGCATTTTACTGAAAACAATTCAGGAGACTGTAATTGATGCTCTTTATTATGCTTTATTTTGATTTTAATTCATTTCATTGGGAAGAAAAATACATCATTATATCATGCATTACCAGAGAGTCTAAAGAATACAAAAATGCCCCCTTCAAGAACCCACTAAATAGATTATTCTTAGAGTTAACTAATACCCCTAGATCAAACCACAAAGAAAAAATAAGTGGTGCAATATTTGGCAAAATAATTTTAGCCATTAATGCACTTCAACAATCAGCTTAAATCATTGTTATTGTGATTTTCAGTTATATTTTTTTAAATTGTTGCATTTTAGTGACAGATTATGGAGTTATCTTTAAATCGGCAGAAGTCAAGCAGGATCTTTTTATCCAGAGTTCTTCTAGTCCACACACTCGGTAGGAGTGCATGTGCAGCTGTCAACATATGTGTAGTTATGAGGGATCTCATTGCTATTGGCACACTTCAGCGTCACAGTTTTATTCTTTAGTGTCTCCTCTCGACAGCAAGAACAGCTGTGCATCATGATGTTCTTTTCCATTGAATACCTGTGCAGGTTTCCAAGAAAACACCAGTCAAATAATCAATCAAGTGTAGTTAGACGAAGGTTTGGATGCTAAAGGCACACTTAAATATGGACGAATTTTATTGGATTCAAGGAAAAATATCAAACCAAATGGCTACCGATAACAAATGAGCTAACTTTACTTTTCTGAACAATTTTCTGGAGACTTTTCAACAGTTATTGAAACCTTATGATTCTTCTGATAATTGGAAAGAAAAAAATTAGTGGGTTTGTGATCATTAGGTGTGTAATGCTCTCACATTGATTTGGTGTCACAGTGGCCAGTGCAGGAAGTGACTTCTACATCCTCGATGGAAGTGCAATCATTGACATGCAGACGGGTGAGGTTCTTCTTAAGAACACAGTTGCTGTGTTCACCTGAGAGATAATAGAGGCAGGTAAGCTTGAGACTCATGAACAATGCATGCATTGTATGTTATGTAAGGCCTATTATGTTATTTTTAATTTACTTACAACTTACTATGTTAAATGATGTCTTAATAAAGTAAGGTGGACAACTAATTTTAAAAGTTTTAACATTACAAAAATCTTGTTTTTGTCAGAAAGTTTTATATAAGGAAACAGTAACTTACAGATCTCACAACATCCATCACTGTCCAAATGCTTTGTTTCCTGGAAGGACACAAATATTAGAAAGGAAAAAATAGACAGTTATAGTACATTCATTAATTTAAAACAATTAGCATTTTTTTTCTTGAACCACTACAGCCCAAGGTTCAACCAGTTAACACTATGAAGGTAAATCAGTAGCAAAACTCGAGAGCACGTAAATGTGAATTTGAGAACTTGTACAATAAATATTCGTACTTGTACATGAACATTTACACTCACAGCTCAAATGTGAAAACCTGTAAAGTAAAAATCTGAAGTTGAATGTTGAAATTTGCACTCGCATACAATAGTCACAAACCTGTATTCTGAATCTGAAGCTGCAGACAAGTAGTCACAAATGTGTAAAATGCCATTCACAGAAATACAACGACAGACACAAACTTGTAATATATATTTTGCGTTTAATCTTACGTTCACATTCGCAGTACTACCTCAAATAGGCACTTGCAACTTCTCAAATCTGTCACTGCAATTTCAAATTTCGCGCCTTGACTTTTGCTACTCTTTTCGCGATATATCAGGTGCAAAACTAACTTGTGCACTTGAAACTGAGAGGCGGCGAGAGAGAAAGGGGGGCGGGAGCTGGGGTGTTCAAAGGAGACGTTTTATTGGTTGGCAGCTAGCCAATGAAATGGGACTTCGATGATGTCACGAAACCCGTGTGCACTGAAATGCATTAGACTGATATTAAAAGAAATAAACGATATTATCAAACTCACAATGCTTATAATGCATACTACAGAAAAGCAGATGAGCACAGAATATGAACACAACGCGTTTAATTAAGACAGTGGTATTAAAAGACCAAACTCAGGAAACACCATACAAATAAAGCAAAGCAATTGAGCTCTGAATATGGATGCAACGAGTTTAATTGTACGTTTTCCTCCCATAGAAAACCAAGAAAACGCTTAATAAGATTTAATGGACCAACAGTTATAAAATAAATTAAAAAAAAACACAAAAAAAACACATAATTCGTTAAATTATTAATAAAACACAGGCAGCAAGTTTATTTGCACTGAACACACATTTGCTTTCTTTCGTCATATTCTGTGCTCATCTGCTTTTCTGTAGTATGCATTATATTATAAGCATTGTGTTTACTGAGTTTGATAATATCGTTTATTTATTTTAATATCAGTCTAATGCATTTCAGTGCACACGGGTTTCGTGACATGATCGAAGTCCCATTTCATTGGCTAGCTGCCAACCAATAAAACGTCTCCTTTGAACACCCCAGCTCCCGCCCCCCTTTCTCTCTCACCGCCTCTGAGTTTCAAGTGCAAGTTTTGAGTTTTGCACCTGATATATCGCGAAAAGAGTAGCAAAAGTCAAGGCGCGAAATTTGAAATTGCAGTGACAGATTTGAGAAGTTGCAAGTGCCTATTTGAGGTAGTACTGCGAATGTGAACGTAAGATTAAACGCAAAATATATATTACAAGTTTGTGTCTGTCGTTGTATTTCTGTGAATGGCATTTTACACATTTGTGACTACTCGTCTGCAGCTTCAGATTCAGAATACAGGTTTGTGACTATTGTATGCGAGTGCAAATTTCAACATTCAACTTCAGATTTTTATTTTACATGTTTTCACATTGGAGCTGTGAGTGTAAATGTTCATGTACAAGTACGAATATTTATTGTACAAGTTCTCAAATTCACATTTACGTGCTCTCGAGTTTTGCTACTGATTTACCTTCATATAACACTGCCATCCAGAGCTTTGAAGGAATATCTCAACACATTTTGTCATCAGTTACTCAACCTGAATGATAAAAGTTATTTATTCTGCAGCATATCCAAGCTGCTCTTTTTCAAACGGGGGCAGCATATCCAAGGGTGTAATGTGCACTCAGAGTAACAGATATTCTACTTACAGGCACACAGTCATCTGGATTAAAGGGTGGGCATTGTTTTGTGGTCTTCTCAATTACAAATGTGCCATTCATTTGAAGACAAGAAAGAGTTTCACATTTGTATTTGTCCACCTCTCCATCCTAACAAAAGACAGACAGACACATTAAGATCGGGGAACACCACAGATTCTGATAAACTGAAAGAGTTTTAGAGAATGAGAATTTTATGTAAATGTATATCAAATGTACCTGGAGAATACGTCTGGTGTTGTTTGGTGCATCATAAATACAGGCCACTTGAGTACATGTTTCACAGCACTCTCCTTCTTTTTTCACATATTCAAACCCCTTGGAGTGAAAAAAAAACAAAACAAAAAAAACAGTAGTTTTGATAACCCAATAGCACCTTTTTATTGCATTTTAACAAGTATTGCGTTAGAGTTGAGGAAAGAACAAAAGGTGAGATATAGGCTATATATAGCCTACTTGCAGCATAAGTCCCTCCCACTCTGAGGTATCTGGGCTGCAGCGATACATACTTGAGCTGACATGGAGGTCCAGCAAATCTGCCATATATATTTTACTACTGTTGTTGTGTCACGGAATGTAGTTTTAAGAGTTTTTAAGGTGAGAATGTAGCTATTTAGACCTCAATCATGTGACTCGGATATGAACATAGGGCCTATTATACAATTTGTTTAGACGCTTTTGCAGATGTGAGCTCCAGACCATCAGCTGCCATTCAGTGCTCATGTACCCGCAGAGAACAGCTTCATCTCAGCCAGTCCTTCGGGAACTTATGTAGATAGTGGTTAAACATGAGATATAATTCATTTGGGGTATATCAAACAGGCAATATTTGGTTTTATTAATCTATTACTTGTTCCAGAGCAAATCGATTTGGGTTAAGGGGAAAATTAAGTTTCATAACTTTATATTTAGAATATATTTAACTGAAATCCTGTACTAGAGCACTGCTTTTGTACGTTTGACTGAAATTTTTTTTTTCCTATTGTCTATTGTTAATTTAAATATTATTGTTCAATTAACATTATTTTATATGCAAAAAATAATATGCAATTATACTGCCAAATACGCTGTATTTGGTATTGAGAAAGAATCCATTAGTGATTGTGATATGGACTTATCAAAGTTACATTATTACGCCATGAGATGGCTTTATGAGTGAGTTAGTAGCAAATTGAAAGTGACTGGTTGTTTTTAGTTTTTTTTTTTAGCACTATCATGGGAAATCCCCTTAATTTTTAAAAGGACAAAGACAAAGATATCGCTTTCCTCAGGAGACATTCAAACTTTATTATAATGGATATAATATATGGACATCGACCTAAAGAATGAATGCCATTTCAAATGCTGGTAATACTCACGTTTAGTCGATCTCTCTCTCATAATACCATAATAGCCTACTGTACTCTATATAATACAACTAAGCTTCAATGAAGCGACTCAACGTTCAATCGTTACTAGTTCTAAAGTTTCATTTTAGAATTAGTAGCAGAGGCTTGGGCTCAACTGTCAAACTGTCAACTTGAGATTTGAATCTGTGACGGATGGAAGTAGTTCTGCATGAAAGACTGGGGGTTTTAAAGACATTCCATTGTTGTCTCAAATTTATTTACTCATTGTGCCATCCAACTGTTGCTAACTCATAGCTAAATCACTGCTCATGTGATATTGCTAATTTATACTACAGGCTTGAATGCTTGAGTCTGATTAGTTTAAAAATGTTCTAGGTGTGCAATTATTTTCAGGGAAACCATAGACATATAGAATACACAGAGCGCTGGATCGTACGCGAACAGCGACACCATATTGGTCCGGGCAACTTGCTGTAACTCTCAAAAGTGGCCTGAAGATGCCTGCTATTTTGAAGTTTTTCAAACCGCCATTAAATCCAAACTATTTCTAGGGTAATTACTTTTCACATGCAAGTCTGAACAGTTGTTTTTGGTTTTATTTGATTATCATAAAATTATGTTGACAACTATTTTGCCATCAAAGTCAAACTATTAATAGCTAGCTATACCACAGTTAGTTATGAAAACTGAGACTCTGTATAGTGTAACTGAGACTTCTCTATATAGTTTAAATAGAGCACCTCTTTAATGCATTTTCAAATCAGACAGCAATACTAATGTATACTGATCACAAGCTTAAACTGCAAGTATTACCTGAGGGCAAATATCCTTAGGACAGACTTTAGGAGAACATTTCACAATATGTAGTTGAGTATGTGGGTCTTTGTCCATTTCACAGTTACATTCAACACAAGGATCATCTGGGATTTTAGTCCCAGGCTAGAAAAAAAGCACACAGAGAATAACGTGAACCCAACATGCATTGTTCTGAATTAAAACATATTGTATGTTTTCCAGAGGCAATGTTTTACCATTTTAAAATCAGTATAAATCAAAATTGTATGTAGTACATGTGTAGCCTTTTTTTTTGTTGATAATTGAATAACATGTAGGTTAAAAAATATATAAGTAGGCTAATATGTAATCCTCTGCATATAAAAAAAAAAAAAAAAAAATTAACTTGTGTAGTTTCAGGTGTAGATTTAAGGAGTTGTAACTAGGGAAAACAATAAAAACTTAAAATTATTGAACACCCACATTAAAAAAGTTTCAAATCATATCACAAATTACACCAAATTTTTTAAGGTTTTTGAGTTTTAAACTTGTTAAGATACCTCATACTCCATGTTGTTGTGGACACACACTGATTTTGGCTCTGTAGAAGCAAGACATGCATGTTAAAAACAGTCTCAGGAGAAAATACACAGCATCTGACAATGGTCACAAAGACAAGCTGATCCAAGTATTTAATACTAATAGTGATACCGCATCTGATTTCTGGACAGCATTTTCCGTTAGGCACTATCAGGTCTGGCAAATATCCAACTCCACACTTTTTATCCGAAGGTGGGCACATGCTGACATTACAATCTACATCACAAAACAAAGTAGAGGAGACTTTAAGAAAAGGACACTGCAGCAGTAAAGGGAAACTCATTAAAAAAAGAAACTAAGCTTACTGCAAACTTGTTTGCTGCAGCATGGATCTGAGGGATCGGTGACATTGACCAGCACAAAGCCGGGCTCAGTGCAGTTCTCAGGGTTCACATCAGGACACTTCTTGGGTTTACAAATCACTGATTGGCTGACCTTATCACAGATGCAGTCCTCACATTTATACTTAAAATGCTCATCAAACTATAACAAAAAAAAAAAATATATATAAATATATATATATATATATATATATATATTAGTACAACAGTCATTGGGACGTGGCTATTAAGTTAACAGTTTTAAACCTTGCCGTACCTCACGTGAAGTCCCCGAGGGGTCTATGCATCCTACAAGAAAAAAAACAAAATCAGAAAAACTCAAAAATGGCTATGGCATGTATGTTGATGTGTTTGATGCAGGTGCAAATTAGGTTTTGCCTTATCCTCAACTAGTTGTTCCTAACTAGTGTTCTATACCAGACATGTTCAGTGACTTCTAAAGAATGGCAATAATATCATACCAGCTAATGGGCTAGGTAACTATTATCTGTTGTATGGTGGAAATATACTATGGACTTGTGTGAGACATAACCTGAGATGAAAACCAATCTCTGTCTATGTGGAGAGATACAATATTGAGACTCATACTCACACACACACAAACACACACACAGTAATGGATTCTCACCACATTTTGGCACACATAATCCTGACTCTTTATTGAAGAGTGTTGTGTTCTCAGGGCAGAAACATCCTTCTGTGAGCACTGAAGTGTTGCCCTGCAAAGGTCTGAAATACAGAGGTTTTTTATTCTTTTTACAGTTTATTACACACAATACATTAACATCACAGAGAAAATATTATATCCTAGGTTATTTCCACTCTGCAATCCAATTGTTTTGATTTATTTTTTTGTATAGTGGTGGATTCTGGAATTTACTGCCTCTTTGAGATTTATATACATATATTTTATATAGGCCTACATACATGTTTTTGGAGTGATTTATAATCAAGTTATTAATAAATATTTATCCTTCTTAATATTAAATGATTTTAATGACTTCAAACTTGTGAGACTTAAGTATAGAACTACATGTCTTCTCACTGAAACATGCCCTCTGCCTCGTTTTTGAGAGAAGCACCCAACACATGTTAAAACATATATTTACTCTTCTAGCTGACCATGACAGCCTAGGTCATTGGGGTAATTTATACATTTTTCCTATGTGATCAATTCACAAGTAAAGCATTTACTTTACTTTTCATCTTCAATCAATTAAAAAAACAAAAAAAACATTGTCCAAACCTCTAACTGAGATTAAGTACATCTTATCAGTATGTTTAGGGAGAGCTTCCTGTGTCTGTGTGTCCCCGTTTTTCTATCCTGGTGGGGACTTCAACCTGAATGCACACAGACTCATGGGGACTCGTGTCACAGTGGGGACCTAAATTGAGGTCCCCATGGGTACACAAGCTTGTAAATCATACAGAATGAGTTTTTTTGGAAATGTAAAAATGCAGAAAGTTTTCTGTGATGGGTAGGTTTAGGGGTAGGGTTAGTGTTAGTGTAAGGAGATAGAATATACAGTTTGTACAGTATAAAAACCATTGAGTCTATGGAGAGTGTGTGTGCGCGTGTCCTTTGTTACAGGGTTCTGAGTTTTGTGAGGTGAACAACTGGCATCCAGGGGAGATGAAATTACCATCTTTCAGACAAACTTGAGGCGATTTATGCTGATGCATGACCTTGGTGGGTCACTTCGTGCCTAAACCAGGATCCCTGTTGTCATCTGGATAGTCAGTGGAGATATGCTTCAAACTATATGTCTATATGTGGAGATTTCTTAGATTATCTGCCTTAACCTAGCCTGGAAAAACCCTGACGAACTTCCTGCTCTGCAAGTCTGTCTGGCCAAGAGCCCATTCAAGCCCATTTCCAATTCATCCAAATCGAGGCACCAATGACAAACGTTAAGGCGGGCTTTACACAATGACGATCGCTCTGATTGGTTTTAGGTTACTTGTAATTATGCATCATTTACTCTTATTACTATAGTAAGTCCATGTAGTAATGTATAACTATGTCACCTTAAAATAAAGCATTACAGAGTATAATCACTGTTGTATTGAGTGTGTACGCAGAGCAGCCTATACAAGCTCCTTGCTGCATGTAGAAGCTGACTTCTACTGATGAAACGGCAAACTACTCTTCAGTAAGTTTTTCTTTTCTTGTTTTAGATTGACATTACATGGCCTATTAAATGTGTCAGTGTTTTTAAGCACTGATCTAAACAGGCAACTGATGAAGGTGATTACATTGGCATCTTCATCAGAAGAAAATTAAATTAATTGAACGGAAATTAAATAATAGGTACACTGGACTAGACATCACATTTCAAGGGTAAAAGCTGTTGGATTTTAGTAGCAGCCACATATGCAGAAATGCATTTCAAAAACAGTCCAGACTGGAATTGAACATGATTTTGTGTAAACATATTAAGTTCAATAGACATTGTGGCACAGATTTGGCTTTAAAAAAGGCTTGCTTAACTCCTAAGTTGCACAATATTGCAACCTCCTATCAGCATGTATCTATGTCACTTAATAAGGACTGAATTTAGTCTTTCTACAATCATCTAAATTATTAAAAGAAAAAGGACATACCCATCTCTACATGTTGGTGGTTCAGATAGACCACAAGGCAATAAGATTTTATTTCCTGGACATGTAATGTCTGAGGAAAAAAAGAGTAAATAATCTCTTAATTCAAATCTCTATACAGCTACAACAGAATATTCCACTTGAAACAGGAAATTTAGTCTTCTATCAAAATATTTTATTTTAATAAGATTTTTTAAATATTAAATTCAATAATTTATTTTATTAATGAATTTACTGCAAAGGCTAGTGTAGTTCCTCCAGTGTATGCAGACCCCGAGCTGAGAGCAAGCACTTGCGTAGCTCTGCAGACTGGCACACACCACGGCAGGGTTGCTCATATGACAACTATCATATTGACAGGCTGAAAAGAAGTTTGTAGAGGGTATATGGCACGCGTCAAACAACCTGAGGAAGTTCAAAATAAAGAATAGATGATTGATAGGGCAAATTCACTTTGGAAGCAATCTTACAAAGTTTGATTTATTTACACCATATAGAATGAACTCACTCGCTCTTGAGAAGGTAGCAGTCAGGATGGGCCTGGCATGGTGTTGTTGGCGTGGGTGTTTTTGGCTCGGGTGTTGACATATTCCAGACTGGAGGTTTAGTGCAATTTTTGCCATTCACACCACTGGCTGGCCAGTAATCCGCCATCACTGCACAGTCGTTCACCAAGATCCCTCCAGGGATCATGCAGTCATCAGCCTGGTTGTTGTTGCATGTTCCTTAGTAAGAATTATTTAGAATAATTAAGATTAATCAATCATTTTATATCACAATCCATATAATGTTTTAACAAACATAATACATTTTCCTGAGCTTTTACAGTTAAAGAAATATTCATAATCCCATTTATTTATCTGTTCTACGCTACTAGTCATGAATTTATTGCTAAATTAATTTAACCTGATATGACCTTCTTAATCTTTCAAAATCAATACTCAATATTTCAACTCAAGGAATGATTTTTTTTTAATGTGCTGACTTACCACAGTGACCTTGTGTGTTGTTTCCAAAATGCTGGAATGGCAGGTTGATGCCAAAGCCAGTGATTCCGAATTTTACAACGACCTTTATCGCTGGAATCTCCAGGAACAAGACTAGGCCTGAGCTTATAACCTTCACACCATTATCAGTATATGGCAGCGTTAGCTTAACATTGTCCTTCAAAGCCTTATAGAAAAACAGGCAATCACAAATAAAACCAACTTATTTACAATAAAGTGGAGACCAAACATGTATTCAAACATTTTTTTGCAATCCTAGCATAGATCTCACCTCTAGATCCACACCTCCCATGAATCTGTGGTTCCTAAGTGTAATGACTTGATTGTTGTAAGACACAATAATGGATCTGAGACAGGATACAGGCTCATCAGTGTCACAGTAGACATTGTCAATGTAGATCTTTAAATGGTGTTTGGGCCTAATTTCCTCCATTAATATGTAAGTGCAGTTTCCTTGGTAATTGTAGTAGAATCCATCAAATGTGATGTAATGTGGTTCACCCCAGCCTTCACAAAAGCCTATGATTAGGAGAGGATGAGCAATAAAGGTTATGGACAAAAGTTCTTCCTTTTATTCTTACAAATTATTCCAGTAGTCCTCTGACCCATGCTACCATCAGTTCAATATAACTTTAACATTGCTTATAAGTTTTCTAATTATGTTTTGTCTAGTTGTCAATGCATACTGTTTAGGTTAGAATAACTTCAAATATGGTAAATAAGCTTATAACTGAAAGTGTTCTTTAGCCAAAAAAGAAAATTCTCTAATAACTTGCTCACCCTTGTGCCGTCCCAGATGTATATGACTTACTTTCTTCTGAAGAACTATGAAGAAAATAATCCATCTCTGTAATAGTCAATTGAACCCTCAAAGATGACAATGGGGGTAAGTAAATGGGAATTTTCATTTTTGAGTAAAGAATCCATCTAAGATAAAGCTTAGGCCTAATGGCACAGCTATGTGTTGAATCGAACTTTCTATTTGAAATAGGTTGAATGAATCTAAGTGTATTTACTCTTGTAAGGGCCAAATTTACTAAACAGGGCAAATTAGCATGAGACCACAATTCCATAAAAGCACAGATGGGAGTGGAAATTTCAGCGACCTACTGACAATGTGCATATAAAAGAACACAGATGCAGCCTGCTCATTTCCATAATAACCAATGCAATCTACCAAGAGCAGTGCAAATTTGCGTAGGGTCGTGGTAAATTAAAAATAATATGGCTTGTTAATCGAAATGTTCGGCTAATGTCTTGCTCTGGCATTCCAAATAAATTAACACGAGTGGAGAAAATTCTCTCCCCTCTGTCACGGTGAACGACCAAGGCAGAGCTGGAGGGACGAGGGAGCCCGGCAGAGCTGGTGGACTGATGGGCCATGGTGGAGATGAGGGAGGTAGGAGCCAAGTTTGAGCTAATGGATCAACGGGCCGAGGTAAAGTCCTGGTCGCGGAGGTTGGAGGCGGAGACCGGGGACCCACCGACCAGGCTGGGGCTGCAGGCTAAAAGACCCACAGCGACCCCAACTCCCCGAAGGTGGTTAGAGGAGCTGAGGGGCTGACAGGCAGTGGCGGAAGAAGGGTTGAGAGGTGGTAGATGTGAGGAGGTGGGAGAGGGAGGATGGGTGGGAATACAGGAACCTGCTCAGGCTCAGGTTCTGAAAAAAAGATTCCAGCTTGGGAACAGGCTCGGGAACAGACTCAGGCTCCGATCCAGGCACAGGAACAGATTCGGGCTTGGGAACAGGCTTGGACTCGGGAACAGATACAGATACAGTTCTTGGGGCATGAACAGGTCTAAGAACATGAACAGTTCTTGGGGCAGGAACAGGTCTAAGAACATGAACAGTTCTTGGGGCAGGAACAGGTCGAGGAACAGAACTGGGAACAGGAACAGGTATTGGCGTGGCGGCGGCCATCCTGGCTGAGGGTTCAAGCGGTGTGGCAAGGAAGATGGTTGGTGATGGTGGTTGAGTGGCGATGTCATCCTCAGCCTCACCCACGGTGAAGGCTGAACCACTCAACCACAGCACATGATCCAGGTACTGAGCAAGTGTACCCGGGATCGCAGCCACTGGAGCTTGTTGGTGCAGATGATCGTCAAGTCCATACCAAAAAATAGTCTTGAGGACGTCATCTGCCCAGTTTACTTCTTGAGAGATTTCCAGGAACTTTTCAACATACAGCGGGGGAAGTAAGTATTGAACATGTCATAATTTTTCTCAGTAAATATATTTCCAAAGGTGCTATTGACATGAAATTTTCACCAGATGTTAGTAACAACCCAAGTAAGCCATACATACAAAGAAACAAACAAAAATAAATTCAGAAATTAAGTTATGTGTAATAATGTGAAATGACACAGGGAAAAAGTATTGAACACATGAAGAAAGGGAGGCGCAAAAAGGCATGGAAAGCCAAGACAACTGCTGAAAACTTACAGTAATTAAAAAGCAATCCAGCCCCCTGTCAGTGGAAATTAATAACAGCTGGTTCAGTCCCAAATGATGGCCTACAAAAAGGTCTCATTGCCAAGGTGTCACACAAGACACATCTCATGATGGGTAAAAGCAAAGAGCTGGCTCAAGACCTTCGCAACCTAATTGTTGCAAAACATAATGATGGCATTGGTTATAGGCACCATTCTAAGCTTCTGAATGGTCCAGTGAGCACTTTTGGGGCCATAATACGGAAGTGGAAAGACAATAATTTCACCATAAATTTGCCTCGACCAGTGCTCCTCGCAAGATTTCTGATAGAGGAGTGAAAAGAATAATCAGAAGAGTGCGTGCTGTAACTCTGTCTGACGCACCCACTGCTAGCCTCGCTTAGCACAAAGACTGAAGGTAAACGGCTCCAGCTAGCATACTGCTCCCAATAAGTGACAAAATAACACCAGCATTTTCTTATTTATATGTTGTGATTTGTATAGTCACAGCGTGTATGAATAACAAGGCCACATGAGACACAACCATCTTCTAACCGTATACATACTGGGAACTATATTCTCAGAAGGCGAAGCACTGCTACTTCTGCGGAGTGATTTACTCCAACTCTGAGCGAACTCTGCTCCTCACCACGGGGCTTCTCAAGTGCTGCGAGCAAATCATTCCGCCCAAGTAGCAGTGCTTCACCTTCTGAGAATATAGCTCCCAGTATGTATACGGTTAGAAGATGTCTGTGTCTCATGTGACCATGTTATTTGTACACGCTGTGACTATACAAATCACAACATGTAAATAGGAAAATGGGTACTATACGGTTATCCGGACCACACCTGACCACACGTGACCACAACCGCTCTTGGTTGGTCGTAAACCCAGTGACAGGTAGGTTTAGGGGCGGGGTTGGGGTAGGTCATCACATGTGGTCCGGATAACCGTATAGTACCGGAAAATGTTGGCGTTATTTTGTCACTTATTGGAAGCAGTCGGGTCATTTTATTTTATTTTTAGATCGGCCTTTGGTCGGACTCTGGCTCATTTAGCTTTTCTCCTTTCATCGTGCCCATAATATACGTGCAGAGCACAGGCTACTGTATGAAATATTGTTATATGGATGATATTATAAATATGCAATGCAATATGCGATTATGCGAGTAACGCAACCCGCGTGCAATGCATTAGATGACAGTTGACCATGGAGAGCATCAGGGAGAAATTGGAGCGTGGGGAGTTACTAAAAGTTCCCAATACTTCAGGAAAAGCTGCATTTTGAAAGAGTTTTGATTTGATTACCAAAACAAACAATGAGCCTGAAGCCTTCAACAGTGGATGATATTCTTTTTCTTCACAACACTCGCAAATAAACAGTGAATGAGCCTACTCAGTTCAACGGATTTTTTTTTTCTTTATTATATTTTTATCATTATTTAAGGTTAGCCAGTTGGCGAAGAGTTCTTTGAAACATTGTTCTTCAGTAAAGTTACTTGACATCAAAAAAAGGGTAGACCGTAAATCTTTATTTACTGCTGGATTTGGCTATATAATATTCTCTACTGCATGCTTCTGTAATGGACAGTCTGTATTAATATTTGTTGGCATAATTGTTGGTGGTGGTAGTTATGTTTGAGGCCTATAATAAAATGTTACCTAGTAGCGTGTGTGTATGTGTGTGCATCTAGCAGAGACAGCGCACATCAGAAAGCGCGCGTCAAAGAGAGCTTAAAGTGATATTGATGTTGGTCTTGGGTCAGGTTCGGGCTGAAAAATTGCAGACATTTTCGGGCTGGGGCCAGATTAGGGCTTGAACACCACAGGCCAGGTCTCAGTTAGGGCTGGATTTTTTTGCCCCGTGCAGGGCTCTAAGCAGTATGCTAGCTGGAGCCGTTTACCTCCAGTCTTTGTGCAAAGCTAGGCTAGCGGTGGGTGCGTCAGACAGAGTTACAGCACGCACAGAGATGAAAATGGTATGTATGGACTTATCTAACTCTGGGGGATACGGTGAATAAGCTAAAGTCCCAAAAAGTCGGCGTGTTCCTTTAAGTTGTTTATGTTCATTATTATTGTATTGTTATGTGCTTTGAGACATGAGGTAGTTTAACGCAGTCTCTCATCTCATGACCCTTGCTAACACTGCTGTGTGCGTTTATGTTTTTAAGGAGGCGTGGCTTTGGAGAACTTTGAAGGGAGGGTGAGATTGCATGCTTTCAAAGCTAACTTGCTATTGCTAGCTGCAACAAAAATTGCCTACCTTAACTTTAATGAATATAAAATGCTACATGCACAGCGAGCCAGGAAAGAGGACATTAATATAAATTTTCATTGATGTTAGAGTTTGAGGAACTTAAGACTGACAGTTTACTTACAATCACAGGCGTATTGCTGGCAGTATTGGTGCTCATCATAGACCAGCACTGGTAGCTGGTTATATTTACATGTGATGTTCTGCAGAGGAGGACATTGGAAAGGGATAATCTCAATGATGTCTCCCTTTATGCACTTTGCCATTGTGCAGTTATTTAAGCGGAAGGTCTCGTTAGTCTGGAAACATTGCAGAAAGTACTAGAATTAGAAAGACTGATGCAATGTAAATTAAATCATATTCATTTGTTGTTTTCTTGACCTATTTTAAAACTGCCATAAAGAACATGCATTAAAATGCATTCTTGCAGAAACACCCAATTTTGTACTTGAGAATTAAAAAAATTACTATGCAATTAATTCAGTTTCTGATTACACAAAAGTGCCGTAAAGTATATGTTTAATGTATATTTTACTGTTTTGTTCCAGTTAGTGCAGTCATATGGCGTAGGAGATGGCGTAGGAGAAGTTGTAGTGGTGGAGGTGTTTGTAAATGTTGAAGTAGGTGTTGTGCCAGTTGTTGTACTAGTTGTAGATGGTATTTCTGTTGACGTAGGTGACATGGGAGTAGTTGTAGTAGTGGAGGTGGTTGTAAATGTTGAAATAGATGTTGTGCCAGTAGTTGTACTAATTGTAGATGGTATTTCTGTTGACGTAGGAGATGGCGTAGGAGTAGTTATAGTAGTGGAGGTGGTTGTAAATGTTGAAGTAGGTGTTGTGCCAGTTTTTGTACTAGTTGTAGATGGTATTTCTGTTGACGTAGGTGGCATGGGAGTAGTTGTAGTAGTGGAGGTGGTTGTATATGTTGAAGTAGGTGTTGTGCCAGTTGTTGTACTAGTTGTAGATGGTATTTCTGTTGACGTAGGTGGCATAGGAGTAGATATAGTAGTGAAGGTGGTTGTAAATGTTGAAGTAAGTGTTGTGCCAGTAGTTGTACTAGTTGTAGATGGTATTTCTGTTGACATAGATGGCATAGGAGTAGGTGTAGTAGTGGAGGTGGTTGTAAATGTTGAAGTAGGTGTTGTACCAGTTGTTGTACTAGTTGTAGATGGTATTTCTGTTGACGTAGGTGGCATAGGAGTAGTTCTAGTAGTGGAGGTGTTTGTAAATGTTGAAGTAGGTGTTGTGCCAGTTGTTGTACTAGTTGTAGATGGTATTTCTGTTGTCGTAGGTGGCATAGAAGTAGTTGTAGTAGTGGAGGTGTTTGTAAATGTTGAAGTAGGTGTTGTGCCAGTTGTTGTACTAGTTGTAGATGGTATTTCTGTTGACGTAGGTGGCACAGGAGTAGCTGTACTAGTGGAGGTGGTTGTAAATGTTGAAGTAGGTGTTGTACCAGTTATTGTACTAGTTGTAGATGGTATTTCTGTTGTTGTAGGTGGCATAGAAGTAGTTGTAGTAGTGGAGGTGTTTGTAAATGTTGAAGTAGGTGTTGTGCCAGTTGTTGTACTAGTTGTAGATGGTATTTCTGTTGACGTAGGTAGCATGGGAGTAGATATAGTAGTGGAGGTGGTTGTAAATGTTGAAGTAGGTGTTGTGCCAGTAGTTGTACTAGTTGTAGATGGTATTTCTGTTGACGTAGGTGGCATGGGAGTAGATGTAGTAGTGGAGGTGGTTGTAAATGTTGAAGTAGGTGTTGTGCCAGTAGTTGTACTAGTTGTAGATGGTATTTCTGTTGACGTAGGTGGCATGGGAGTAGATGTAGTAGTGGAGGTGTTTGTAAATGTTAAAGTAGGTGTTGTACCAGTTGTTGTACTAGTTGTAGATGGTATTTCTGTTGACGTAGGTGGCATAGGAGTAGTTGTAGTAGTGGAGGTGTTTGTAAATGTTGAAGTAGGTGTTGTGCCAGTTGTTGTACTAGTTGTAGATGGTATTTCTGTTGTCGTAGGTGGCATAGAAGTAGTTGTAGTAGTGGAGGTGTTTGTAAATGTTGAAGTAGGTGTTGTGCCAGTTGTTGTACTAGTTGTAGATGGTATTTCTGTTGACGTAGGTGGCACAGGAGTAGTTGTAGTAGTGGAGGTGGTTGTAAATGTTGAAGTAGGTGTTGTACCAGTTATTGTACTAGTTGTAGATGGTATTTCTGTTGTTGTAGGTGGCATAGAAGTAGTTGTAGTAGTGGAGGTGTTTGTAAATGTTGAAGTAGGTGTTGTGCCAGTTGTTGTACTAGTTGTAGATGGTATTTCTGTTGACGTAGGTGGCATGGGAGTAGATATAGTAGTGGAGGTGGTTGTAAATGTTGAAGTAGGTGTTGTGCCAGTAGTTGTACTAGTTGTAGATGGTATTTCTGTTGACGTAGGTGGCATGGGAGTAGATGTAGTAGTGGAGGTGGTTGTAAATGTTGAAGTAGGTGTTGTGCCAGTAGTTGTACTAGTTGTAGATGGTATTTCTGTTGACGTAGGTGGCATGGGAGTAGATGTAGTAGTGGAGGTGTTTGTAAATGTTAAAGTAGGTGTTGTACCAGTTGTTGTACTAGTTGTAGATGGTATTTCTGTTGACGTAGGTGGCATAGGAGTAGTTGTAGTAGTGGAGGTGTTTGTAAATGTTGAAGTAGGTGTTGTGCCAGTTGTTGTACTAGTTGTAGATGGTATTTCTGTTGTCGTAGGTGGCATAGAAGTAGTTGTAGTAGTGGAGGTGTTTGTAAATGTTGAAGTAGGTGTTGTGCCAGTTGTTGTACTAGTTGTAGATGGTATTTCTGTTGACGTAGGTGGCACAGGAGTAGTTGTAGTAGTGGAGGTGGTTGTAAATGTTGAAGTAGGTGTTGTACCAGTTATTGTACTAGTTGTAGATGGTATTTCTGTTGTTGTAGGTGGCATAGAAGTAGTTGTAGTAGTGGAGGTGTTTGTAAATGTTGAAGTAGGTGTTGTGCCAGTTGTTGTACTAGTTGTAGATGGTATTTCTGTTGACGTAGGTGGCATGGGAGTAGATATAGTAGTGGAGGTGGTTGTAAATGTTGAAGTAGGTGTTGTGCCAGTAGTTGTACTAGTTGTAGATGGTATTTCTGTTGACGTAGGTGGCATGGGAGTAGATGTAGTAGTGGAGGTGGTTGTAAATGTTGAAATAGGTGTTGTGCCAGTTGTTGTACTAGTTGTAGATGGTATTTCTGTTGACGTAGGTGACATGGGAGTAGTTGTAGTAGTGGAGGTGGTTGTAAATGTTGAAATAGATGTTGTGCCAGTAGTTGTACTAGTTGTAGATGGTATTTCTGTTGACGTAGGTGGCATGGGAGTAGTTATAGTAGTGGAGGTGTTTGTAAATGTTGAAGTAAGTGTTGTGCCAGTTGTTGTACTAGTTGTAGATGGTATTTCTGTTGACGTAGGTGGCATAGGAGTAGTTGTAGTAGTGGAGGTGTTTGTAAATGTTGAAGTAGGTGTTGTGCCAGTTGTTGTACTAGTTGTAGATGGTATTTCTGTTGTCGTAGGTGGCATAGAAGTAGTTGTAGTAGTGGAGGTGTTTGTAAATGTTGAAGTAAGTGTTGTGCCAGTTGTTGTACTAGTTGTAGATGGTATTTCTGTTGACGTAGGTGGCATAGGAGTAGTTGTAGTAGTGGAGGTGTTTGTAAATGTTGAAGTAGGTGTTGTGCCAGTTGTTGTACTAGTTGTAGATGGTATTTCTGTTGTCGTAGGTGGCATAGAAGTAGTTGTAGTAGTGGAGGTGGTTGTAAATGTTGAAATAGGTGTTGTGCCAGTTGTTGTACTAGTTGTAGATGGTATTTCTGTTGACGTAGGTGACATGGGAGTAGTTGTAGTAGTGGAGGTGGTTGTAAATGTTGAAATAGATGTTGTGCCAGTAGTTGTACTAGTTGTAGATGGTATTTCTGTTGACGTAGGTGGCATGGGAGTAGTTATAGTAGTGGAGGTGTTTGTAAATGTTGAAGTAAGTGTTGTGCCAGTTGTTGTACTAGTTGTAGATGGTATTTCTGTTGACGTAGGTGGCATAGGAGTAGTTTTAGTAGTGGAGGTGTTTGTAAATGTTGAAGTAGGTGTTGTGCCAGTTGTTGTACTAGTTGTAGATGGTATTTCTGTTGTCGTAGGTGGCATAGAAGTAGTTGTAGTAGTGGAGGTGTTTGTAAATGTTGAAGTAAGTGTTGTGCCAGTTGTTGTACTAGTTGTAGATGGTATTTCTGTTGACGTAGGTGGCATAGGAGTAGTTGTAGTAGTGGAGGTGTTTGTAAATGTTGAAGTAGGTGTTGTGCCAGTTGTTGTACTAGTTGTAGATGGTATTTCTGTTGTCGTAGGTGGCATAGAAGTAGTTGTAGTAGTGGAGGTGTTTGTAAATGTTGAAGTAGGTGTTGTGCCAGTTGTTGTACTAGTTGTAGATGGTATTTCTGTTGACGTAGGTGGCATGGGAGTAGATATAGTAGTGGAGGTGGTTGTAAATGTTGAAGTAGGTGTTGTGCCAGTAGTTGTACTAGTTGTAGATGGTATTTCTGTTGACGTAGGTGGCATGGGAGTAGATGTAGTAGTGGAGGTGGTTGTAAATGTTGAAGTAGGTGTTGTGCCAGTAGTTGTACTAGTTGTAGATGGTATTTCTGTTGACGTAGGTGGCATGGGAGTAGATGTAGTAGTGGAGGTGGTTGTAAATGTTGAAGTAGGTGTTGTGCCAGTAGTTGTACTAGTTGTAGATGGTATTTCTGTTGACGTAGGTGGCATGGGAGTAGATGTAGTAGTGGAGGTGTTTGTAAATGTTAAAGTAGGTGTTGTACCAGTTGTTGTACTAGTTGTAGATGGTATTTCTGTTGACGTAGGTGGCATAGGAGTAGTTGTAGTAGTGGAGGTGTTTGTAAATGTTGAAGTAGGTGTTGTGCCAGTTGTTGTACTAGTTGTAGATGGTATTTCTGTTGTCGTAGGTGGCATAGAAGTAGTTGTAGTAGTGGAGGTGTTTGTAAATGTTGAAGTAGGTGTTGTGCCAGTTGTTGTACTAGTTGTAGATGGTATTTCTGTTGACGTAGGTGGCACAGGAGTAGTTGTAGTAGTGGAGGTGGTTGTAAATGTTGAAGTAGGTGTTGTACCAGTTATTGTACTAGTTGTAGATGGTATTTCTGTTGTTGTAGGTGGCATAGAAGTAGTTGTAGTAGTGGAGGTGTTTGTAAATGTTGAAGTAGGTGTTGTGCCAGTTGTTGTACTAGTTGTAGATGGTATTTCTGTTGACGTAGGTGGCATGGGAGTAGATATAGTAGTGGAGGTGGTTGTAAATGTTGAAGTAGGTGTTGTGCCAGTAGTTGTACTAGTTGTAGATGGTATTTCTGTTGACGTAGGTGGCATGGGAGTAGATGTAGTAGTGGAGGTGGTTGTAAATGTTGAAATAGGTGTTGTGCCAGTTGTTGTACTAGTTGTAGATGGTATTTCTGTTGACGTAGGTGACATGGGAGTAGTTGTAGTAGTGGAGGTGGTTGTAAATGTTGAAATAGATGTTGTGCCAGTAGTTGTACTAGTTGTAGATGGTATTTCTGTTGACGTAGGTGGCATGGGAGTAGTTATAGTAGTGGAGGTGTTTGTAAATGTTGAAGTAAGTGTTGTGCCAGTTGTTGTACTAGTTGTAGATGGTATTTCTGTTGACGTAGGTGGCATAGGAGTAGTTGTAGTAGTGGAGGTGTTTGTAAATGTTGAAGTAGGTGTTGTGCCAGTTGTTGTACTAGTTGTAGATGGTATTTCTGTTGTCGTAGGTGGCATAGAAGTAGTTGTAGTAGTGGAGGTGTTTGTAAATGTTGAAGTAAGTGTTGTGCCAGTTGTTGTACTAGTTGTAGATGGTATTTCTGTTGACGTAGGTGGCATAGGAGTAGTTGTAGTAGTGGAGGTGTTTGTAAATGTTGAAGTAGGTGTTGTGCCAGTTGTTGTACTAGTTGTAGATGGTATTTCTGTTGTCGTAGGTGGCATAGAAGTAGTTGTAGTAGTGGAGGTGGTTGTAAATGTTGAAATAGGTGTTGTGCCAGTTGTTGTACTAGTTGTAGATGGTATTTCTGTTGACGTAGGTGACATGGGAGTAGTTGTAGTAGTGGAGGTGGTTGTAAATGTTGAAATAGATGTTGTGCCAGTAGTTGTACTAGTTGTAGATGGTATTTCTGTTGACGTAGGTGGCATGGGAGTAGTTATAGTAGTGGAGGTGTTTGTAAATGTTGAAGTAAGTGTTGTGCCAGTTGTTGTACTAGTTGTAGATGGTATTTCTGTTGACGTAGGTGGCATAGGAGTAGTTTTAGTAGTGGAGGTGTTTGTAAATGTTGAAGTAGGTGTTGTGCCAGTTGTTGTACTAGTTGTAGATGGTATTTCTGTTGTCGTAGGTGGCATAGAAGTAGTTGTAGTAGTGGAGGTGTTTGTAAATGTTGAAGTAAGTGTTGTGCCAGTTGTTGTACTAGTTGTAGATGGTATTTCTGTTGACGTAGGTGGCATAGGAGTAGTTGTAGTAGTGGAGGTGTTTGTAAATGTTGAAGTAGGTGTTGTGCCAGTTGTTGTACTAGTTGTAGATGGTATTTCTGTTGTCGTAGGTGGCATAGAAGTAGTTGTAGTAGTGGAGGTGTTTGTAAATGTTGAAGTAGGTGTTGTGCCAGTTGTTGTACTAGTTGTAGATGGTATTTCTGTTGACGTAGGTGGCATGGGAGTAGATATAGTAGTGGAGGTGGTTGTAAATGTTGAAGTAGGTGTTGTGCCAGTAGTTGTACTAGTTGTAGATGGTATTTCTGTTGACGTAGGTGGCATGGGAGTAGATGTAGTAGTGGAGGTGGTTGTAAATGTTGAAGTAGGTGTTGTGCCAGTAGTTGTACTAGTTGTAGATGGTATTTCTGTTGACGTAGGTGGCATGGGAGTAGATGTAGTAGTGGAGGTGGTTGTAAATGTTGAAATAGGTGTTGTGCCAGTTGTTGTACTAGTTGTAGATGGTATTTCTGTTGACGTAGGTGACATGGGAGTAGTTGTAGTAGTGGAGGAGTTTGTAAATGTTGAAGTAGGTGTTGTGCCAGTTGTTGTACTAGTTGTAGATGTTATTTCTGTTGTCGTAGGTGGCACAGAAGTAGTTGTAGTAGTGGAGGTGTTTGTAAATGTTGAAGTAGGTGTTGTGCCAGTTGTTGTACTAGTTGTAGATGGTATTTCTGTTGACGTAGGTGGCATGGGAGTAGATATAGTAGTGGAGGTGGTTGTAAATGTTGAAGTAGTTGTTGTGAAAGTAGTTGTACTAGTTGTAGATGGTATTTCTGTTGACGTAGGTGGCATGGGAGTAGATGTAGTAGTGGAGGTGGTTGTAAATGTTGAAATAGGTGTTGTGCCAGTTGTTGTACTAGTTGTAGATGGTATTTCTGTTGACGTAGGTGACATGGGAGTAGTTGTAGTAGTGGAGGTTGTTGTAAATGTTGAAATAGATGTTGTGCCAGTAGTTGTACTAGTTGTAGATGGTATTTCTGTTGACGTAGGTGGCATAGGAGTAGTTGTAGTAGTGGAGGTGTTTGTAAATGTTGAAGTAGGTGTTGTGCCAGTTGTTGTACTAGTTGTAGATGGTATTTTTGTTGACGTAGGTGGCATAGGAGTAGTTGTAGTAGTGGAGGTGTTTGTAAATGTTGAAGTAGGTGTTGTGCCAGTTGTTGTACTAGTTGTAGATGGTATTTCTGTTGACGTAGGTGGCACAGGAGTAGCTGTAGTAGTGGAGGTGGTTGTAAATGTTGAAGTTGGTGTTGTACCAGTTGTTGTACTAGTTGTAGATGGTATTTCTGTTGACGTAGGTGGCATAGGACTAGTTGTAGTAGTGGAGGTGGTTGTAAATGTTGAAGTAGGGGTTGTGCCAGTTGTTGTACTAGTTGTAGATGGTATTTCTGTTGACGTAGGTGGCATATGAGTAGTTGTAGTAGTGGAGGTGGTTGTAAATGTTGAAGTAGGTGTTGTGCCAGTTTTTGTACTAGTTGTAGATGGTATTTCTGTTGACGTAGGTGGCATGGGAGTAGTTGTAGTAGTGGAGGTGGTTGTATATGTTGAAGTAAGTGTTGTGCCAGTTGTTGTACTAGTTATAGATGGTATTTCTGTTGACGTAGGTGGCATAGGAGTAGTTGTAGTAGTGGAGGTGTTTGTAAATGTTGAAGTAGGTGTTGTGCCAGTTGTTGTACTAGTTGTAGATGGTATTTCTGTTGTCGTAGGTGGCATAGAAGTAGTTGTAGTAGTGGAGGTGTTTGTAAATGTTGAAGTAGGTGTTGTGCCAGTTGTTGTACTAGTTGTAGATGGTATTTCTGTTGACGTAGGTGGCATGGGAGTATATGTAGTAGTGGAGGTGGTTGTAAATGTTGAAATAGGTGTTGTGCCAGTAGTTGTACTAGTTGTAGATGGTATTTCTGTTGACGTAGGTGGCATGGGAGTATATGTAGTAGTGGAGGTGGTTGTAAATGTTGAAATAGGTGTTGTGCCAGTAGTTGTACTAGTTGTAGATGGTATTTCTGTTGACGTAGGTGGCATAGGACTAGTTGTAGTAGTGGAGGTGGTTGTAAATGTTGAAGTAGGGGTTGTGCCAGTTGTTGTACTAGTTGTAGATGGTATTTCTGTTGACGTAGGTGGCATATGAGTAGTTGTAGTAGTGGAGGTGGTTGTAAATGTTGAAATAGGTGTTGTGCCAGTTGTTGTACTAGTTGTAGATGGTATTTCTGTTGACGTAGGTGGCATAGGACTAGTTGTAGTAGTGGAGGTGGTTGTAAATGTTGAAGTAGGGGTTGTGCCAGTTGTTGTACTAGTTGTAGATGGTATTTCTGTTGACGTAGGTGGCATATGAGTAGTTGTAGTAGTGGAGGTGGTTGTAAATGTTGAAATAGGTGTTGTGCCAGTTGTTGTACTAGTTGTAGATGGTATTTCTGTTGACGTAGGTGGCATAGGACTAGTTGTAGTAGTGGAGGTGGTTGTAAATGTTGAAGTTGGTGTTGTGCCAGTTGTTGTACTAGTTGTAGATGGTATTTCTGTTGACGTAGGTGGCATAGGACTAGTTGTAGTAGTGTAGGTGGTTGTAAATGTTGAAGTAGGTGTTGTGCCAGTAGTTGTACTAGTTGTAGATGGTATTTCTGTTGACGTAGGTGGTGTAGGAGTAGTTGGAGTAGATGTGGAAGTGTTTGTAAATGTTGAAGTAGGTGTTGTGCCAGTAGTTGTACTTTGTGTAAAGGGTGTAGGAGTAGTGGAGGTGGTTGTAAATATTGAAGTAGGTGTTGTGCCAGTAGTTGTAGATGGCATTTCTGTTGATGTAGGTATTGTAGTAGGTGTTGGAGTAGTGGTGTTAGGCGCAGGGATATGGTAGCATTTCTCCATACAGACATGCTGGCATTCCTTCACACAGACCTGATTTTTCTCATCAAAATAAGGTTTTTCCTCTGGACATTTTGGATAACATCCTGCACAAAACAAATCTGGCTATTTGTAGGTTCAAAAACATTTCTAAGTGGAACAGAAACTATGGCTCTTAAACTTAGCATTCATAAAAACATTAAGGCCAATAAATATCCAGTGTGTACTATGTATACGCAATCTTCAAACTCACCTTCCAGTTTGGGTAATGAGTTATCGCAGAGACCCTCAGTGTTGAAACAGATTTTGAGGCAAGGCGTAAATGGTCTGTAGTGCCATGTGCATTCATCTGCTTCATTGTAGTAGTCACAGTACACAGCTGACAGGGAAACATGGATAAGTATGGATGTACTCACAGAGTAAATGAAATGCAATACATCTGCAGTAAAGAAAAAAACTCTTCAAGCGTTGATTAGACAAATGATTTGAATCGTCTTTCTCTGTGAAAGCAGGATGACTAAAGAATCAGTTTCTGCATGAAAACTACATTCAAATATAACAGATTTAAGATGTGCACTTGAATTAAAGATGCTTACGGCAGAACTCAGGTGTTCTCCAATCGACATAAACATCTGCCTCATTGCAAGCTTGAGCGTAAGCTGCCACAGCTGTACAGAGGCACTCACAATCTCCACCTGTGTCACATGCACACGAGTCCTTCACACAGTTCTCATAATATGGGTTTGGATCCACCTGTGGGAACATGACTTTCCATGTGTTATGGTGGATTCTTGTATACGATATTATAGGAATCTTCATTTATCAACTCTGAAGGCTTTTAAACTGTACCTTGTTATGGCATTTGCTGAACTTTTCTTCCATTATGATGATACATTTTAATTTAGCCCACGGCACACGAGCTCTGGTTTGAAGGCATGGGTCAAAGTCTGGTGCAGCATCAGGGCAGGTGCTTGACACTTTCCAACTGTCGACAAACTCCATTATATCTGGGGTTTGCAAACTGCCTTGAGTGGTGAAGTCATCTTTTCCATTTCCATTGAAATTTCCACATAGGCCACATACCTCTCCCTGTGAAAATACAAAGATCACTACTTTACTCTGTTAAAACTGAACAGTGGTCTTACAATCTCTGGAATTCAGACACCAAAATGAATGCAATCTCTTTTATAATAACTGCAAATGGAACATTGATATAGGTTGTTTATGCTGTATGCAACAGTATTCTGGGATTATTCTGGATTACTCACCTTGTGCTGAGGTTGCAGAATGATGCGGACAGTGGTTTTAAGATCCCACAAAACCGCCAGTCCGATGTCAGTATTAATGACAAGGTACATCCCAATATTTCTCACTGTGTAGTTTATCTGTGGTTCACTACTAGTATTCGAGACTGTTATAGTCCTATCAGAAAGCTCTAGCACAGTTTTCTGTAAGTGTGCAAGAGAAAAAAAAAAAAACATTCAGAATGAAACTGATGATACTGTTTTATATACTAAACACATAAATTCATGTCACCTTTATCTTTATAGTGCTTAATACAATAGAAAATGTTTCAAAGCTGCTTCACAGTAACAAACAGGAACGTAACAGAATTAATGATGTAAACGTGAGACAAATTTAAATTCTGCTGTGAAGCAGCTGTAGGAAGATAATATTGTCATTATTCAGCTCAATTCAGTTCAGTGTTGATTCAGTTCAGTTCATTGAAGTTCATTCATCTTTAAACAAGTTTAATGCAGCTATGTAAGCAGCTCTACTTAAGGCAATAGTGTCATTATTCAGATCTAGTCAGTTCAATGTTTATTTCTTGTACATCCTTTATTTTAACACTGAATGTGTTGTATTGAATTTTGCATGTTGTTCAAGGTTGTTTTGCTAAATATACATAGACCTAATCTTACCCCCAAAATGATGACAACAGCCTTTGAGCATGTTGTCCCTGTTGTTCCACACGGAATATTTTCTGTGATTACATGAAAATTTCCTGTCTTATTTCCACATTTGTCCTTAAAAACAAGAGGATGTTACTGTACAAACAACAGCAATACATTATGCATACATTAACACCATCCCATATGCTTCCTGAATAAAGTGGTTTATATTAGTAATAGAAAAAAGTATTGAACTAAATGCAGAAGTGTCACTAATGAAAGCAGGCCAAGTGTCACACAGCAACAATAAAAATTCACTGAACATAAAACAATAAAGGTATTTGTCTGGTTGTACCTGAACAGCTATATAACTGCAATCTCCCCTGAAGCCAAATCTTTTCTGGTCAAAAGTTTTATAATGTCCACTTCCATATATTGTGCAGATGCCTGGACAGCTATTTTTTGTACATTTCCATGTTCCCTGTTGACAAGTGCTGAAAACAGAGTGATATAGCAAGTGGAGTTTAATCTATGTGTTTCCAGAGTTGTTTATGTTCTAAAAGGCTTTATATATTTATTCAGGATTACATGCATTTGGTAATGATTTTTATGATTTTATCCAAAGCAAGCTACATTTAAATAAAGGTATACATTTTATTTTATATAAAATGTATGTCTGTTATGCAAAGGTCTGTTGTTTACCCACCATGTATTGCAATCTACAGTTATCTTAGTCCCTGGTACATAAATTTGTCCATTGTGAGGACATGGACAGTCATGATGTTTAACACATTTTCCTCTGCCATCATCCAGTAGACCTGTAGGACACTGGCAGCCAGATTCACAGTCCATTGAGAACTGCCAGTGTGGGTGGAAGAGGAAGATCAGAGACAGCAGAGTAGAAGCGGGAGGGAAACATTTTTTACTGCCAGTTCCAGGAGAGTAAATATTTGAAAAGCATTCCATAACCAGTTATCAAAGTATCAAAGTTTGATTTTCTGCTTATTTTATATGAGGTTCTAAAATTTTGCAGCCCTGTTCTGGATTGCAAAACCAATATTTGAGACATGCCTAAATACAGTTTAAAATTATGAGTTTTATTATTATTTTTTAATTCTAGTGTGGCGAGCAGGACGAGGTCGAGGGACGTGAGAGAACGGCGTGAGGCCGGTGGCGTGATTAATAATTAACCCTGTGAGGCGCACTGGTCTTGTATCTCTCACGGAGGAGCGGAAACATAAAGGAGGTTTCACGACTGTGAAGATCGAGAGAGGCCAGGCCTGGATTTTATTTGATGTTTTGTTTCTTTTTTGTGTGGCCAGCAGTCGTCCGCGACGGGCTGCTGACTTATACTTTCGTTTTGTATCTGTTTATTTTATGATGAAAGTCTTTGAATGTTCGCCGGTTCCCGCCTCCTTCTTCCCACAACATCAAACCTCGTTACATCTAGCAATAAACATCAAATACAAATAATAAATAAAAAAAAATGAAAAAAATAAAAAATACATTTAAAAATAATAAATAAAACTACATCAGACATACTTAGCATTACTTCCATTTTTTATGTATAGAAAAAATACAAGGGGTACTTAATGGGTTGGTTCACCCAAAAATGAAAATTCTGTCAGTAATTACTCACCCTCATGTTGTTCCAACCCAGTAAGACCTTCGTTCATCTTCGGAATACAAATTAAGATATTTTTGATGAAATCTGAGTGTTGGATCACTACTCCATAGGCTTCTAAGACAATAACTTGCTGGCCCAGAAAATGTATTAAAGACATCGTTAATATAGTCCAAGTGACTCCAGTGGCTCAATCTTAAGTTTATAAAGCGACGAGAATACTTTTTGTGCGCAAAAACAAACAAAAATAACGACTTTATTCCACTATTCATTTCCTTCTCTCTGGGCATCGAGTCTTTTCACGTGTTTAAGCGTAGCACGTCTGTGTTGCACGTATTTTTGTTTGTTTTTGCGCACAAAAAGTATTCTCGTCGCTTTATAAACTTAAGATTGAGCCACTGGAGTCACTTGGACTATATTAACGATGTCTTTAATACATTTTCTGGGCCAGCAAGTTATAGGGCCCTATTTTAACGATCTGAAACGCAAGTGTAAAGCGCAAAGCGCAAGTAACTTTGTGGGCGGGTCTTGGGCGCTGTTGCTATTTTCCCGGCGGGATAAATGACTCTTGCGCCAGGCGCAAATCTAAAATGGGTTGGTCTGAAGTAGCTTCATTATTCATAGGTGTGGTTTGGGCGTAACGTGAAATAAACCAATCAGAGCGTCATCTCACATTCCCTTTAAGTGCAGGCGCGCTAGTTCTAAGCGGATTCCTACGGCGGATTTGCCAGGCGCGCGCCAGGAGCGGTTCACAGCCAAGGAGAGCAACATTCTCGTCACGGCCGTAAAAGAGAGAAGTTACATTGAAATGGAGAAACCCACCCAAATTAACTTCGGTTAAACAGGCGTATGATAATTTGGGTAAATGTGTAAGCTACACGTATGCTTTTATAATAAATTGTCTATCTATCTATCTATTGTAATAATGTATGATTTGCAAAAATTAAAACGGCTGCTTCTGTGTAGATGAGAGAATCAAAGTGTATGCGCGTTTGGCACATGCTACATTGATTATGGCCAAGCATGCGCCCTTAAAATAGCATATGAATAACATGCGCAACGCGCCACTGACTTTAAACTATTTTTTCCTGGTTAGTGGCGCAATTATTTTCTAAACCTGCAAAATAGCATGAATGAACGTTTGCGCCGGAACACGCCTCCTTTTTTGCGCTGAACCGCCCAGGGAGCGCAAATTCATTCCCTAGTTTAGCGATGTGCTTCTGTGGAGGGAAAAGCGCGCTTTGCGCGGGTGCAAAATAGAAATGATACATGCGTCGGTGTACAAAGTCAATTGCGCTGGGTACAAGATAGGGCCCAGCGTGTCTTAGAAGACGGGGTGGCACCGGCCCCCCCTGGAATATGATTGGCCCCCCCTGGGGCTAGATTTACTGTCAACCTGAAAATGCCCACTGCACCATTGGACCAGAGCGCTGTCAATCACTGTTTGATTTGAGACTCGCGCGAAGAGGAAGCAAGCACAGTTGCGCGTTTTTAAAACAGGAGGAGAGAGACACCACGACACGTCAGTGTTTACGGTATGTACATGTCTGATGAGCGACCTGGGAGTGCTCAGTGTAGAGTCACGGAGAGCCAAGTCCCTGGACATGGATGAGTTTATCAGACTATTTGGTAGCCAGCACAAAAAACGCAGAATACAGTTGTTCTGAGGCAGAGCAGAGCATAACACTTCATTTTTGTGTTGAAAATAAAGTAATGTAAAAAGTAAAGTAAATAAAATAATGTTAAATTACTAAATAATGTCTGTGTGATTTTTATATTTATTGGAACAGAACTGTGTTGTCTAATCCATGCAAAATACAAAAATGTAATAACATCTATATTAGAGCACGTGGCATTGCACAACATTTTGGAAATCGTGCTTAATATTTTCTAAACCAGTATTTATTTTCAGTTGAATTTTCTGATTCACCCCCCACCCCGGGTTCCCCAACCCTTGGTCCCCCCCTGAATCATCCTAATCTCAACGCTGTGGCGGCCATGTCAGCGAGTACCAAAATTGAAAGTGACGGTATCAGTGCATCCCTTACTCACACCCAAGTCCATGAAAAGCCATAGAGCATTTGGCATATGATATGACACTACTGGAGTTTTTTAGTAATTAGTTATTTGCACTGGAATTCATTTTTAAACTAATCCTGCATTCACTGCCAGGTGAAAAGCTGTTCCACCCTTGTAAAAGGCATTACAGTAGCAAGATTAAGGGATACACTTTGAGAAAAAGAAGAGAAGAGAGATTGGAAACTAGACTCACACAATCAACTTCCATTTGCATACAAGTCTCTGCACACTTCAATCCATGTTCATTTGGGCCTGCTGTACGGCAGTTGAAGAAAACCTTTGGAGTAGTACAGTCTGCCAAAGACAATCAGAAACAGAAAAAAGATTCATGATTAACTGTTTTATATTGTAAAGAACATTTAGAGAATTAAGAAACAGAAGCTTGCTATAGTTTTGAGCGATTTTACAACTGTAAATACTATTGTTGGTTTTCTAAATAATGGTTAGCCAGTTAGTTTTTCTGATAGGATATGTAACCATAATTATGGATGTCATGCTGGACCAAGTTGCCCATGTACACCAACAACAAAATCATTTAAAGCCACATTCTAGGTTCAATACAAGTTAAGCTTAATTGACAGCACTTGTGGCATTATTTTATTTAACACATATTCCTTTAACTTGTTTAATGTTCGGGGTGTAAAAGAGAGGTATCTAAAAGTATTTATGCTTACTCAGAATTTGGGTGTTCCAAGACTCACAGTGTAATGTTCCATTCACGCAAACACTGGAGAGAAAATTTTAGATTGCCTTTGGTTTTAAATGTACAATTTGGGAAGTGTACATTTCAACACTTTTAATTATTTACAACTACTGCATAGAAATAGTATAATTTACTTACCAGTGTTCATTATTAATGTTGATAGACTTGCCAGGTTGGACTGTCTCTCCCCTGTGGTAACATTGACATTTTTCCATAGGTACACACAGTCCATTCTTATCCTGGTAGAGTCCATCTGGACATGCACATCCATCAACAGGCACAAAGTCGTCGCTGCAGCTTTGGCTCTCAGAGCCGAGAGAAAGACAGGTACGCTGGCAGCTCTGCAGCTCATAGAAGTAGTTCTGCGAGGCCGGGCAGTTCTTTGTATACTTCTCTGTGGGGATCAGTTTGAAAGGAATGTTTTAAAAGTGCATGTTACACAGACCTGTACTCTTTAAAACGAAAACGGCATAAAGTTTAAATGCTCAAGCTTTTCAAAGGTGACCTATCATGCAAAATTCACTTTTATATTTGTGGCAAACAGGGCGGGAAGCATGATTGATAATGAGCATCACCTGCGCACCACACCGGCCTCATATCTCTCACGTCCTTCACTCCTTCTTTTTTTGCTTCCATAGCTCCTCTGTGAGAGATTCATCATCAATCACTAGGGGTGTAACGATACCCTAATTTCATGATTCGATACATATCACGAAACTGAACTCACGATACGATATTATTGCGATACTCCAAGACATATTATAAAAGGTTAAGAAAAAATTTACTGTTGATTAATGCTAAATTTGATATAACATTGTGGGTGTAAATGAATAGGCTTGGATAATGGCGACACCAGAATAAATATATTCATGATTCTGAACCTGAAAATACAGGATTATTTTAGATGAATATGCTTGCACTGTCACTGGCTAGACATATTTAAAATAATGTAGGCCACTTTTTACTGGTAACATAAGACTTATTAACATAAGCATTATCAGGACCCACTAATATTCCTCCATTATTATACATTATATTCATCATAATATATTGTAGTTTAATGTAGTACTGACTCTGAAAACTTCAATTTTTTCTCACAGGGTAATTTTTATTTTGGGTGAACTATCCACGTTACATATTGTCACTATCCACGATACATATTGTTGCATTTTTGTATTGCGATATATTGTTACACCCCTATCAATCACGCCACCGCCCGCCCTGCTTGCCACAATATTGTTTTTGAACATAATTATGTGTCCACAGTGTGTGTTACTACTTCAGACCAATCCATTTTAGATTTGCGTCGGGCGCAAGAGTCATTTATCCCGCTGGTATAATAGCAACAGCGCCCAAGATCTGCCCACAAAGTTATGTGCGTTTTGCGTTTGATACTTGCGTTTCAGATTGTTAAAATAGGGTCCATATAGTTCATTGTAACATTGTAATATACATCATACACATATTGATAAATCTACCCAATGTTTCATATCAACAGAAAAATAAACCGGGATAACCTGGCTTCTCTTGAGACTCCCTGCTTTAGAGAATAATTAATGATATGTTAAAGTACACCCGCATGTTGACGTGATTGGTTACAAAGTAGTTTGTGACATCAATAACGCCAATGATTTCAAACCACATTTTTGAGACATTCTTTGGTTCACTGGGGTTTTGAGGAGAAAATATTCAGCAACAGTGTTGACTTATGGATTTGCACATGGTTTGTCTGAAAGCATATTAAAAACACCACACAGACATAGAATTGATTTTCACCACAGGGGGTCTTTAAATGATTCACATCTAGACTATCTGTCTACAGAAACATCTGCTTTCATCCTTCTTACTGCACACAATTCCTCGCCAGCCTTGGAGGAATATTCCTTTGGCTGCACAGGCCCGGGTGTATGAGGAGAACACTGCACACAGACAGTCCTCACTCTTCTCACAGGTACAGCTGGAGTATTTGCATCTCTGAAAACACATAGACATGTTGTGTCACTGCTTATTATGAGAGGTTGGGTAACATTCATTACAATAAGGAAAATTGTACAGTTCTCAAGGTTTCCTGTTTCAGATCATACTTTGTAGTAGCTGTCTGGATTGACAGTGGTGTGACATTTGGCAAACAGGCTCTCCTTGTCCTTCATCTTGGAACACCAGTGCTCAGCAAAGTGCTCTAAAGGCATCATAACATGTTACAAGAAACTGTTATATGCAAAAAAAATTCTATATAAGTTTAACACATTACAGAAATTAGGATATTGTAAATAGTCTGCCGTCTGCAAAAAAAGTCTCTCACCGCTGTCACTGCTGTAGGAACAGGGGTCGTCCATCCTCTCAGAATGGTCGGGGCAGTTGGTCTCGGCCTTCCAGGCGTTTGCGAAGGAAACTGCTGTACCCTCCACCAGTCCCTGAGGAGTCTTCAGGTCATCAGACAGCACTTTGTTAAAATTTCCACAGAGACCTGCACAAAGAAATGAACACCATACATAAAATAGGAACATGTAGACTAGAGTAACACGCACATGATATCATTGGACATCAGGTTTCTCAAATTGCCCTGTTCATATGAAAGCTTACAGGTGCAGCTTCAACCGTCTGCATGAATGAGTAACTGATGTCAAGCTTCGATAGTCATGAATTACGGAAGCGTATTGCATTCACTTGAGGAAAAAAAATCTACTCTGTTTTTCTGAATTAATGACTTAATTATCTCAGAATTACGAGATAATTTTCATGAAAAAAAATTTTTTTGCTCTGTTTTTCTGAATTAATGACTTAATTATCTCAGAATTCTGAGATAATTTTTTCTTGAAATAAAAATATTTGCTCTGTTTTTCTGAATTAATGACTTAATTATCTCAGAATTCTGAGATAATTAAGTCATTAATTCAGAAAAACAGAGCAATTTTTTTAAAATGAAAAATTATCTCATAATTCTGAGATAATTAAGTCGTTAATTCAGAAAAACAGAACAAAATATTTTTTTATGAAAAATTATCTCAGAATTCTGAGATAATTAAGTCATTAATTCAGAAAAACAGAGCAAATATTTTTATTTCAAGAAAAAATTACCTCAGAATTCTGAGATAATTAAGTCATTAATTCAGAAAAACAGAGCAAATATTTTTATTTCAAGAAAAAATTATCTCAGAATTCTGAGATAATTAAGTCATTAATTCAGAAAAACAGAGCAAAAAAATTTTTTTTCATGAAAATTATCTCGTAATTCTGAGATAATTAAGTCATTAATTCAGAAAAACAGAGTAGATTTTTTTTCCTCAAGTGAATGCAATACGCTTCCGTAATGAATAATGGTAATAGTGACAAAAAAAATTGGAACAAAAAGACTGCTTTGTCTTGTTCAGGCTAATTTCATAGCTAAATATGCACAAATAAACAACATTTAAGCATGTTTGCATAATTTTTGAAAATGGATAAATAATTTTCTAACACAAAATATTGAAATGTATATTTCACTTTTTGTTTAGATAATCATAGTTTTACACATTAATAAACACAAATATTCCGATTTTCAAGATCGATAGTCTGAGTCTTGGGTTAAACATAGCCAATATTTGATGTTTTCTGATGTTCTCACACCATTACGCATTGCTCTGTTTGTTGTCAGGATTACAAAAAGTTTAAAAGTTACATTTTTAGGCTGGTCCGCCTCAGCGGTCGAACAGCCCTCGTCAATGTCAAAATCACAGAAGAAAGACGTAATTGTTCACAGAAGACAAATGTGATTTCCAACACGACGCTATGGTTTTAACACTGAAATAAGTAACTGTAACATGTAATATTCTGTTATGTTCCGTTCTGGTTTCGTTTTCACTGTTTGCATTGCTCTGTTCCTGTTTGCCTTGGTTCTCTAGTTAGTTTCCCAGGTTGTATATCAGTTCCCACACGTTCCGTTTTATCCTTCATTACAGTCCCACATGTTTTGTTAATTTCTTTGTCTAGTATCATCAGTGTTTAACGTGGTTATGTTACGTTATTTTCCAACAATCTCCTGAGCGCTCTGTTTTGAAGAAGAAAAATACTTTTTTTGTTATCCATCTCCTTTGTCATGCGCATTCATTATAGCTACTCGTGACAGAATACTGGACCACAGAAAGGATTATATGCAGTGTTTTTCTTTCTTATTTTCCCCTTCTCCCCCTCTCCTTTTTACTACTCTGTCTGAGCAGAAGGATCGTTCACTGGGGGACCATACAAGGGACTTTTAGATCTGGCATGCCTAACTCACTATCCAGACCATTCGCTTTGCATTTTTTACCTCACCAACCTCAGGAAGCGTCCAAAGCATGCCTTCCAGTGAATGGTCCCAGAGAGGACTTTGCCACGTCTGTGGATATCTGCATAGCAAAGAACTTCACAAGCCCAATTACGGACCCAGAGCCCAACCAGCCATCACCCTGCTGCATGGACATGATGCCAGAGCCCACTACAGACAGAGAGCTAGAGTCTGCCACAATGCATGAACCAGCGGCAGTAAGGAGGACTAAGCCTACCATCGCCCCAAAGCCCGAGCCCCATGAAATGTCTGATCAGGTGCGTGAGTTGGCAACATCAGGTTCTGCCATGGGAGTACTAGTAGAGTTCAAGGGAATGGAGGAAGACCCCATCCACACTCCCACCACTGAGGGTAAGCTTCATTCTGATGCATTGATTTATGGAGTAATCAGGAGTAGCAGTTGAAATCAAAGCAGACTGACTGAACTGCATCAATAAGCTCTTGTTTTACCCGACAGACTTCAATTCTTTAGAAATATATGATAATGCTGACATTTACATTCACTTAAATTTTAAAGGGGTGGTTGATTGCGATTTCACTTTTTTCATTTTAAATAGTGTGTAATGTTGCTGTTGGTGCATGAACAGTATCTGCAAAGTTGCTGCGCTGAAAGTTCAATGTAATCAGGAAGTTTAATGCCTACAAAAACGACTCGAATGGGACTACAACGAGATACTTCCCGGGTTTTATACGTAACTAACGCATAAATTTACATCAACCCTCCCTCCGGAATATGCAAAAAAGGGGGCATGGCCATATTTCTGCGGCTTTGTCGAAGAGGAACAGTTATAGTGGAGAGCTGTAGCCACGCCATCGAAAGTGTGTTATTTTCACCCAACTGTCAGGTCTTCTGTGTTCGGGCTTCCTACGGAAGCTGTAGTTCGTCAACAATGGCTATAATTTATGTTTGATTATGTTCCTGAAAATTACAATCGTAATTTAGCTCTCTGTGCTGCGCATTTTACGGAAGACAGCTTCCAGAATCTCTACGAATTCAATGCCGGATTCAACAAGAAACTGTTACTAAAACATGAAGCAGTTCCAACTTTAAAACCAGAGGCAGCAGTTGTTGGGCCACAACCTGTAAGTAAGACTTAATAATTTTAAATGTATTTGCATGTATAATTTCAGACGTAATGTTTTAGTTTTATCAAGAACGTAAACAAATGCCAGCGCTGGCTTTAGTATACTAAAGCAACAGGTGTTTTACCATTCGTTGTAAAACTGTGGACCTATTTTTCCAAACGCCTCACACCCGTACATTCTTCCGTTGAATGCTTGAATAATAGACACTCCAGTCCAGTTGGTGGCGGAGTAATACCGTCCCTCACAGCACATCCAATACAAGTCAATGGACATCCAATACAAGTCAATGGAGTTGGACAAAAACTACGATAAAACCAGTTGGGAAGCATCTTTTGCAGCGATTTTTGTGCGAGCAGTGAACACCCCTGACCACTCGGTGAGTTTCACGTCTTTGTAATGCGTTTTAGGAAGGATTGTTCCAGTGCACATATGCAGCCATTCTGTAGGTGGGGGGGTAAAGCGAAAGAAACCTATAAATTCTCGGGACAGCAGCATGTGTCCAAATTTTAATCTTAACCGTTCTATTTCATCAGAAACGATCTGTAAACAGGGCTTTAAGTGTAAAATACCGAACTTGTCCTTTAAGAAAAAATTATGAAACTGAATAAAGTACAGAGTTAGTTACAAACTAGTAGTTAATAAACCTCTAGTGTGGACTTTATGGTCCAATTTAAAAATTAACTTATGAATGGCTGGTGCAACCCTACACTGGTGTGCATCTTGAGACAAAACAATGGCACTGAAATATTTTAAGTTATGTCAGTGCAAGTTCCTTTTAGTTGAAACAGCTCAAAAAATGCATTTTAGTCTGGGACTAGTCTTAAGCCTTGTCTGTGAAACTGGGGGCATACAGTATGTTGTTTTTTGAAAGTTCTCACCACCAGTCTTGCCCTTGAAGATTTGGTCCACAGTGATGTACACCTGCATAAGAGGCACCAGCTGTATCTGGACTTCCAGCCCAAAGGTGGTCTGAAGTATGATGTGAAATGATGACGGCATGAACACTGTGAAGTCAGCTGGAGGAAAAGAGTCAGAGTTTGAAAAATGCTTCACAAAAATATTAGTCTTCACAAACAATAATTCCTTAAATTTCAGCAGGTTTCAAAACAAAACAAAGAAATACAGAGCTTCTCTCTCTCACCTGCCATGTAAGGAAGTGAAACTCTTGCATTGTGTTTTACTGTGCCATCATCTTTAATTACCAGACGCTAATGAAGATAGATATGGTGTCACTGTATGTACATATTTTGGAAGTAACAGAGGAAGTAAAGAGGGAAAGTACTCACATTGTTTGTGTCATTGTAAAATAGCACTGCTATAGATTTCAAACAGGTGCCAGTAAGGGTAACACAAGGCATAATCTCAACCAATATGATGAACTTTGTCTCTTCATTGTCCTACAAAAACACAAATAGAATTGTATAGAATGTGGTGTTGTTCATTATTAAAAATTTCACATTTTGTTTGCAAATAAAAATGTCATGACATGAATGAATACAAACAAAATAATAATAAATTCCAAATGTAAATGTCTTAGCAGTTACAGAAGCTATTGTTAGTGAGTAAAACACGCTTACTTTTGAGAGCACATAGATGCACTCTCCATGAAAATTGAATTCATTCCCGTCGTAGGTGGTGAAATGAAACCCTTCCTCTAATGCGCACAGGCCAGGTTGAGGAATAATCTTACAGATCCAATTTCCATCCTTACATGTACTGAATTACACAATATAATTACAAACAGACACAGTAAACAACTAATAGTTTGGTATACAGTTTATAGTGCTTTTTTTTTTGCAAATAAAGACCAGTAGAAGGAGAATATAGTCAAATGTGTTTTATTACCATTTTTCTTCAACTTTGTGAAGAACCTCTCCTGGGTTGTAGATGCGGTCATGCTTGCACTGACATTGTTCCACAGGGATGCAACCCTTGTTTGAGATTTCATCAAATACAGTTCCTATAACACATTTCATATTTCCAGATTTTTTTAAATGTTTTTTAAAGAAGTCTCTAATGCTCACCAAGGCTGCATTTATATGACCAATACAGTAAAACAGTAATATTGTGAAATTTTATCATTTAAAATAACTGTTTTATATTTTATTATTCCTGTGATGCAAAGCTGAATTTTCAGCATCATTACTTCAGTCTTCAGTGTCACATGATCCTTCAGAAATCAAATATATAATTTATCCCTGTGATCAAAGCTGAATTTTCAGCAACATTACTTCAGTCTTCAGTGTCACATGATCCTTCAGAAATCATTTATAATATGCTGATTTGCTGCTCAAGAAACATTTATTATTATTAAATTTACAATATGTTTAATTTGTGTATAAGTCATTGAAAAGAAAACACTGGAGTTATTTGAGTAAGGGTTAATGCCCGACGAGGTATCAGGTATATTATTATTAATGGACGACGGCGAGGCGTTAACCGCGGAGGACGGTGTTGCCTCCGCTGAAGTCCATTAATACCTGACAATGGACACCTCGAAGGGCATTAACCCGTTTATACCATGGTCACTTGCCAAATAACACAGTTATAAAACATTAGTTTATGTTTTAATTAGTTTTACAATCGAAATCTAAAGTTCTCTTACGAGAGTTCTCTCGTACTGCGTTTTATCAAAACGCTACGGGAAAAGTCTCTTTTCACGAAACACTGAAGCAAAAATTATCCTTTAATTTTTCATATATGTAAAACGCGTTGCGGCAGCAGCAGACAGCTGAAGCACGACGGCTTGTCTGCTCATTGGCTGCTCTGCGGCAACTGCATAAGCCTATCGAGCGCAGGCTGATGCAACATCAGACCAATGAGGGCGCTTCGCGCCCTCCTCGCCACTTCCCGCCGAGACGGGCGTGGCTTACCTCTATAAAAGGAGCTCGAGAAGGCTGATTCACTTGATTTTAATCTCTTCAGTGAAGCGCACGCATCGCTGGATCACGGAAGCAGCGTTGTTTGAAGCAAGCACTTCAGCGGGACGAGCCCTCGAAGCCGCTGGCCTACGCCGCCTTCTACAGCCGTACCTGCTGCGCTTTCCGACGCCCATATCCTTTATTGTGCTCTGTTTTGTGTGTGTGTGTGAGTGTTCTCGTAGCACTCACCCCCTAAAAGAGCGGCGTCTTTCTAAAGATGCCTAAATCCTGCGGCTCGTGCAGAGCCCCACTCGCCGGGGGAGACGACCACGTCATCTGTGTTTCCTGCCTCGGTGAGGACCATGCAGCGCTCGCGCTCGCTGACGGCGGCTGCCCTCACTGCGAGCTTTTGCCTATGGTGGCTCTGAGGACCCGCCTGGCATCCTTCTCGAAGCCTGCATTCTCCGCCGCGATGCCGCGCCTGTCTGCACCGGAGCCCCCCTCTCGCACCCGGCTCGATGGTAGCTTCCTCCCAGGTGAGCGCAATTCTCCGGAATCTAAGCCCGCTCCTTTTCTTCCTGAGTTACATGAAGAAGTTGCGAAGGCCTGGAACGCGCCCTACTCTGCGCGTACGCGCTCATCTGTGTCGCCTGCATTCTCCTCACTGGACAAGGCAAATGAACGAGGCTACCTCTCTCTGCCTCCGGTGGAACAGGCTATAGCGACCCATCTGTGCCCGCCCTCTGCTGGACGGCGGACTAAACCGGTGTTGCCTTCAAAAGCCTGCCGCATGACGTCGACGCTGCTCGCGCGAATATTCTCCGCCGCTGGGCAAGCCGCGTCAGCGCTACACACCATGGCTACATTACAGATCTTCCAGGGTGATCTCCTCCGTAAATGGGACGAGGTTGGACCTGATGCTGTCTGTATTGCGGATTTGAGGAGTGCTTCGGACCTCACGCTCCGAGCCACCAAAGCTGCCGCACAAGCCATGGGACGCTGTATGGCTTCCGCCACTGTCGCTGAGAGGCACTTATGGCTGACGCTCATGGAGATGGCCGATTCCGAGCGCATCGCGTTTCTCGACGCCCCGCTGTCTTCCGCTGGCCTCTTTGGTTCTTCTCTCTCCGAGTTCGTGGAGAGATTTACCGAAGCCCAGAAAGTGTCTCAAGCCTTCAAGCACTTCCTACCGAAGCGCTCTGGTTCCGCGGCGGGTCGAGACAAACGGACCCCGCGAACCTCACAGCCTCAGCCCCCGCCTTCGGCCTCCTCTTCGCAGCAGCCTCAACAGCGCAGCTCGAGACCCCGCTCTCGATCGAGCGCCCGGCGCCCCGCGCGCGCGCCACGACCGAGGATTGTGGTGAAACCAGAGGCCCCGAAGAAGTCCTAGCCCGCCTAGGAAAGCGCAGGTGTGTGAGTCCCGTTGTGGCCGGCCTCCCACCCAAGCGCCTCGCTGTCTCAGCCCCAAGCTTCGCGGCTGTCCCAGCGTTTTCTGCAAAGTGGCCCACAAGTGCCCGTTTGCCTGCACTCAAAAGACGTTTTTACGGCTACCCAGATATGTCTCGAAAAGAGTGTGATTTCTGGTGTCCCGGCCACGGCCGATGGTGCTATAAATGTAGTGTCGATGCCCACTCCTCTGTGCCCATCTCTACACATAAGCACAGCCCTGCACTCAGGGCTCGCGCAAATAAAATCGACTCAGGTCGATTGCGCCCCCCACATAGTAAAAGTGCCCACTACTCAGTGCCCACGAACACTATGTCTATCAGATCACAGGCTCTCTGTAAAAACGAGACCTGTGATCGCGCGCGCTGCTTACACAAGCAGCGCGCCCCAAGCAGTAAATGTGCCCGCTCCCAGCCCACATCTACTCGCACACATGAGTCCCATGGGGCTCGCGCAGCTCTCCCTCACTCAGTCAAACACTGTTGTAAGGTCGAGGGCGAGCGCTCCGCCCGCTGTATTAAGCGCGCCCCCCGCCTCAAATGCCGCAGGCATAACGCCTATGTTTGTGAGCCCCGTAGCACCTCTGTCACACGGCGAACAGAGCGCGCTCTGTATCCGGCCCTTAGCCAACCATGCAGATGCATGGGCAGCGCTTCCAGGGGTTTCGGACTGGGTCTTAGGCATTATAAAGAGAGGCTTCTCGCTACAGTTTTATCGACGCCCTCCGCGCTTCACAGCGCGCGTCGAAACTTCGGTACCGCTGAATGTAGCACACCTACTTCGCGCCGAAATATCAAAACTGATAAGCAAAGGGGCGATAGAGCTTGTTCCCCGAGTTCAAAGCGAACAGGGGATATACAGCAGATACTTTCTAGTCCCCAAAAAGGACGGCGGTATCAGACCCATTCTGGATCTAAGACGACTGAACAGAGTATTAGTGAAACGCCGTTTCAAAATGCTCACAACCAGCAAAATTCTCGCGCATGTTCGCCGAGAAGACTGGTTCATGTCGATAGATCTGAAGGACGCGTATTTTCAAATACAGATAGCGTCACATCACAGGCGATTCTTGAGATTCGCCTTCGAGGGTCAGACATACCAGTATACAGTCCTGCCTTTCGGCTTGTCCCTGGCACCTCGTACTTTTACGAAATGCATGGACGCAGCGCTCGCTCCTCTCAGACTCAGAGGCATGCGAGTGCTGAACTATTTGGACGACTGGTTGATCCTAGCCCAATCACGATCTCAGCTCATAGAGCACAGAGCCATTTTACTCGATCACCTCGAGAATCTTGGTATCACGGTCAATTGGGCGAAGAGTTCACTGAACCCCAGCCAAACGATTCCGTTTCTGGGTATAGTTCTGGACTCACAGTCTATGACAGCGCGGCTGTCGCCACAGCGCGTGCTGAACATTCAGCGCGCGGCGATGTCTTTCCGCCACGGCGCTTTCACCCCGCTCAGAAAATTCCAAAGGATGCTGGGTCTCATGGCCTCAGCATCGTCAGTTCTCCGGCTGGGCTTGCTCCGCATGCGCCCGCTGCAGTTCTGGTTGAAAGCGCGGGTTCCGCGCAGAGCGTGGGTGTCCGGTCATTTACGCCTCAAGGTCGATCAGGACTGTGTCACAGCCCTGGTGCCTTGGATGGCGAACGACTGGTACCAATCAGGTGTAAGCCTGGGGACTTCCTCGAGGGTGAGGATGGTGTCTACAGACGCATCCACCTCGGGATGGGGAGCGCTGCTCGAGGGCAGACCGTCCTTCGGCCTATGGTCGGAACGGGAAAAGCTCCAACACATAAACTGCCTAGAAATGCTGGCAGTGCACAACGCGCTGACGCGTTTTTGTCCCCACATCAAGGACCAACACGTCATAGTCCGTTCGGACAACATGGCAGTGGTGTCCTACATAAATCGCCAGGGCGGTCTGAATTCCAAACCCCTGTACAGGCTGGCGAAACGCCTCCTGCTATGGGCTCAGCACAACCTACGCTCGCTGAGAGCAGTACATGTGCCCGGGCTGCTGAATGTGGGCCCGGACAGACTGTCCAGGAACAACGTTCCTACGGGCGAATGGTCTCTACACCCACAAACAGTCCGGCTGTTGTGGGAGAGATTCGGCAAAGCGGAGGTGGACCTATTCGCGTCCCGCGAAAACGCTCACTGTCCCGCATTCTTTTCAAAGACCGACAGCGCGCTGTCCCAAAGGTGGCCGCGCTGCCCGCTATACGCTTTTCCCCCCGTCTCCCTCCTGCCTCAGGTGTTGGAACGGGTCAGGAAAACGAAATGCCCAGTGCTGCTTGTAGCACCGTTCTGGAAGAACCAGGCATGGTTCCCAGTTCTGATGCAGTTAGCAGACATCGCTCCATGGCCAGTGCCGTTGAGGAGAGATCTCCTTTCGCAGGCCAGGGGCTCGATCTGGCACCCACACCCGGAACTATGGTCCCTTCATGTGTGGGCGCTCAACGGATACCCGTTGGTCTCGCAGAGGGAGTCATGAATACCATCACGGAGGCTAGAGCGCCGTCTACCAGGCGACTCTACGCTTCAAAGTGGTCGGTTTTCTCCGGCTGGTGTACAGCTCGGAGCCTTTCACCCCTCGAATGTGAGGTAACGGAGGTTCTCTCCTTCCTACAAGAGCTGTTGGATAAGGGCAGATCCCCTTCCACGCTCAAAGTGTATGTGGCGGCTATTTCAGCGTTCTCCGGTTCAACGCTGGGTCAGTCACTAGGAAGGAATGATTTAGTCATCCGCTTCCTCAGGGGAGCTAGGAGACTGAATCCACCCAGACCTCCGTCAGTCCCTATGTGGGACCTTTCTACGGTCCTGGCGGCCATGAAAGGTGCCCCTTTCGAGCCTATCCAGTCAATCAGCCTCAAACATTTGTCTTTCAAAACAGTGTTTTTGATGGCTCTCGCTTCAGTGAAGCGCATAGGCGATCTGCACGCGCTCTCCGTGAGCCCGACGTGCTTGGAGTTTGGTCCTAATGACTCTAAAGTCATACTCAAACCTAAGCATGGCTATGTGCCGAAATCCCTCAACACGCCTTTTCGGGCTCAGGTCATTTCCCTGGCTGCCCTGCCGGCGTCGAGTGAGGAAGGGGACTCGAGTTTTCTTTGCCCTGTTAGGGCTTTAAGAACTTATATGTCCCGCTCTGCTGCCTTTAGACAGACAGAGCAGCTCTTTGTCTCGTTCAGCGGACGTTCCAAAGGAACGGCTGTTTCGAAACAAAGTCTATCCAGATGGATAGTTGACGCCATAGCGCTGGCTTATACTGCCAAGGGCATTCAATGCCCGTTGGGAGTCAGAGCGCACTCTACGAGAGGCGTTGCCTCCTCGTGGGCTTGGTCCAGCGGGATTTCCTTACAGGATATATGTACGGCGGCAGGCTGGGCCTCTCCGTCTACATTTATCAGGTTTTATAACCTAGAGGTTCCCGCCTTACAGGCTAAGCTTTTGTCGGTGTAATCTAATTACAGGCGCAATGCGCTACCGATTATACTGGGCAGAACTGTGTAAGACCCACGTTTTCCCACATTAGTGCAGGCTCCCTACCCTGGCTATGTGATGTCATATTCGTGTCTGTGGACATGTCTATATAAGGACGGAGGAAACCCCTCCTGTCTTTAGACCCTCCCTGTGAGGTCATGTTAAGCCTGCGGACGCTACAGTATAGGGAATTAAGGCTTCCCCCCCTTATTCCCTGACTCTGTGTGAGTCTATCTGGTGATTATGCACTGTATGCCTGAAATAGCTTCCGGTGATCAGTGTTTTTATCCCAGCACGCACGGCGTTTTGCAAGGGGTTCCCGTAGCGTTTTGATAAAACGCAGTACGAGAGAACTCTCGTAAGAGAACGTACTCGGTTACTAACGTAACCTCGGTTCTCTCTAGAAGAGGGAACGAGTACTGCGTTCCCTTGCCGTGCGTTTGGTTCACTCTGGTTCGCTTCGGCGATCAAAATCAAGTGAATCAGCCTTCTCGAGCTCCTTTTATAGAGGTAAGCCACGCCCGTCTCGGCGGGAAGTGGCGAGGAGGGCGCGAAGCGCCCTCATTGGTCTGATGTTGCATCAGCCTGCGCTCGATAGGCTTATGCAGTTGCCGCAGAGCAGCCAATGAGCAGACAAGCCGTCTTGCTTCAGCTGTCTGCTGCTGCCGCAACGCGTTTTACATATATGAAAAATTAAAGGATCATTTTTGCTTCAGTGTTTCGTGAAAAGAGACTTTTCCCGTAGCGTTTTGATAAAACGCAGTACTCGTTCCCTCTTCTAGAGAGAACCGAGGTTACGTTAGTAACCGAGTACGTTTTTACAAACAATAACTTGGTTTCTCTGGTTACGCCTGACGGTTTATTTAGCAACCGGAGATATTCCGCTCAGCTCGTAGAACCCTTCACTTTACTTCCTGTTGCTATGGTTACTCACAGCTGATGTAGCCAGCGCGTTTATTTATTAATTTCAAACGGTAAACAGACAGTTTCACCAGAACTCCTTTACTAGGTGTCCTCTATCACTTTTTAATGGACACCCTGCAGCCAATCAGAATCGAGTATTCACCCAGACCATGCCACCTTATTTTTAACGGAAATATGGACGCAGCCAGTTGATGGTATTTTGTGCGAGACTTCTGGTCAGGCACTTCCAGTCACTGGCGAGCTAACTCACTTTTCACCGTAGCGGTTAATCAAACAAGTGTTGGTAACAACTAACTCATCGTTATGGCTTCGAGGAAGACCGGGATTGTTTGTGCAGTTAGAGGTTGTCATAATAACTGGTAAAAAAGAAAGATTTACTTGGACCAGGACTGTGTTTTAATCATCGAAATCAGTGACATTTTAATCATCAGGCGCCCTACGACCAGTGACACACTGGCTGCGTGGCGTGAGCGTGGCGTTTCTGTTGCGTGGCGTTTTCTATGTCTTTGCACACCAGAAACGTGTCTGACGCGGCGCTGCTGCTGCTAGGTGACATATGATAAGCCTCACTGGTGATGTATTCGACATATGGGGAGAGAGTTGTGGAAGGCCTATTATAAAGGCTACTTCATGTTAAACATAATATAGCAGCAAAGACAATGTTGGCAGTACTGATGGCAAAATAGGCTACAGAATATTTCGTTCTGTATTGACAGGTGCAGTATTTGAAAATCGATAATATTTTTTTAAATTACATTTATATCTGCATTTATCGTATAGGTTTTTTTTTTTCTCATCAAAACCGAATATGTTTATCAGTGGTTGTATTATATCAGGCAGTGACACGTTTGTGTGCAGTTTGTTTTGTAATTTCACCGGAACGATTAGAGCCTCCACAACGGATTGAAGCGCGCATCCGAGTGAAGACAACATATGCCACAAGAGAACATATGCGTGCCTCTGATCGCAGCGGCAACGAGCACTTTGATCACTTGATTTCAAAAACAACACATTTAGATCGCCTCTTATTTAACAAACAAACTAAATGAATGCTCTGCTAGTTAACTGGAGGTGTTTTATTTATTTGCATTGGTATTGGTACATTCGTGCCGCGAGATAATGTAATGTGCTCTGTGTGAGGCAGGATTCTCAAAAATGACTGCACTCAAAACGAAATACCGCAATCGTGCACAAATCGAGGATGATTTGAGGCTATGTTTATCAGACATTGCGCCACGAATTGAGGATATGTTGCCTTTGGCTTGCTCAGTTGGGGATATTTTGGGGATATTTAATTTTATTCTATCAATCAATAAATTCCACTAGAAACAAACCTTGTTGTATTATTTTATTTTAATTTAATACTGTGAAGCTGCTTTGATACAATCTGTATTGTGAAAAGCGCTATACAAATATACTTGATTTGATTTGATTTGATTCTTTGCAAGGCAAAGCAGGCTCAGGTCTCACATTATAATCGCCGACCTGCAAGCTTCTGTAAAAAATGCAGATGCCTAATATTAGGCCTAGTAATTAATAAATCTGTCTATCTATCTATCTATCTATCTATCTATCTATCTATCTATCTATCTATCTAAGGTGGTGTAGTGGGGGTGGCAGGGAAGCGAGGAAACGGAAGTGCCGCACAAAAACCGGAAATTGGACCCATATTTACTTCCGCGTTCGAAAATAAGGTGATATTAAACATATAAGAATGTTGTTGTGCTCTTTTTTTCTTTTGAAATAATTGCTTTCTGATGATAGTTTTAACTCTCACTGTGACACTTGTTAATACTTTTAAATTATCCTTAAAAATGACCCTGTTTTGTTCAGTTCTTTGTCTGGTGTCATCAGTGATTAATGTGGTTATATTATGCTATTATACCACCATAATGAAAACTATTAGCTTTAATACCATAGTGATCGAGATTGTGCTGTAAAATCAACATTATGTATGTGGTTCTTAAATCAACCACATTATATAAAATACTGTACATATACTGTATAGTCGTACTATATTAAATTCAATATTGTGAATTAGATACTGACGTGGTGGGCAGAAGCAGCCATCTATGTTGTGTTCCTCACACAGTGTGTTTGCGTCTTTGTGTGAGCATGTGTCCATACAGGGAGAGCCGCTTTCAGAATGTACCATATTGTAGGGGCACGTCACAGCTGCATGGGAATACAAGTCATACAGAGACTGATTACACTTATTATGAAAATTAAAATATATATATTTTTTTTACATTTTTGTATCTCAAATAGTGCAGTTATTTCAATTATTATTGACGTAATTTTGTATTTGAACAAGGAAATAGATGTGACAATACAACTGAAAGTATTAATCTGTAATGTGCAACAGCTATTAATGAATAATTTGTAAGAAAAAATAATCAAAGCAAAAGGTAAAGCTGAAGAGAGAAGAACCCTGTGATGTCCACCAGAGCTCAGTGTTTATTACCGCAGAAGTCATCTCTTCTCCAGGTCGGTGGATTTCCTCCAGCATGTGAGCACTGACGTGAATATTCAGACAAAGTCGCACAGAGCGAGGAGTTGTCAGATTGATACAAGCATAAATCAATTATACAGGCATTGATATACGGCTCAGTGTTCAACATCTCAGAGCAGGAGAACCAGTCTTCATCTTTCAAAAGGTCTTCACATACTGCCCGCTGTTGTGACAAAAGCGTGTATCTTTAACCTTTACCCTCAGAGGTCCATTATATATCAGTACTGTAATTATTTGAAATTATTTTGAGAGATATTTTTTTGGGGGGTGAAGCCAATAAGGCATGCATTAAGAAATACATTAAGCAATTCCACCTAAATACAAATAGCTTTTGTGACTTACATGATTTTCACACTGGTTTAACCAATCTTTCGCATCATCTTCTTCAGAAGGATTTTGGCAATTATGCATTGGGTTGGGAACTATGTGCATATTCCCAAACTCAATGTAGCCAACCCTTCGTTCGTATCCTAGTTGTTAATTGAATAAGATAAGGCATGGTTGAGTTCTCTAATAAAGACACTTGATATTCATGGAGAGCTATGAAATTAGCAATACATGGGGAAAAAAATTAAAATGACAAAATTAAGAAATGACTAAATAAGACAGATGTCAGTCAATTAGAGCAACTCACCTGATTTATTGAACTCATCAAGTTTCCCATTAAAATTACCACATAATCCACAGGTATGATCTGAATATTTAGAGTCCAGTTCGACCTAAAACAGCACCACAAGGAAAGATGCTTTTTCAATAAACCACTTTTCAGAGGGACTTGCAATAAAAGTCCCTTTCAAGGATAGGTGTCAGGGGCTCAGGAAGTTTTCACAAGATTGTAAATGCAACACAAAATATTTGTTCATTTACATTTATTTATAAAAAAAAATCTCTCTTAACTAATACTGTAAACTAAACAGGGAATCCTGTCAGTTGAGTATAGGTCAAAATTAACAACTATAAGAGCCATATTTCATGTTTTTATTTGTTCATTATGTAAATGTATCATAATAAGTTTCCCGGGCAATGAACAAATGAATCATTCGCATCCTACCTTACCCCAGAATTCATTGCGCCTACCTAACTGTCTAATCTTTATATCTCTTTTAATTCCTTTTATAGATGTTTTAATTTTCCTTGCTTTTATTTTGTAATTATTTTAATTCCTTTCTGTGTAAAGCACTTTGAATTTCCATAGTGTATGAAATGTGCTATATAAATAAAATTCACAGTAATAAAATAGCTCACCATAACTGCATCCTCTTTGTTCCATGTGACAGTGATGCCCATTTTGGAATAGAGTCTGGTGTAAATTGTGTTTTCTTCCACAAGGATCCCTGAGACATGCACTGGAAGTGTTTTACTAAATAAAAAATAAATGATTAAAATATATTTTTTTATGTATTTTGTGTTTACTTTGGGAAGAAAAAAGCAGCAGAAAAAGCAGTTGCCCAGAATCTTACTTTTCTCCATTGATCATGACCTGTTTCTCTGTCAACTCAATGGCGATGTCATTGATACTAACTGATACCCTGCTGATCTTCGGGCCATTGGTGTGTTCTGTTCTCTTCACATGAACTGAGAACTGGCGAATGAGGCTTTGGCAGTCAGACACCAGGTTATACTCGCACATGCCTGGGAACTGATAAACGTCCCCATCGAACGTCTTGAAGTGGAAGTTTCCCCACATGCTGCAGATGTTGTTGACATGGTTACTGGGAGATACTGGTTAAAAAATAAAAGAGAATGCAAATACTTACTCCAGGATTTATCAAAACAAGATACGTTTACAACAGTTTGTTAAATTTTGAAATGAGAAGACTTTTTTATTCTTTTGTTCGTTGTTAATTATATTTATGTGAAAATGTTTATGTGTAAATATTTACATGTAAAATGTTTGAGTTAATGTGTAGGTTCATTTAGACAGATAAAGCACCAATTTTACTTAATCTGTGAATCATTTTCTAACTTTATAGTTTCTTTGTGAATCAATGTGATTAGTGCATCTCATATCGTCCATAAACACAATGACATATTCACCTGTTGTTGTAGTTGTTGTTGCAAAGTCCATAGGATCTTCCGTAACTCCATAACCACTCACAAAGTCTTAAGACAAAGAAAGACATATAGTCATATTGTGCAGCTAATATTTTGAGTGTTTCTTGCAGTAACTAATCATTTTTATTACCTGCTTGTATCAACTGCAGCCCCACCAGTAGAACGACCCATCTCAGCATCCACATCTGGGACATCCTCACAGTCCCTGTGGAGACATCCATCCTCAAGAGCTAATGTGTGCTGTCTGTCAGCACTTGTCCTTTTATAGTGAATTCTAGTTTTCTCTGGAAGAATGTAATTGGTGATCAGGAAGAATGTAATTAGTGGTAAGAAGATGGAACCTGGCATGAATTAACATGCTTTAAACTCCATCATCTAAAAAAAACAAGGATGTGAATGTTGATATTGGGGATGTAATTATTTTCTAGAGAAGTTACACAGTATTATGCACAGTACATTTTACTCTTATCTATAATTCTATCTTCTATCTATCTTCTATCAGTAATTATGCCTTGTAATGAATTGTATGATCTAATGAATAACTGTCATCATAGTTAAAATACATTATAATACTTATCTATTCAATGAACACACCTTTAGAAAGCATAATGCATAAAAAGACAACCTATTTCAGAATCTTCTAATATTATCATGCATTTTAACTTTGGTTATAATTATTTATGAAAATATATAATACATTATAAAAAAAAAATCTAACGTAAGTTTTGTTGACGTTACTCAAGTATTTGTTCAAACCAAATGTACCCATCTCTCCAAATTGAGTCATCTGAACAAAAATGGCACTAACATTTTTTTTTGTAAACAAAAATTGTTGTGCAAGTGGCTTGCATGCATTCCAGCTTGTTTTTTTTTTTTTTTTTTTATATTTTGCTGGATTAACATTTGTTGATCATCACCGTGTTTTGAGATTTGTGCGTAGAGTAATATGTCCATCTAATTGCATCTGTTGGATTTAATATGGTTCCCTATCAGAGTTATATGTTTGCCACTAGTTTGGGGCTTTTAGCTTTGAAAAATCAAACGTAATGTTGAAAGAATGAGGTTTGTAGCTCCTTGCATTGCTAAATGCTGAACAATCTTTAGTTGCCTTGACAGGATTTTTTAAATTCAGCAGACTGCCTGTTACTCAGAAAAAGTACAAGTTGTCAGTCAACTTAAACTGATTGGTTAATATTGTAGGTTGCCTTATTTTAAGTTAGGTCAACTTATTTTTTTAACAGTATTTTCAGCCTTTAGAAATATAATTTGGTTTGTCACTTTAACACAGGATTAAATCCATGCACCACATAGGTCCATGGTTGTTAGATCACTTGATGACTTCCACCGAAAGTCAATATTACAAATATTTTGAAAGAATACAAAATAAGATTTAAGACTGCAACAACCAGCTGATCCACTATTTTTAACTGATGTATCACTTTTCTATTTAATCGTTTGTAAAGTCCATATCCTGTTTCATCCTTATATTCCCCATTTCATATTATCAAACAACTTAAATCGCATGGCCATTATAATTCTTATTACCTTCACAACACTTATATATATGTACACACATACACAAAACATACATTTATAAACATTGCCGTTTGCATTATAAACATTGCTTCTGATTAAATGCTAACCGCATTTCATTGCATCTTGTACACTGCAGTTATGCTGCCAACATGAAAGGAACATGAAATGCTGTAATTGTAAATGTATCTGTCCTGTCTGCGCTCTATGGGGAATATATATGTAAACAATATAAAAAACATTCTCAATCCAAGACTCGGTACACATGAATCTGTTTAAAATGCCTTTTTAATTGCTTTTAATTTCAAACAAGCAGAAGAGTTTACATTTAACTAGCAAAGAAAAGAAGAAAAGTTCTATAGATAGTTTAAGAAATGTTAAACAAAGCAGGTGCAATTTAAATTAATTTCCAATCAAAGTTCAGAAAGATACTTGAGAGTCATTTTTCAGAGAGTTTGGGTTGATGATTCACCGCTGCTGCTCACGGAAGTCCCAAGCTACGTTTTCTTGGGACGTTTTCAATGAGTGCGTCATTTACGTGACAGTTAGTTCTGCTACAGGAGCACTCTTCAACATGGATGTACGAGTGGGTTACTATGTCTCCATTTACGCAACCAAGATTCACTGTGCGATTACTTGAGCGTGTGGCCTGGCAGCAGCTACAGGAGGACAATCCAGGTGCATTGTACCTATGTATGAAAGAGAAAAAAACATGTAAAGCATTTCAAATCACTCACTTATCACTGTCTGTTTCAGTTAGGATGCTGCTTGTAGGTTTCATAACAGAAACCTACTCACCTGCTAAAACTGGTACAGTCGCCACTACAAAATGTCAGGTCCATTTTCTTCTCTGACTGGCAGTCCATGTGATTTATGTAATCTCTAACAGTCTGTACTTTACATCCCTTAATTTGGTCCACACCTACAAACATAGGCAATTGAATGCGCAAGGATACGTTAATAATGGACTCAAATCACCAAATATTTAATCGTTTTCTTTTTAAAAATACTCACAAACATGGCAGCAGCCATTGGCTGACAGCTGAACGGTACCCTGTAGAGCGAATCACAAGGGCAGAATGTCATCAATGTGATTTAATCACCATGACTGGTCAGTATAACATGTAAATGTGTGTTTGTGTGATATTTGAAGTACTGACAGGCTGGCAGTTTGAAACGTTGAAAGGAGGGCACTGGACTGTGTATTTGTCAGTGATGAACTGTCCATTAACTTTAGTGCAAGTGATTCTGTCACAGCCCTGGTTTGTAGCGGGCAAAGAGGCTCCGTCCTATAAAGGAAAAGAGAACAAGTGAAATTCAGTTAAAGGACATTGCAAAAACATTAGATTTATATTCAGGGAATAATTGCTTAAATTTAGCTGTTTCTCACACACATTCAGAAAACTTGCGATACTAATTTTATAATGCTTTTTTGTCCAGCTTTGTTTTTGTTTTTTTTTGTGAGGTTTTTTATGACAATTCACTTCTGTTATATGGAAAAAAGCAGCACGAACGGTTTCATTTCGTGTCCAAGGGCAAAAAAATCGTTTTTGACATGAGGATAAGTTACCATTTTTTTTAACATTTATAATTATTTACATTTTTGTCCTTTTCAGCCACACCTCAAGATGACTGAGCTTTTGACGTTTGACCTTACCTTCAGTATATGCTCGACACCATTGATGTTGATGATGCAGTGAGATTGCACACACTTTCCACAGCATTCGACCGAGTTATAACTATATTTATAACCCTGGGAAATATAAACATCAAATGAAGTCAACAAAATTAAACTCGTTCCTGAGACAAGCCGATCAGAAACGCGTCAAACAACTTACAGGTTTACATGTCTCATTGCACTGGACAACTCCACATTTGACCTTAAACCACTGTGTGTTAGGATCCACATCCCATGTACAGCTACATTCCTGACAGTCAACGACGGGGATGTCGGTACCAGGCTGAGGGAAGAGAGTTGAGCGTGCAAAACTTTCATTAATAATTATTTAAATATTTTTAAAAAAAGAAAAAAACTTGAGATATTTTGATTTTTAAAATGGTAATATTAAAGTCATTTTAGTTACCTCATACTCTTTGTTTTTGTGGACACAAACTTTTTTTGTCTCTAAGGAGGCAAACGAAAAAAGATTACAAAACTATATAGAATGATATTCAAGGTGATACAGACAGCATCTGAGATGAAAACAGGCATTGAAGTGTGAATAATAGTGATACCGCATTTGATTTCTGGACAGCATTTTCCGTTAGGCACTTCCAGGACTGGCGCATATCCGACTCCACACTCTTTATCCAAAGGTGGGCAAATGCTGACATCACATTCTACATCACGAAACATAGTAGAGGAGACTTAGGTGATGCAAAACTAAAGCAAACCCCTTTAAAAACTGTAAATAAACTCATCTTACTGCAAACTTGTTTGCTGCAGCATGGATCTGAAGGATTGGTGACATTGACCAGCACAAAGCCGGGCTCAATGCAGCTCTCAGGATTCGCATAAGAACACTTCTTGGGCTCACACTTCACCGATTTGCTGGCCTTTTCACAAATACACTCTTCGCAGTTGTACTCGAAAACCTCATCAAACTGCCACAAAACAAGAGGATTCAGTTATAAAGTCCTGGAGGTAATTCTTTAAAGTTGGCATTAAATATAAATTCACCCAATTGATTTTGTAAATGCGTGTTATAGATTGTATTCTAAATGATTTATCCATGCTAACAGTTCATCCCCTCCACAATGAAGTTTCTATCAATCCAATCCAATTAACAACTGATGATAGAACCAATTACCCACCCTACATATTTTTCTTTTCATTAATCCATTAAACTCTGATCTTTTCTTCCATATTATGTATTATTTTGATCAATCACTACTTGCGTTTTATTTACACTATTGTAAATTTTAAATCTAATAAGCATAAAAATGCATAGCACACAAGAATACTGGTACCAATATAGTTACACTATTTTATGGATACTTTTCAGTACTGAATGAATTATAAGGATGAATTTAAGTCACAGTTCTCTTTCCAGTTCTATCATCCGCCATCTTGGATTCATTTTTTCACTGAGATTGTCGGAATGCATTATGGAATTAATGCATTTAGATCTATGAAATGAAATACTCATATTGAGTATTTTAAACACCGCCGCACCTCACGTGGTGTCCCAGAAGAGTCCAGACATCCTAAAAATAAAAAGAGGAGAACAAAATCAAAATAAATGTTTTCAAAAAGTGGCCAAGACATGCAGGATGATGCAGAAAGGCACATGTTTTTTTAATACATTTTAATTTGAATGCCTAATGCACACACACACACTTGAATTAGAGGCTTCTTACCACATTTGTTCACACAGACTCCTGATTTCTTGTTGAAGAGCAATGTTCCCTCAGGACAGAAGCAGCCCTCCGTATGCACTGTAATGGTGCTCCGTTCAGGTCTGCAATTTAAATACATCACCTGAGATTCATTCCAATAAACGTTTAGGAACAAATCTGCATAACAGGCTTTATTAACTCTTAAACTGCATAATAATGTTGACAATTTTGAAGTACATACTGTATCTGCCATGTTCCTCAATACTGAATAAGCACTAAACTTTAATTTCCACAACTGTATAAATTATTTAAAAATGTGAATTAATGGGCATACATATCATCACAGCTTGGTGGCTCAGCTGGACCACAAGGATTGAATACTTTATCTGCTGGACATTCAATATCTGGGGATGAAAAGACAAATAAACTTAAATAAATAAACTCCATAGCTTCGAAGAATAGTGGGTCCAAAAGTCTGAGTCTAAAATATAACAAAGGAATTTAAACCCAAAGAGGTAAAAAAGAAACTATGTGGGGTTTTGGAAAATGTAAAGAAACAATATGATATCAAATGCAACTTACTGCAAAGGTTAGTGTAGTTCCTCCAGTGTATGCAGACCCCTAATTGAGAGCAAGCCCTTGCATAGCTCTGCAGACTGGTACACACCACGGCAGGGTTGCTCATATGACAACTATCAAATTGACAACCTAAAATGAAGTTGTCAGGGGACACATGGGAATGGCATGCTTCGAACAACCTGAGGAAGACAGTAGTAGTAAATATCACTTTGGAAGCTCCGTTTATTGAAATTTATAGTTAAAACACCACACAGAATCAACTCACTCGCTACCGAGGAGGTTGCATTCAGGATGGGCCTGGCATGGCTTAGGTGTAGGTTTAAGATCACCCCCAACTGTAGGCAATGCAGTTGGTGGAGTGCAACTTTCACCATTCACACCACTGGCTGGCCAGTAATCCGCCATCACTGCACAATCGTTCACCAAGATCCCTTTAGGGATCATGCAGTCATCAGCTCTGTTGTTGTTGCATGTTCCTTAGTGAGAATTATTTGGAATTATTTAGATGAAAAAATGCATAAAAACAAACCCCTTGTACACCATCCACATTGTGATGTCACCATCCATACAAAAATCAGGGGGTGGCTAACTTACCACAGTGACCTTGTGTGTTGTTTCCAAAATGCTGGAATGGCAGGTTGATGCCAAAGCCAGTAGCTCCAAATGATATATCAACACCCAGCTGTGGAATACTCAGGAACAAGTCTAGGCCTGAGCTTATAACCCTCACACCATTAAAAGCATATGGCAGACGTAACTTAACATTGTCCTTAGTAACCTGTTAGGACAAGATACAATTACAAGAAAAACATAAGATACTTATACTGCAATGCACAAAAAGAACATGTTTCATCATTACAAATCTAGAAAGTCTCACCTCTAGCTCTGCACCTCCGATGAGATTATGATTTGTAAGTGTTATGACTAGATTGTTGTAAGACACAATAATGGATCTGGGACAGGATACATGCTCAATAGGGTCACAGTAGACATTGTCAATGTAGATCTTTAAATGGTGTTTGGGCGTAATTTCCTCCATTAATACATAAGTGCAGTTTCCTTGATAACTGTAGAAAAGTCCATCAAATGTGATGTAATGCGGGTCACCCCAGCCTTCACAAAAGCCTACGAACAATAACAAAAAGCCTTCAGATATTTGAACTGAACAAGTTACCTGAATTTGGTCAATACTGTGTATATTAACTGTTGACATTTGAAGAATTAAAAATACAACCACTTCATTGTAACCTTCATTGTAACCTGTGACAGGCAAGCAGATGCCAATTACGATTCTTTTTATTTACTTGTGCCACATCAAAGCAGAGACTTGATGAAACCTAAGTAAATCACGCATAATAACTTCATTGTTTTCTTTTTAAATGATTTTTAAAAATATTTTTCTTCCTTTAAAACGTTAGATGTTCAAGGTGGAAAAAACAAGCATTTTCAAGTAATACATTAAAAATTTAAAGCACTTTTGAAATCATGAAAGCATAACTGTTCACATCAAGCACATTGGGCTTGGAAGGACATCACTGCTATTAATTTTAATGATTAATGAGTCAAATCTAAAAATTGTGAAGACTAGTATACTCACAGTCACATTGGTAATACTGGCAGCAGTAATGCTCATCATACACAAGCACAGGTTTTTTGCCATTTTCACAGGTGATGTTCTGCAATGGAGGGCATTCAAATGGGATAATTTCAATAATGTTGTCTTCTATGCACCTCGCCATGGTGCAGTTACACAGGATGAAGGTCTCGTTTGTCTGGTGATAATGAAAAATGTGCTGGAATTAGAAAGACTGACACATGCAAAATCACAATGTAGCCTATGATGTTTTCTTGGAAATTTAAATGGGATCATGGATAGTCTTAAAAGTACATTTCTACTTTAGAAAAAAAAAAAAAATCAAACCACTTATATTTAGGCCAAAATTAAATGAAATTATATTAAAAAAAATTACGTTTTTGTCCCATTCAGGGCAGTCATAGGGCTGAGTTGGAGTTGGTGTAGATGTAAATGATGTTGTAGATTTTATGGTAGTTGTTGGGTTAGGGGTAGATGATGTGGTAGGTCCTGGTGTTGTTGTGGGAGGTTCTGGTGTTGTAGTAGACTTTGTGGTAGTCGGTGTAGGGGTAGATGATGTGGTAGGTCCTGGTGTTGTTGGAGGCTTTGTGGTAGTTGTTGGTGTAGGGGTAGATGATGTCGTAGGTCCTGGTGTTGTTGTAGGAGGATTTGTGGTAGTTGTTGGTGTAGGGGTAGATGATGTGGTAGGTCCTGGTGTTGTTGTAGGAGGCTTTGTGGTAGTTGTTGGTGTAGGGGTAGATGATGTGGTAGGTCCTGGTGTTGTTGTAGGAGACTTTGTGGTAGTTGTTGGTGTAGGGGTAGATGATGTGGTAGGTCCTGGTGTTGTTGTGGGAGGTTCTGGTGTTGTAGTAGACTTTGTGGTAGTCGGTGTAGGGGTAGATGATGTGGTAGGTCCTGGTGTTGTTGTAGGAGGCTTTGTGGTAGTTGTCGGTGTAGGGGTAGATGATGTGGTAGGTCCTGGTGTTGATGTGGTAGGTCCTGGTGTTGTTGTAGGAGGCTTTGTGGTAGTTGTCGGTGTAGGGGTAGATGATGTGGTAGGTCCTGGTGTTGATGTGGTAGGTCCTGGTGTTGTTGTAGGAGGCTTTGTGGTAGTTGTTGGTGTAGGGGTAGATAATGTGGTAGGTCCTGGTGTTGTTGTGGGAGGTTCTAATGTTGTAGTAAACTTTGTGGTAGTCGGTGTAGGGGTAGATGATGTGGTAGGTCCTGGTGTTGTTGTAGGAGGCTTTATGGTAGTTGTTGGTGTAGGAGTAGATAATGTGGTAGGTCCTGGTGTTGTTGTAGGAGACTTTGTGGTAGTTGTTGGTGTAGGGGTAGATAATGTGGTAGGTCCTGGTGTTGTTGTGGGAGGTTCTGATGTTGTAGTAAACTTTGTGGTAGTCGGTGTAGGGGTAGATGATGTGGTAGGTCCTGGTGTTGTTGTAGGAGACTTTGTGGTAGTTGTCGGTGTAGGGGTAGATGATGTGGTAGGACCTGGTGTTGTTGTGGGAGGTTCTGATGTTGTAGTAAACTTTGTGGTAGTCGGTGTAGGGGTAGATGATGTGGTAGGTCCTGGTGTTGTTGTAGGAGACTTTGTGGTAGTTGTCGGTGTAGGGGTAGATGATGTGGTAGGACCTGGTGTGTTTGTGGGAGGTCCTGGTGTTGTAATAAACTTTGTCGTAGTCGGTGTAGGGGTAGATGATATGGTAGGTCCTGGTGTTGTTGTAGGAGGCTTTGTGGTAGTTGTTGATGCAGGGGTAGATGTGGTAGGTCCTGGTGTTCTTGTGGGAGGTCCTGGTGTTGTAGTAGACTTTGTGGTAGTCGGTGTAGGGGTAGATGATGTGGTAGGTCCAGGTGTTGTTGTAGGAGGCTTTGTGGTAGTTGTCGGTGTAGGGGTAGATGATGTGGTAGGTCCTGGTGTTGATGTGGTAGGTCCTGGTGTTGTTGTAGGAGGCTTTGTGGTAGTTGTTGGTGTAGGGGTAGATAATGTGGTAGGTCCTGGTGTTGTTGTGGGAGGTTCTGATGTTGTAGTAAACTTTGTGGTAGTCGGTGTAGGGGTAGATGATGTGGTAGGTCCTGGTGTTGTTGTAGGAGACTTTGTGGTAGTTGTCGGTGTAGGGGTTGATGATGTGGTAGGACCTGGTGTTGTTGTGGGAGGTTCTGGTGTTGTAGTAAACTTTGTCGTAGTCGGTGTAGGGGTAGATGATGTGGTAGGTCCTGGTGTTGTTGTAGGAGGCTTTGTGGTAGTTGTTAGTGTAGGGGTAGATAATGTGGTAGGTCCTGGTGTTGTTGTGGGAGGTTCTGATGTTGTAGTAAACTTTGTGGTAGTCGGTGTAGGGGTAGATGATGTGGTAGGTTCTGGTGTTGATGTGGGAGGTTCTGGTGTTGTTGTAGACTTTGTGGTAGTCGGTGTAGGGGTAGATGATGTGGTAGGTCCTGGTGTTGTTGTAGGAGGCTTTGTAGTAGTTGTTGGTGTAGGGGTAGATGATGTGGTAGGTTCTGGTGTTGTTTTAGGAGGCTTTGTGGTAGTTGTTGATGCAGGGGTAGATGATGTGGTAGATTCTATTGAAACTACAGGTGCTCCTGTAATAGGCGGTTTTGTTCCTTCAGTCCTAATAGAAGCTTCTGTGGTATATTCTGGTATAGAGGTAGATGATGTATTAGGTTCTGGTGTTGTTGTAGGAGACTTTGTGGTAGTTGTCGGTTTAGGGGTAGATGTGGTAGGTCCTGGTGTTCTTGTGGGAGGTTCTGGTGTTGTAGTAGACTTTGTGGTAGTCGGTGTAGGGGTAGATGATGTGGTAGGTCCAGGTGTTGTTGTAGGAGGCTTTGTGGTAGTTGTCGGTGTAGGGGTAGATGATGTGGTAGGTCCTGGTGTTGATGTGGTAGGTCCTGGTGTTGTTGTAGGAGGCTTTGTGGTAGTTGTTGGTGTAGGGGTAGATAATGTGGTAGGTCCTGGTGTTGTTGTGGGAGGTTCTGATGTTGTAGTAAACTTTGTGGTAGTCGGTGTAGGGGTAGATGATGTGGTAGGTGTTGATGTGGGAGGTTCTGGTGTTGTTGTAGACTTTGTGGTAGTCGGTGTAGGGGTAGATGATGTGGTAGGTCCTGGTGTTGTTGTAGGAGGCTTTGTGGTAGTTGTCGGTGTAGGGGTAGATGATGTGGTAGGTCCTGGTGTTGATGTGGTAGGTCCTGGTGTTGTTGTAGGAGGCTTTGTGGTAGTTGTTGGTGTAGGGGTAGATAATGTGGTAGGTCCTGGTGTTGTTGTGGGAGGTTCTGATGTTGTAGTAAACTTTGTGGTAGTCGGTGTAGGGGTAGATGATGTGGTAGGTCCTGGTGTTGTTGTAGGAGGCTTTGTGGTAGTTGTTAGTGTAGGGGTAGATAATGTGGTAGGTCCTGGTGTTGTTGTGGGAGGTTCTGATGTTGTAGTAAACTTTGTGGTAGTCGGTGTAGGGGTAGATGATGTGGTAGGTTCTGGTGTTGATGTGGGAGGTTCTGGTGTTGTTGTAGACTTTGTGGTAGTCGGTGTAGGGGTAGATGATGTGGTAGGTCCTGGTGTTGTTGTAGGAGGCTTTGTAGTAGTTGTTGGTGTAGGGGTAGATGATGTGGTAGGTTCTGGTGTTGTTTTAGGAGGCTTTGTGGTAGTTGTTGATGCAGGGGTAGATGATGTGGTAGATTCTATTGAAACTACAGGTGCTCCTGTAATAGGCGGTTTTGTTCCTTCAGTCCTAATAGAAGCTTCTGTGGTATATTCTGGTATAGGGGTAGATGATGTATTAGGTTCTGGTGTTGTTGTAGGAGACTTTGTGGTAGTTGTCGGTTTAGGGGTAGATGTGGTAGGTCCTGGTGTTCTTGTGGGAGGTTCTGGTGTTGTAGTAGACTTTGTGGTAGTCGGTGTAGGGGTAGATGATGTGGTAGGTCCAGGTGTTGTTGTAGGAGGCTTTGTGGTAGTTGTCGGTGTAGGGGTAGATGATGTGGTAGGTCCTGGTGTTGATGTGGTAGGTCCTGGTGTTGTTGTAGGAGGCTTTGTGGTAGTTGTTGGTGTAGGGGTAGATAATGTGGTAGGTCCTGGTGTTGTTGTGGGAGGTTCTGATGTTGTAGTAAACTTTGTGGTAGTCGGTGTAGGGGTAGATGATGTGGTAGGTGTTGATGTGGGAGGTTCTGGTGTTGTTGTAGACTTTGTGGTATTCGGTGTAGGGGTAGATGATGTGGTAGGTCCTGGTGTTGTTGTAGGAGGCTTTGTGGTAGTTGTCGGTGTAGGGGTAGATGATGTGGTAGGTCCTGGTGTTGATGTGGTAGGTCCTGGTGTTGTTGTAGGAGGCTTTGTGGTAGTTGTTGGTGTAGGGGTAGATAATGTGGTAGGTCCTGGTGTTGTTGTGGGAGGTTCTGATGTTGTAGTAAACTTTGTGGTAGTCGGTGTAGGGGTAGATGATGTGGTAGGTTCTGGTGTTGATGTGGGAGGTTCTGGTGTTGTTGTAGACTTTGTGGTAGTCGGTGTAGGGGTAGATGATGTGGTAGGTCCTGGTGTTGTTGTAGGAGGCTTTGTGGTAGTTGTCGGTGTAGGGGTAGATGATGTGGTAGGTCCTGGTGTTGATGTGGCAGGTCCTGGTGTTGTTGTAGGAGGCTTTGTGGTAGTTGTTGGTGTAGGGGTAGATAATGTGGTAGGTCCTGGTGTTGTTGTGGGAGGTTCTAATGTTGTAGTAAACTTTGTGGTAGTCGGTGTAGGGGTAGATGATGTGGTAGGTTCTGGTGTTGATGTGGGAGGTTCTGGTGTTGTTGTAGACTTTGTGGTAGTCGGTGTAGGGGTAGATGATGTGGTAGGTCCTGGTGTTGTTGTAGGAGGCTTTGTGGTAGTTGTTGGTGTAGGGGTAGATAATGTGGTAGGTCCTGGTGTTGTTGTGGGAGGTTCTGAAGTTGTAGTAAACTTTGTGGTAGTCGGTGTAGGGGTAGATGATGTGGTAGGTCCTAGTGTTGTTGTAGGAGACTTTGTGGTAGTTGTCGGTGTAGGGGTTGATGATGTGGTAGGACCTGGTGTTGTTGTGGGAGGTTCTGGTGTTGTAGTAAACTTTGTCGTAGTCGGTGTAGGGGTAGATGATGTGGTAGGTCCTGGTGTTGTTGTAGGAGGCTTTGTGGTAGTTGTTGGTGTAGGGGTAGATGATGTGGTAGGTCCTGGTGTTGTTGGAGGCTTTGTGGTAGTTGTTGGTGTAGGGGTAGATGATGTGGTAGGTCCTGGTGTTGTTGTAGGAGGCTTTGTGGTAGTTGTCGGTGTAGGGGTAGATGATGTGGTAGGTCCTGGTGTTGTTGTAGGAGGCTTTGTGGTAGTTGTCGGTGTAGGGGTAGATGATGTGGTAGGTCCTGGTGTTGTTGTGGGAGACTTTGTGGTAGTTGTTGGTGGTGAAGTACAAATGTACAAACAGCAGTAAACCCTTATTTCATAGTCAAAACATTTGAAGGGGCGGGCATTCTGTTGTTTTTTCTTACACATTAATCCATATGAAACATTGCACTGGGCAACTTGTTTTGTATGATGAATATAATCTTCAAAGCTCATGTTACGTTCGGCCACACCCCTACATTCAATCTTTTCTGGCTGTTCACAGATCTTTTTTCCACTTCCTGCAATATTTTCATAAGTCTCCAAGTCATCCCCTCCTCCTAATGCAGGATTATATACATTAAACCATTCAGACCACTCACATATAATAGGACATGTGGTAATTGTTGGTGTAGGGGTAGATGATGTGGTAGGTTCTTGTGTTGATGTGGTAGGTTCTGGTGTTGTAGTAGGAGGCTTTGTGGTAGTTGTCGGTGTAGGGGTAGATGATGTGGTTGGTCCTGGTGTTGTTGTGGGAGGTTCTGGTGTTGTAGTAAACTTTGTGGTAGTCGGTGTAGGGGTAGATGATGTGGTAGGTCCTGGTGTTGTTGTAGGAGGCTTTGTGGTAGTTGTCGGTGTAGGGGTAGATGATGTGGTAGGTCCTTGTGTTGTTGTAGGAGGCTTTGTGGTAGTTGTCGGTGTAGGGGTAGATGATGTGGTAGGTCCTGGTGTTGTTGTAGGAGGTTTTGTGGTAGTTGTCGGTGTAGGGGTAGATGATGTGGTTGGTCCTGGTGTTGTTGTGGGAGGTTCTGGTGTTGTAGTAAACTTTGTGGTAGTTGGTGTAGGGGTAGATGATGTGGTAGGTCCTTGTGTTGTTGTAGGAGGCTTTGTGGTAGTTGTTGGTGTAGGGGTAGATGATGTGGTAGGTCCTGGTGTTGTTGTAGGAGGTTTTGTGGTAGTTGTCGGTGTAGGGGTAGATGATGTGGTTGGTCCTGGTGTTGTTGTGGGAGGTTCTGGTGTTGTAGTAAACTTTGTGGTAGTCGGTGTAGGGGTAGATGATGTGGTAGGTCCTGGTGTTGTTGTAGGAGGCTTTGTGGTAGTTGTCGGTGTAGGGGTAGATGATGTGGTTGGTCCTGGTGTTGTTGTGGGAGGTTCTGGTGTTGTAGTAAACTTTGTGGTAGTTGTCGGTGTAGGGGTAGATGATGTGGTTGGTCCTGGTGTTGTTGTGGGAGGTTCTGGTGTTGTAGTAAACTTTGTGGTAGTCGGTGTAGGGGTAGATGATGTGGTAGGTCCTGGTGTTGTTGTAGGAGGCTTTGTGGTAGTTGTCGGTGTAGGGGTAGATGATGTGGTAGGTCCTGGTGTTGTTGTAGGAGGCTTTGTGGTAGTTGTTGGTGTAGGGGTGGATGATGTGGTAGGCTCTGGTGTTGTTGTTGTAATGATACATTCCTCCACACAGATCTGATTTTTTTCATCATAAATAGGCTTATCTTCTGGACATTCTGGATAACATCCTGAAAATAATAATAATCATGAAATAATGGGAAAAAAATGTTATCCTCTGGGATTAGAAACTAATCATTCCACTGCTATTTTCTTTAATGTATGTAACTGGACAAAATGAGAAACACTATTTCATAAGAGTACACAAACAGGCACATTCTAAAATTTTAAACATGAAAAATGCTAGCACATCAGTGTGCCCCAGTTTATAAATTATAAAGATGTCTACCAGTACATTAAAGGTCCTTGCACACTGAGTCCAAAATTTTAATATGCATTTTTTCGTATTCTTCATTCGGAGGCTCTAAGTCACAGGTGTCAAACTTTTCAAATAAGCCTGAAGGACTTGATTAGCTGATAAGGTGTGTTTAATTAGGGTTGAAGCTAAACTCTGCAGGGCTGTGGCCCTCCAGGAACTGAGTTTGACACCCCTGCTCTAAGTTGCCAAAACACCTCTCAAAATGTTTGCTAGATGCGAAAAATCGCAAAATTCTTAACTTGTTACCAGGGCTTTAAATGTGGGGTTACGTGGTTGGGTGGAGTCCAGGGAATGAATTTCGAGGGGGGATGGTGCTCAAGTTCACTTTTTAGGAAAATGAAAGGGATTTCTATCTTTTATTCACTCAATAGCTTACAACAGCAAAATTCAGAATCCAAATTCAGAACAAATACAGTGCAATAAAAGATATATAATAAATAAATGCATTTTTCTATGGTTGGTTGCGCAATGTCGACTTTCATGACTGGCCATGATATATGCAGGTTGCAGACAATGGTTCAGAATAAATGTTTGGAGGAAGCATGAAATATGTTAAATGTTTTTATAGATTATAGAATATTTTATATTTAAAAGGTCATTGAAAGTAATGTATACATTTTTTCTAAATTAGAGTCCCAGCCATTTACAGCCACTGGTTACTAGCAATTAGAAATAATACTTTTACACAAAACTTTACTTTCCACCAAAATGCTTTTTTTAAAATTCTTTTATTCCTTGAACCATTTATAATCCCAGTTTAGCACTTAATATACGCTAAGGCCTAAAGATATCCAGTGTGTGTACACTCAGTCTTCAGAAATGCACTCACCTTCCAGGTTGGGTAAAGTGTTATTGCAAATACCATCAGGGTTGAGACAGGTTTTGTAGCAAGGTGTATGACAAGGACTGTAGTGCCATGTGCATTCTCCTGGTTCATTGTAGTAGTCACAGTACACAGCTAACAGAGGAACATGAATATAAGTATGAACATGTACAAACAGACTAAACGAAATGCAATAAAATGGCAATGCATTGTTCAAAGAAAGGTTACAGGTTTAAGATGTGCACTAGAATTAAAGATGCTTACGGCAGATCTCAGGTGTTCTCCAAACGACACAAACACCTGCATCATTGCAAGCTTGAGCGTAAGCTGCCACAGCTGTACAGAAGCATTCACAATCTCCACCTGCATCACACGCGCACGAGTCCTTGACACAGTTCTCATAATATGGGTTTGGATCCACCTGTGGGAACATGTTATGATGTTGGATTCTTATATACCACATTACAGGAAACTTCGATTTATCAACTCAAAATGCTTTCCATCTGTACCTTGTTATGGCAGTCTTTGAACGTAACTTCCTTTATGATGCTACATTGTATTTTTGCCCATGTCTCTCGATTGGGGGTCTCAAGGCAAGGGTTGAAGTCTGGTTTTGCATCAGGGCAGGTGCTTAACACTTTCCAGCTGTCCACAAACTCCATTACATTTGTAGTTGGCAAATTTCCCTGAGTGGTAAAGTCATCTTTTCCATTCCCATTGAAATTTCCACACAAGCCACAAACGTCTCCCTGCGAAAATATAACGAAGCACAGAGGTTGCGCAACAAATAAATTATATTGAGGGACCTATATAATTGTCTGGAAATGTCAGTGCAAAATATGAAAAACTGCAGAACATGATTCATGACTTCAACTCACCCTGTGCTGAGGTTGCAGAATGATGCGGACGGTGGTTTTGCGGTCCCACAAAATTGTCAGTCCGATGTCAGCATCAATGACAAGGTACATCCCAATGTTTCTCTCATTGTACTTGATCTTTGGACCACTTTCAGTATCAGTGGCTGTCACAGTCCCATCAGAAAGCAGTAGCCAAGTTCTCTGTGTGTGAGTGTGTGAGAGAAGTTAGAAAACAGAAACAAAAATGACACTGTATGATAGATAAAATTAAAGAGTCATGAAACCCATTTCAGCACAGGTCAGTTCTCAAAACAGATATTGCATCCAGTGAGTGACATTCACTCGATATTGCTTTCAAATGTTAAAGAAAATAGGGCAAAAATACTTTATTGGCCTTTTAAATGAAAAATTGATGCGTGTCATTATCTTATACCATAAGTAAAAATGTTAACATTCTGAACAGCTTGTGTTAGTATTTAATGACCCTTTAGAAACATCTTTTATTTTACTCTGAATGAGCATGAGACCTATGCCTGCAGCCTTACCCCCAAAAGTATCCCTACAGCCTTTGAACAAGTGGTTCCTGTTGTTCCACAAGGCATGTTTTCGGTAATCACGTGAAAATTGCCAGTTTTATTTCCACACTTATTCTGTAAAACAAGAGAGCGTGACTTTTTACCTCCTGAAGAAAGAGGTTTATTTGTAACTTTATTTTCATGAAGTCTGTGACCAAATGCTGTTGTGTCCACCCATAGCTCATACCTGAGCAGCAATATAACTGCAGTCTCCCCTGAAGCCAAATCTTTGCTGATCGAAAGTTTTATAGTGTCCGCTGCCGTATATGGTACATATGCCTGGACATTTATTATGTGTACATTTCCATTTTCCCCGTTGACAAGTGCTGCAAATATAGAGGTAGAATTAAATCTTATGTCATTCCACAGTATAATACTAATAGATCATAAAAAGCTAATTAGTGCATTAACTCATTGTTCAGGTTTTTTTATAGCAATTTAACTTTAATGTGTCAATAGGTGTTTTACGCAGGGTTACTATCGTTAACTAAAAGAATAAAAAAATAAATATTTTAAAAATTACTTTTTATTCCAGCTAGTTGCAACATTTCTAATTTCCATATAGTTTAATTAGTTTAGTACTAAAATAAATTAAATTGAATAAAAACTATATAGATAAATAAAACCAACTAAAATGACAAAAACACAACCCCAAAAATGTATAAACCTTTAACTAAAATGAAAAATACATCAATTAAAACTAATTCAAAATATTAATAAAAAATATATAATATTATATAAATAAATTAAACTAAAATAACCCTGGCTTTACACACCATTTATTGCAATCTACGGTTATCTCAGATCCTGGTGCATAAAAATGTCCATCATGTTTACATGGGCAGTTATCCGGTTTAACACAGTGTCCTCTGCCATCATCCAATAGACCTAAAGGACACTGGCAGCCAGATTGACAGTCCAGCGAGAACTGGAAAGAAGGGAGGAAAACACAAAAATAAGACCACCAGCAAAATCAAGCGATCGACTTTGGAAAGAAAGAGAAGAGATGCTGGAAACTATGGACTCACACAGTCAACTTCCTGTTGCGAACAAGTCTGTGCACACTCCAATCCATGTTCATCTTGGCCTGCTGTGCTGCAGTTGAAGAAAATCTTTGGAGAGGAACATCCTGCAAAAGACATCAGACACAGATGATGCACCATTCATGTACTTTTTATATCAGAAACCATATTTAAAGAACGTTCACAACAGATGTTGAGCAATTTACTATAATGTACTATTAATGCTATACAACAAAAAGATTTTAATTTTTAGTAAATATATAAAATCATTTATAATTTTTAGGGGCCAAGCACCAAAGGTGCGGAGGCACCTATTGTAATCGTTAGTGTTCTTATTATTCTGCTTTTTCTTCTTCCGCTCTGGGAGTCTATGGCAGCCCATAGAACCGTTTGCGGGAAAGTTATGAAATTTGGCACACTGATAGAGGACAGTCCAAAAAGTCACCATACCAAATTTGGTGTCTTAAAACCAATCCCTCTAGCGCCACCACCTGTCCAAAGTTTCACTCATATTTACACTAATAACTTTTGAACCATAATGCCAATCAACAAAATTCTTTTTTCCTCTGATTCTCTAGCTCAAGACGATTCGAGTGCACCCTATTTTGCGTCATGTACATTTTTCCGCCATTTTGAATTTTCCGGTAAACCTACTTTTTCGAACTCCTCCTAGGCCGTTACTCCGATTTTCACGAAAATTTAACCAGATCATCTCCAGACCATGCTGACAAAAAGTTATGGAATTCAAGTTGATTCGTCAAACTGTTTTCGATAAACCCACAAACAAATTTTTACGTAGCACTTGCGAATACAGACATAAGACTGTTTCTCCGCAACGCTTTATCGGATTCAGACCAAACTTGGTACATATCGTCACAAGCATGAGCTGAGGCTTCATGCTGCGTTTCGGCGCAGCGCCACCTACTGGTCCGGAGATATGAGCTATTTTTCTACTGGTCCGGAGCTATTTTTGCTTATAACTTCTGAACAGTTTGTCCAAAAATCATAAAATTGGTCTCGTTAGATTCAGGGCAACATGCCGAGTCGACTGATATCCAATTTTACCATATCGGCCATTTTGAATTTTGTGCTAAAATGCTGTATTTAAGGAACGCATGAACGGATTGTTACGAAACTTGGTATGGGTCATCAGCATGGTGTCCTGAAAGAACCTGAGAAGTTTCGAAACAGCGCCACATAGTGGTGATTTTTTTTCAAATGCTTATAACTTTGGGTGTGGTTGACGTATTTTCACAAGACTCATCTTCACATCTGTTTTGTACCTGTGCCACCTATTGGTCGAAAGTGATAATCCATCAAATCATATTTTTAATTATTGTTTCTATGATTTTTCAGGCATTTAGCCTAAAATCCTCTTTAAATGTCTTTAATTGCTCATTGTTGCAGTTGGTCTGACACTTTCAGACATGTTGGCATGTCTTGTCGTCTTATTCTGCTTGGCCCCGGTAATGGCTGCTTGCAGCTATATTTACATTTGTATTTATTATTATGTAAAATGAATTGTATTGCAGCATAGTTATTTACAATCTTTAAGTTAACTTGCGCATCATCATTTATATCTGCCATCGGCCACCTTGTTCTTTAACATATTGGCAATGGCCAATAAAAAAAAAACATATCAGTTGACCACTTTTTACTGTTGTTTGTTGGTTTTCAAAACCTTGGTTAGTCAGTTAATTCCACTTTCACATTTGACAAAATAACTCTGTAAAGCCTTACTAACAGATGTCATGATAGCCCTGTATTGGTGATAGTTAGTCCATGTAAACCAAAAGCATACTTATTCAACATGCAGTAGATGAAAGTAATTTTTCATACCAAGAACTTGGGTTTTCCAGGAACGACAGTGGAACTTTCCATTGAGGCAAACACTGGACAGAGAAATAAGATCAAACTGTCAAACTGTCTATTAAATTTATAGTTTGTAAAGTTCTAGGGCACTAATAATAATACTATCATCCACTTACCAGTGTTCATCCCTAATGGTGACAGACTTGCCGGGATGGATTTTCTGTCCGTTGTGGTAACATGGACATTTTTCCATGGGTACACACAGTCCATTCTCATCCTGGTAGAGTCCATCTGGACATGCACATCCATCAACAGGCACAAAGTCAACGCTGCAGCTTTGGCGCTCAGAGGCGAGAGAAAGACAGGTACGCTGGCAGCTCTGCAGCTGATAGGAGTAGTTCTGCGATGCCGGGCAGTTCTCTGCATACTTCTCTGTGGGGATCAGTTTGAAGGAAATGAGTTGTAAAAGTGCATGTAGCAAAATGGCAAGCATTCTTCTAATCTTCTAGATTAAATAAGGGGTTTATGAACTTTTTCAAGGACATCCAAATATGATTAAGGACATATGAAGGATGCCCTTCCTAAACTATAGATATATTTTATATACTTATATATTATGTGAAAAATGGTGAGCATTATATTATTAAGCCATGTTGTTTTCAAAATTAAATAATCAGCTTTCATATTATCATTGTATTAAAACTAAACCAAATGAATCATTAAAATAATATCTGGAAAATATTTACTTTACTTTTAATGTTAGATGCAAACCTAATTCAAATGTTTTTTTCAAGACGTTTTTATAATAAACTTTGCTCTAGTGCCAAGGAAAAACTCCCAAGAAATATGTTCCAAATACAAACTATTGTACACTTGCAACGAATGAGTGATGAGCATTTTTCCTCTACAAAATTATATAGATTTCTTTTTTAGTGTGAAAAACAATTCACACTGCACCGACAGATGGCGCCCGATAGCATCAATCGCCAGATTAGAGACATTCCACGATCCGGCAAATGCCTTTTTAACATAACGATTCAATCAGCGAAAACGAGAGACAATCAACGCCGAACACATCTGACAAAACCCGACGAAAGTCTCTGTTGCCGTCTGTCGGTGCAATGTGAATTGTCCTTAAATAATCACAATAATCACATGGTCTATAGAAAACATAATAACAGTAATATACAGTTTTTACTTTTTAAATAGACTTTAAAAATGTTATACTGAAATTTTTCACAGACCACAACCTGGTTTGAAAACCCATCATCTGTCTGCCAAATAAACAGCTTTCAGCCTTCTTACCACACACAATTCCTCGCCAGCCTTGGAGGAATATTCCTTTGGCTGCACAGGCCCGGGCGTATGAGGAGAACACCGTACATAGACATTCCTCACTCTTCTCACAGGTACAGCTGGAGTATTTGCATCTCTGAAAACACATAGACATGTTGTGTCACTGCTTATTATGAGAGGTTGGGTAACATTCATTACAATAAGGAAAATTGTACAGTTCTCAAGGTTTCCTGTTTTAGATCATACTTTGTAGAAGCTGTCTGGATTGACAGTGGTGTGACATTTGGCAAAGAGGCTCTCCTTGTCCTTCATCTTGGAACACCAGTGCTCAGCAAAGTGCTCTAAAGGCATCATAACATATGGTATTTTATGCAAAACTCTTACTTAACAACAAAATGCATATACAGTATAGTAACTTAAAAGTTGCACCAACTGATGTTAAGTGGCAATACTTGCAGATTCAAAAGTATTGGAAGTATACTATATCAGAAGTATATTTATATACAGTTTGTATAAGTGTGGTTTTCGATCACATGAGAATGCACAGTGGTGCTCCTGTGCACCTTTAAAGGGAACCCATTTTGCCCCTTTTTACAAGACGTTATATAAGTCTCAGATGTCCCCAAAATGTGTCTAAAGTTTGAACTCAAAATACCCCACAGATCATTTATTATTCCACGTATTATTCAATTTTTGAGGGGAAGGGAAAACATGCTGTATTCGTACATGTATCTTTAAATGCAAATTAGCTGCTGCTCCCTGCCCAACTTTCCATAAGAGGGCGGAGCCTGTACAGCTCGTGCCTCGGATACGCTGCCAAAACCTAAAACATCCGTTTGGTTTTGATTACCATACGGACTTTGGATGCAAAAAGTCTCTCACCACTGTCACTGCTGTAGGAACAGGGGTCGTCCATCCTCTCAGAACGGTCGGGGCAGTTGGAAAGGGCCTTCCAGGCGTTTGCGAAGGAAACTGCTGTACCCTCCACCACTCCCTGAGGGGTCTTCAGGTCATCAGACAGCACTTTGTTAAAATTTCCACAGAGACCTGTACAAACACACAAACAGCGCACCATTGGCCATTGTGATGGATTTACTTCTTAGTTCAGATTTTTCTTGCTTTTTAAGACAGAGGTCTCACCACAAGTCTTGCCCTTGAAGATTTGTTCCACAGTGATGTACACCTGCATAAGAGGCACCAGCTGTATCTGCACTTGCAGCCCAAAGGTGGTCTGAAGTATGATGTAAAATGATGACGGCCTGAACACTGTGAAGTCAGCTGGAGGAAAAGAGTCAAAGAGTTTGAAAAATATTTCATATATATCTTTAGCACACAGGCTTTAAAGCACAGAAACAAAAAAGAGCTTCTTATTCCTCACCTGTCATGTAAGGAAGTAAAACTTCTGCATTGTGTTGTACCGTCCCATCAGCTTTAATAATCAGAGGCTGAAGAAGAAAGCACACATTCATAGTTTTATTTTGCACAAGCTACATTTCTGTTTAAATGTTTGGAGTCTGAACAGTAAAGAAACAATTTTACAAAATATTTAGTTTAAATCTAGTTTAAAGCTGTTCTTGTGAACTTTCTATTCGTCAGAGAATATCAAATCAGCATATTACAATGATTTCTGAAGGATCATGTGACACTGAACACTGAATAGTCAGCTTTGTCATTACAGGAATAAATTACATTTTAAAATATATTAAAATGAAAAATAGTTATTTTAAAGTGCAATCATATTTCACAATATTACTGTTTTTACTGAATTTGTGATCAAATAAATGCAGCCTTGGTGAGCATAAAAGACTTTTGAACTTTCAAATGATTTTTTCAACCATTTTTATGACCTGTTTGCTATAAAAGCCAAATATACAAGACTTTTGCGTTGTTGTTGTGTAAGTAGATCTTTATACACACATTTTTCTTGTCGTTGTCAAACAGCAGCACAATAGATTTCAAACAGGTGTCCGTTTCATGAGTAAAACAAGGAACAATCTGAGCCAATATGATGAACTTGGACTCCTCACAGTCCTACAAAAACACAAATGCAAAAGTTGACTTTTATAAGGATTACACATATTCCTAATGGATACAAGCATGGATACAAACCAAATAAATCAGAAATGTCTTTGCAACAACAGAAGATGTAATTAGTAACTACAACACGCTTACTTTTGAGAGCACATAGTTGCAGTCTCCATGGAAAGTGAATTCTTTCCCGTCGTAGGTGGTAAAGTGAGATCCTTCCTCCACTGCGCACAGGCCAGGGCCAGGCATACTCATACAGATCCAGTTTCCCTCCTCACATATACTGAATTACACAATATAATGACAAACAGACACAGTAAACAACAAGCTTTAGATGCCAGGATGGTAAACCACACTTCTGCTGTTTTATTATACATTTTTATACATTTTTCCCATTGATCCAGTGTCATCATAATTTAGCATTTAGTCAGGCATATGCATTTAATACTAATATTAACAAATATTTCTATATATGAGTAGTAAAAAAACCAGAAGTGCTACACACATTTTACTTCGTTATCCTCATATTCCTATTACAGATACGTTTCATTACCATTCTTCCTCGTCTTTGCGAAGAATTTCTCCTGTGTTGTAGACGCGGTCATGCTTGCACTGACACTTTTCTGCTGGGATGCAGCCCGTGTTTGAAATGTCATCAAACACAGTTCCTATAACAAAAACAGTGCATTAATATCAACTTTATGTGGTTCTTTATTTAAAAAAAAAACATCAACATACATTTCCAGTCAAAAGTGTGGTTTTTTAAGATGTTTTAAATGTTTTTGAAAGAAGTCTTTTTTGCTCACCAAGGCTACTTTATTTAATTAAAAATACAGTAAAAACAGTAATATTGTGAAATAACTCCATTATTCAGTGTTACATGATCCTTCAGAAATCATTCTAATATGCTGTTTTGCTGCTCAAGAAACATTTCTTATCATTATCAATGAAAACAGTTGTCCTGCTTCATATTTTTGCAGAAACCGTGATAAAACATTTCAGGATTCTTCAATGCATAGAAAGTTCAAAAGAACAGCATTTGTTTGGAATAGAAATATTTTTTAACATTATAAATGCCTTGTCACTTTTGATCAATTTAATGAATCCTTATTGAATAAAAGTAAAAAAAAAGAAAAAATCTTTCTGACCTCAAACTTTTGAACAGGATGAATAAACACTTTTTTATATTATATACTCGTACTGACCTGGTGGGCAGAAGCAGCCATCGATGTTGTGTTCCTCACACAGTGTGTTTGTGTCTTTGTGTAAGCATGTGTCCATACAGGGTGAGCCGCTTTCAGAATGTACCATATTGTAGGGGCACGTCACAGCTGCATGGGAATACAAGTCATACAGAAACTTAAACTGTGTCTACGCTGGACGTGACAGTTGTCTTGAGGCTGTCTACACAGGATGTGACAAAGCGACCGCTGCGTCCTTCGTATCAGAAGTATCGCGAGTGCTGGAAGTACGTATAAAACGGAGCGTCAGTTCACTGTCTGGAATTTGTCGCGTCGCTTCTCGCCGCATCCAGTCTAGACAGCATCTGATCATAATGGGTTCTATTTGCTTTTGTCATGTCATGTCGCAACACTCACATCTGGTGTAGACACGGTGTTAGAAAATTATGATAAGAAAAAAAAAAGAAGTCAAAAACCAGTTTTAATTATTACAAAAATAATAATTTCAGAATTTTATTCTATTCTTTCAATCTTTGGATGTGTCTATCTATATTTTATATTCGTTTTTTAAACATTAATTCAAAGAGGAAAATTGCCTGGATTCCTCTTACTGTAGCTGTGTAAACGATTAAAAAGAATTATATGCAAAAGGATACAAAGCAAAGAAAACACTCAAGATAGAACAATCCTATAATTTTCACCAGAACTCCGATGTATTTCTTACCACAGAACTTTGCTGTTCTCCAGGTCGGCGGAGATCCTCCAGCATGCGAACACTGACGTGAATATTCAGACAAAGTCGCACAGAGTGCGGTGGTGTCTTCGTCTTCGTCTTCAGGTTGACGTGAACAGATATCATTTGTACAGGCCTTGATATATGGCTCAGTGTTCAAAACCCAGCTACAAGAAGACCACTTCTCATCCTCCAAAAGGTCTGCACAATCTGCCCGCTGTTGTGAAAAGGACATGGAACATCTTGAACCTCAAAGGACCAAATTAACAAAACTGGAATTCTGAGTTGCTGTTGTGACATAGCTGGAGTGATTAATAGTTTCATTTGGAATAAACAATTTTTTTCTGTATCTTACATATTTTTCACATTGGTCCACCACATTTTTTTGCTCATCGATGTTTTCAAAAGGATCTTCGCAGTTATGAGTTGGGTTAAAAACTCTGTACTTATTTCCAAACTCAGTATATCCAACCCTCCGTCCTGTATTAAATAAGATAAGATATAGACACTTGATCTTCTTAGATATTCTTAAACCGCTTGGATTTTTCATCAGATTAGGAAAACATGAGGATTAGTCATTACTGTATTTGGTAATCATTTTTGGGGGTCAGTTATGAACAGTAAAGTAAGAAATCAGACTGTAAAAGTAACTTACCGGATTCAATGAACTCACTATAAACTGGAACTCCATTAAAATCGCCACACAGTCCACAAGTGCGATTGGAATATTTGGAGTCAAGTTCCACCTAACACAATACCACACAAAACTTATTGGTTAGATCATTTGACTTGGTATTTTTGGCCATTCGGACATAAAGTCAGTACTAATGATAGTTGAACACTGTACAAAAACACTGGAAAATGGAATAGACATCACTTGTATTCAGTCTTGTGTAAAAAAAAAAAAGCCAGTGCAAGCCCTTGGGACCAGTAACATGGTATAATGATGGCCTCAGTTAATAATACTATGTTACTAAATTAATACCACATACATATACCATGGTATTTGCACGGTACTCCTTTTTGTAGGTATACACCAGTGAATATTGCAAACTTGCAGACTGAAATTCACTGTTGGTAATAACCATGTTCATAAGGATACAAATGCAGATATTTCAATGTGTAACAGAAAATTGCCTTATATAGCATTTCACTTCACATGTTGCAGTGTTTGCACAATATGCTAAATCATTTACTGATAAGTCACTCCCTTGAAAGGTCTGCTGGCGGTTTCCTGTGGCGTAAACTAGTTTTTCCTCAGTTAAACACTGTCATATTGTGTAATAAACGCTCAAAAAAGTGCTTTTTGATTTGGTAAGTTATATTCGTAAAGCACTTTTTTGAGCGTTTATTACACAATATGACAGTGTTTAACTGAAACAAGGTATGAAACATGGTTATAAACATAAAATGTAATGTCTCAATCAAAATCTACTTCATTTACATTTTGTCTCAGAAAAAACGCCATTACAGCATGCTCTAAAAGTTCTATCAATCATTTATGTCGGCCGCAGCCCGCCTGTTTGAGCGCTTATCCAATCATCATACAGAGAAGCCTGGCGCTTACGTAGGACACTTTTTACAGTCTATGGTAGAGCATTGCACAGTAAAAAAAAAATCTAAAAAGCAGCCATGTACACCAAATCTAACGATTTCACTAACAAATTACTCATATGAACCGGTTCTTTTTAATAAATCAAAAACATACATCAGCAGTGTCTGATTCAATAATAGATTACTTGTACTGAATGAGGCAGTTTTATTCATCAATCGTTCAAAATAGACTCAAGTTAATGTTTTGAAATGTTTAGTGTATTTTAGGCTTGTAAAACTTAAATCAGACTAATATCCATATAAAAATCAATTTGTTTTGAACTCATATCGAGCCACATAACCTCACCATAACTGCATCCTCTTTGTTCCATGTGACACTGATGCCCATTTTGGAATAGAGCCTGGTGTAAATTGTGTTTTCTTCCACAAGGATCCCTGAGATATGCACGGGCAGTGTTACTCTGAAAAATGAAAAAATATTCAAATGAAAAATTGACCAAACAGGACACATTTTAAAGCCTTTGCTGTGGGAGCAAATAAGCAGCAGTTGGGTTCTCCAGAATCTTACTTTTCTCCATTGATCATGACCTGTTTCTCTGTCAACTCAATGGCGATGTCATTGATGCTAACTGATACCCTGCTGATCTTCGGGCCATTGGTGTGTTCTGTTCTCTTCACATGAACTGAGAACTGGCGAATGAGGCTTTGGCAGTCAGACACCAGGTTATACTCGCACATGCCTGGGAACTGATAAACGTCCCCATCGAACGTCTTGAAGTGGAAGTTTCCCCACATGCTGCAGATGTTGTTGACATGGTTACTGGGATAGACTGCAAAAAAAGGGAGAAAACAAAGATTTGCAATTCAAAGAAATGTGAGTTTTTAATATAGAGATAAGAAATTATGTAAGTGGCCTTTTTAAAGATTGATCAACGATATAATCTAAGTGTATGAGAACGAATATGCTTCTAGTATGATTACAGTAGTTACATGACTTTATTTCCATTTTAATGTCCTTAAACATTCATTTGAATTACAATTACGATTTCTGTTTGTAAACTCAATTCAAATTCAGGGATTCCTGATTTGTTAACTTTTACATTCATGCAAAAACATAAAATTGCAATCTGCGAAATTTCACGAAGATGATCAAGCCAAATTTCAAGTTATCATGAAGGAAAGTAAATGAAATTTTGACATTTTTCACAACTGCCAATATTTAGTAACTTCTAAAGCAAGTCATCAATGGAGCTGATAGTATCAGGTTCAAGAGATCAAACTATGACGTTCGCAAATGTTATCAGATGGTTGGTTCCTTTTTTTCAGATGCTGAAAATGATGCTGTTTCCAACCATAACATCATGGTATTTGACAAGATAATGTCAGGTTTAATTGATTTTAAAACACATTTCAGATTTTGGATAAAAGCTTACAAATGGAATATCGACTGCCAATACTACTTATTAATTTAAAAAAAATAAACTAAAATAAAGGAAGTCTTTTTAAGAGGACACCAAATGGTAACTCAATTTTATTTTTATTTGATTAAGTATTAAGTCATTTCTGATCGTTGTTTAGTTGCAGTAACATAATTTAAGTCATAAGATCAGGATTCAGACAAAAATAATTAAAACTATTTTAAATGAAATAAAATATTAAAATAAATAAGAAGGAAATAAGAATAAAGAAACTTAAACTTATTATAAACTTAAACTTAAAAAAAAGGAACCCCTACTGATTGTTGTTTAGTTGCAATAATATAAATATATATACATTGGGAAATAATTGAAACAAATATTAAGTTAATAAAAATAATTAAAACCATTTTAATAACATAAAGAGACACCGCCCTGAAGAACTCAAGAATAGTTAAACTCTTACCGGTCTTTGAATGCACCTGAATGCTGGTAAGCGCCAGAAGTAGTATGCAGACTGCAGATGTTCTCCACTCCATGGTGGGAGGTGAGAAAGGTCTACAGGTTCAGTACTGTTAGATTTCTTTTCATACGCTCTTTTATATCATTTCTCATTTACCACCCTGCAGGGAGGGTCTACCAGCCTTTGCATGTCACAAATAAAACCGCTGACCTGGTATTACAAAAGTCCAGTGATGCCATTGTGTGTGTGTGTGTGTGTGTGTGTGTGTGTGTGTGTGTGTGTGTGTGTGTGTGTGTCTGTGTGTGTGTGTGTGTGTGTGTGTGTGTGTGTGTGTGTGTGTGTGTGTGTGTGTGTGTGTGTGTGTGTGTGTGTGTGTGTGTGTCTGTGTGTGTGTGTGGCAGTTCCTCGGCCTCTCTGAACGATGTTTGATGAAAATGTCTGTAATGAATTTCATATTTACGGCAGGGTGTGAATAATTTACAGCTTCTGTGTACATGTATGACGAGGATTAGTAAAACTAACATTCACTACTAAAACCTACAAAATAAATATGCAATACATGATTAATAAACCATTTAGCAGTTGATTTGGGGAATGAAATGAAGACTAATGGTTAAAATGATTGTCTTGTGTAAATACTTCGAGTCTTTAGTGTCCTGAGCGGACATATGATATGAATTTCTCAAGTAGGATATGATCATAAATGTCAAATGAATCAAATTTTCCATCAAGCTGTTTCTTGACAAGGTGCAGCCAAATGCCAGTACATTTCAAGTGACCACGTATGATTGCGTGTGAGCTTTGAACATCCTGTCTGTGATGCAGACAATTTGACGTGCAGCATCTTTGCAGGTACACAGGTGTGTCTCAAGCTCCTGAATGCCACCTGTGCTTTCATGAATTAAAACAAACTGACCATTGACCATCTGGCAGCGCTCATATCCTGATCCTTTTTTGCCTTGTGAGAAATGTGATGTCATCCATAACCATTCATGGGTATTTCTTCAACTATTTTTTCAAGCATGTTTGAACTTAGGGTTAAACATTTGTCATTAAAAAAGCTTTACAGTATTTATAGTAGAATAAAATAAAATAAATGAGTCTCATTGAGAGGATATAAGTAATTTAAACAATTGAAGTAATTTCTTTTTTATAGTTGTAGTAAAATTTGCAGTAAAAATATATTCATACGGACAAGATTTAGACAAATATGATGCTAATAAAAAATGTGATGCTGTTTGTACAGAGCTCCTGGGGTTTTTCTCAGGGGAACATAGAACATTTGCGAGAGAATACAAAAGCATTGAAAAATTATTTTTCCTCCCTTCTCATATTTTTTTCCTTCACCATGTCCCTTTAGGCAAGGCAAGGCAAGGCAAGGCAAGGCAAGGCAAGGCAAGTTTATTTATATAGCACATTTCATACACAATGGCAATTCAAAGTGCTTTACATAGAAGAAATTAAAATAATAAAAAGAAATAAGAATAATTAAAACAGTTTAGAAAAATAAAATAAAATACAGTACAGTACAAACAGTCGGACGAACAGTGGCACAGTGCTCATTCAGTAAATGCACAGCTAAACAGGTGTGTTTTGAGTCTGGATTTGAATGTGACTACTGTAGGAGCACGTCTGATCTCCTCTGGAAGCTGGTTCCAGCTGCGGCTGGCATAATAGCTAAAAGCAGATTCGCCATGCTTAGAGTGAACCCTTGGTATTTCTAGCTGCAATATATTGAGGTCCTAGGCCATTGAATGATTTATATACCAGTAATAATACTTTAAAATCAATCCTAAATGTAACTGGGAGCCAGTGTAAAGACCTGAGGGCTGGTGTGATATGTTCATATTTTCTGGTTCTGCTCAGAATCCTGGCGGCAGCGTTCTGTATGAGCTGCAACTGTCTTATGGTCTTATTGGGAAGGCCAGTGAGGAGTCCATTACAATAATTCACCCTGCTGGTGATGAAAGCATGAACAAATTTCTCTAAGTCTTGTCTGGAAACAAAGCATCTAATTCTTGCAATATTTTTCAGATGAAAGTATGCTGATTTAGTTATTGCTTTGACATGACTACTGAAACTAAGGTCTGGCTCTAGTGTCACACCAAGATTCCTGACTTGATGTTTAGTTGTTTGACCCCTAGAGTGAAGGTATGCGTTCACCTTGAGAACTTCAACTTTGTTTCTAAACGCAATGACTTCAGTTTTGTCTTTGTTTAACTGAAGAAAGTTTTGACACATCCAGTTGTTGACTTCATCAATGCATTTGCACAGGGAGTCAATGAGGCTGTAATCGTTAGTCAATAGGGCTAAGTAAATCTGTGTGTCGTCTGCATAGCTGTGGTAAGCAATTTGGTTCTTTCTCATTATTTGGCTCATTGGGAGCATATACAGGTTGAACAGGAGTGGCGCAAGAATTGAGCCTTGAGGGACTCCGCATGTCATGGATGTCCACTCAGACTTATGGTCTCCTATACTCACATAATAACCTCTCCCATCTAAGTATGACCTGAACCATTTTAGGACTATCCCAGAAAGCCCCACCCAGTTTTCCAGTCTGTCAAGAAGTATGTTATGATTGACAGTGTCAAATGCAGCACTGAGGTCGAATAGTACCAGCACTGATAATTTGCCTGTATCAGTATTTAAGCGAATATCATTTATCATCTTTATGAGCGCTGTCTCTGTGCTGTGGTCGGAAACCAGATTGAAAATTGTCAAAGTATCCATTCGAGCAAAATAATTTGTTCAGCTGATTGAAGACAACTTTTTCAATGATCTTGCCTATGAAAGGAAGATTTGAGATCGGTCTATAGTTGCTTAATATGGTCTTATCCAGATTGCTCTTTTTCAGGAGGGGCTTGACAACTGCAGTTTTCAGGGAGTTTGGAAAACTCCCAGAGAGAAGTGAGGCATTTACCACTTCTAGAAGATCTGCTTCTAAACTGTTTAACACACTTTTGAAAAAAGATGTGGGAAGTGTGTCAAGAGTGCAGGTTGATGTTTTAAGGTGCTGTACGGTTTCTTCCAAAATTTTGCCATCAATTTCTTTGAAATCAGACATAGTAACTACTTTCTCAGGTGGTCTGATCTGTCTGACCCCAGCGCAACTCAAGTATGTGCTGATCACCTTTCTGATATTATTGATTTTCTCAGAGAAGAAAGAAGCAAACTCACTGCACTTGTTGTCTGAGAGCATTTCACTGGGAATCTGGCTTGGGGGGGGGTTGTCAGTCTCTCTACAGTAGCAAAAAGAGTGTGTGTGTTGTTTAAATTGCAGTTTATAATATTTGAGAAGAAAGTCTGTCTAGCTTTGCCTAGTTCCATATTGAAAGCATGCAGGCTGTCTTTGTAGGTGTTATAATGGACATGCGCTCTGCTTTTCTGCATTGTCTTTTCATATTTTGCACTGTTGTTGAGTTTCTCCAAGGTGCTTTTTGTCTGCCACTCTTCTTCCTGACTTTAACAGGAGCAATATCATCAATTACACTTTTAACTTTTGAGTTAAAAGAATCAAGGAGAAAATCAACAGAGTCTGCAGATTTTTTTGGTGTTAAGGATATAGCCTTCATAAATAGTACACTAGTGTTCTCATTTAAGCATCTCTTCTTGACAGACACAGATCTAGCTTCAGTGGCAGGAGAGAAATCAACATATCAAAGAAAATAAGAAATGATCAGACAGTGCTACATCCTTAATAACAATCGGTGAAATGTTTAGACCCTTACTGATAAGTAAATCTAGAGTGTGTCCTCAGCAAAGTCCTCAGCAAAGGCTGTAGAGTATTTTGGAGGCCTGTAAATAATGATAAGTAAAATGCGTGGAGCACCTTTTAACACAGTACCCAGATATTCGAAAGACGGGTAATCCCCAAATGATATTTGCTTACATTGATAGATATTTTTAAAAAGAGCAGCTAGACCCCCACCTCTCTTAACAGCTCTGCAGACACTCATAAAAGTAAAGTTAGGAGGGGCTGCTTCATTGAGGATTGTTGCACTGCAGCTGTCTTCTAGCCAGGTTTCATTTAGAAACATAAAATCCAGGTTGTTTGTGATTATTAAGTCGTTGACTAAAAGTGATTTATTTTTAAGTGAGCGAATGTTTAAAAGTGCTAACTTAACAGTCTTACTTTTTGTTCCCACAGCAATCTTAGTTTGACATGTAATAGGCACCAGATTAGTTGGGTTTGCTGTACGGCTATTGAAGGCCTTAGACTTTCTATCTTGTAATAAAACAGCAGTAGAGAAAGATACAGGCACACTGGGTTCCCGCTTGTTCTGTAAACATTGAGAAAGTTACTGTTATCATAGCAGGGATCCAACACATATCACTGAGAGCTGGTATCAGTTGTTTTTGGTTCACCTTGAACAGATGGAGGAGGGTGTGGGCCCTGGCGTTGTGGCAGAGGCCGAAGAGCTCTCACAGGAGGAAGGGGAGGGCGAGCTGGGCCAGCAGGCTTTGGTTGTTGAGGTTTTTTGGTTGGTATCTGGGGGCTTGCAGCAAAAGAGTGTGATAGTTTGGTTCCAGCATACACCAGTTCTTCCATTTTCTGTGAGAAGCACAGAAGTGGAGATGCTGGAGAGAGGGATAACGTGTCTGGTGAAAGGGGCTGTTGCTCAGGTGTTATCGGAGGCTGTAATATGCCTTTAGGGCAGGGGTGCCAAATCCTGCTCCTGCACAGTTTATCTCCAACCCTAATCAAACACACCTGAAGCAACCAATTAAGGTCTTCAGGATCACTTGAAAATTAAAGGCAGGTGTGTTTGATTAGGGTTGGAGATGAACTGTGCAGGACAGTCGATCGGCAGGAGCAGGGTTGGGCACCCCTGCTTTAGGGGCTCCGTATGGAAAAAAACAGTAAAATTATTAGTTCATCCAAAAATGAAAATTGTCACTGAAAAGTCTGAGTATTTATAGCAGAATGTCTAAGCTGTCAGCAAGGGCTTGAATTAAAGACGGAATCTATTCGCAAGCAGTTCTTTGATCAAATTAGTTATGTTCGATTCTTAAACGAATCATTATTTTGAGTCGGTTCATAGGAAGTAACGTCTCGGTTACTAACGTAACCTCGGTTCCCTGAGATGAGGGAATGAGTATTGCGTAAGGCTAGCTTACTGTACGTTCACACCGCCGCAAATTTTGCCGCTCTCGCCGCCCTGCCACCGACACCGTAGAAAGATTCGGGGACGCTCTGAAGCTCTGACGTAGATTAGAATGCGTGATTTTTTTTAAAACTTTATTTAAAGGGGCCGCAAAAAACGTAGCTGCAGTTGGTCAAAATCATTATTATTTTGAGCAAATTAATTGCATTCCCACTGAAAAAATAAGCGTTTTTAGTTCAAAGAAGTTCTAGCCATAGACTGTAAAAAAATATGGACGTAGTGTCCGTGACGTCACCCGTAGGTTTCTGAAGAGCATTTTTGAAGCCTAAAGTGGGCGGAGCCGTCCGTCGCCATCTTGGCCTTGCGTCACTCCCGGATAACAGAAAATAGGCAAACAGGCGGGGCGTGAGTGGAGCTGAGGAGCCTGGTCATAGATATGAGCCTGGCTATCTGAAATCACCTAGCTCGACGTGATCGAGTTAGCTGATGATGTAAAACCAATTAAAAGTTCCTGTTTTTGCCCTTTGAAATATTTTAATAGTTAAAATACATGGCTACAAGTGAGACTGTGTATTACTTCGAGAGTGTTTGTGTGTGACAGTGATTTATGTGCATACATGTCAGTCACTCTTTCATGGTCCGTCAGCGCGGCATCGCTCAAGTTCGTAGAGAGCTTATTCAGTCCATTTTAAATTCTGATTTTGGCCGCCTCTCAAATGGGTTAAACCGTTAAACCATAGATATATTGCCTTTGAAGTGCAAGTAAATGCGCTAGAAAATCCGCGCTCATTCACGGAGAAAGCGCCGACGCCTGCATGATTTCATCTGACGGTAACTTACATAAGCATATTATAATCCATCTGTTCCGTGAGAGCAGAACGAAGAGCCTTTATTGACGTTTTAAATTTGAAAACCCCAAAAAGCAACGAAATTGTCAGACATCCATTAGTGCATGTTCACAGAGGAAAACAACTGAAATACAGCGCTGGTTGTTCTCTCGAACGATACTCGACGACAACGACTGAATCCAAAGACGTGGGCTTTGTACCCAAGTATTAAATTGTATGAAATAATCCCGAAAAAAAGCACAAACACTGCAGAGAAGGCAAGTTCAGCAGTAACATTTGCTGAGGTGAAGTGACGGCTAGTAACAGCAGACAAACGGCTAGCATTGACATCAGCGGGAATCCACCTGTCACTCAAGTGGCCACACCCTTAAATTTAAATATTAATCAACTAAACGGATGAGTTATAAAAAAATTCACCCCCCTCACAGTTGTTATGAAGGGCAAAATTAGCTGTATAGACCAAAGCCACAGAGAGAACCAGGCTGTAAACATGTTTTTTTCTGCTGTAAAGTTGGTAATTTTAACATGAGGGAGATACAGATTTGACTCACTTCTGCAGCCAGGCCAAGCGGCCAGTTAATGAATTGCAGTTTAACTCACTTCCGTGTTGGTTTCAAGAGAGAGACGGGGAGGTTGCCGCTTGGTTCTAGCGCAAAAATGTTGCCTATAAATAGTGTTGCGCGGCTTTTTGCGCGGAACCAAAGTTTACAGGATTGTGTTCTCTTGTATCCTCTCAGGCGAAGGACTTCTACATTCCGATTGGTTGCCGCTGGTTGCCGCCGAACCACGTCATAGCTTATTACCATAAAGTTGACTTGATTTCAACTCTTCTCGCCGTCCAAGACGCGCTGCGCCGCCCTCGCCGGAGCTCGCCGCCGTCTCTCATTGAAAATGAATGGCTTCCGGCCACTTTGACGCTCTCGCCGCCGGCGGTGTGAACGCACAGTTACGCTATGGGAAACTCTTTTCTCAAGAATATTGACAAAATCTTTAAAACCCAGTGCAGCTGCACAGCATAATGCAGATGCAGATGATGTCACGGTTCATAAATCCTATGTCTCCTTCTTGTCTCGTGTTCTGTTGTTGTGTGTGTGTGTACTGATTATGTGGGCGTGCCGGCTCATTAGCGCTCATCAGCGATCCAGCTCATCACTCCCGTCACCAGCTGCAGCTCATCTCATTACCCTATATATGCTCACCACTTTCTCATCTCCTTTGTCAGATCGTTGTTTGTGGTGTCCCGGTAGTGTTCCAGTCTGCGTCTCGAGTCTTGTGCCTTCCTTGTTCCTGTTCGTGTTCCTGTGGATTTATTCTGGATTCTTCGCACCTCTGGACTCATCTCACCGCACTGCTGCACTCCCTTTCACCGGGTTCATCTGGCTATCGGGGTCCCTGCTCCGCTAGCCTGTCTGTTCTGGACTTTGACCTACTATCATCTATATACACAATAAAGAGCTTTTTACTTGCATCTTGCTTCCTCTTCTCATTCGTTACAGATGAGCGTCAACGCGGCCATTGGCTGTGCTGCAGCAACTGCACGAACCTATGGCGAGGCGGCTCAGACGCATGAACCAATCAGGGCACTTCCCGCCCTGATACGTCAGAGCCCGCCAAAATGGGTGCGGCTTTTGCCTATAAATAACCCATTTCTAGCCTAGGAAACCCAGGTTTAATCAAGTGAAGCGATCCCCAGATCACAGCACAGTAGCACAGCGGGTTACGCAATACTCGTTCCCTCATCTCAGGGAACCGAGGTTACGTTAGTAACAGAGAAGTTCCCTTTCGAGAGGTCTCTTGTATTGCATAAGGCTAGCATACGCTATGGGAACCCCCTTCAAAACGCTGTGCGTTCTTAACTTCGCTCTATACTATAGCCTAAGGCAGACGCCTGAGATTCATAGAAGAGTAAAGTATAAATCCTAATATAAGCCAGTCCTCTGACGAGCTTCATATAGGGAATAAAGTCCTAGCTTCCACAGACCAATTTCACTACAGATGGAGAGGACACCTTCTCACGGTGTCAACTACAATGTCTTAGGACATTCTGATGTTGTTTTCCAAAATAAGAGCCCCCCAAAACTATATATAAATAAATAAATAAATATAAATAAATGCAGTCTTCGCTGTATGTAATGTTGATATTGTAAGGTGGTTCCTTTAAAAAGGACATGGACATTGAAAATTAAATTTGTGTTACCAATTTATTTATTTTTAATACTTTAGTGTTTGATGAGACCAATCACTGTTCCATGTGTGCACAGAAAGAGGCAACGTGTGACAAAGTGGATGAGTTTTTTTGTTCACTTGTAAAAGGAGAATTGGAAAGTGAAAAGGAGTAGCAATTTAAAACGTGGATCTGTGTATGTAGCAGTTCAGTGATATTTCTTACTTATTTTAGATCCAGTGTGACCGCTGCAAGAGGTGGTACCACGAAAAGTGCCTGGGCATGACTCAGAAGAAGCTGAAATGGGCCAGAGTCAATAATTGGGACTGCATTTTGTGCTGTTAAATCTGTTGAGTTAACAGCATTATTAAATTTATGTTATTTATCTTTTTATTTTTGGTAAAATAATATTGCTAATTACATTCTGTCCATTTAAAGAAGTGTTCACATATTCACTATAAAAAAGTGTTAAGGGTTTGAAATAATTTGTAAGTAACAATTAAATAAAAAAATGTAAATGTGAAATTCAATAACAGAATGTCTTGTTTTTTTGTAAGTGACACTGTGAGATGGTGTCCTCTCCATCTGAGGTGAAATTTGTCTGTAGACAAAACAGCTAATATATGAGTTTTGGGGGGCTCTTACTTTGGAAAACAACATCAGAATGTCCTGAAACATTGTAGTTGACACCGTGAGAAGGTGTCCTCTCCATCTGAGGTGAAATTGGTCTGTGGAAGCTAGGACTTTTATTTTTAGGATTTTCTGAATGTGTAGACAAAACAGCTAATTTATGAGTTTCGGGAGGCTCTTATTTTGGAAGACAACATCAGAATGTCCTGAAACATTGTAGTTGACACCGTGAGAAGGTGTCCTCTCCATCTGAGGTGAAATTGGTCTGTGGAAGCTAGGACTTTTATTTTTTATGATTTTCTGAATGTATGGACAAAACAGCTAATATTTGAGTTTTGGGGGGCTCTTATTTTGGAAAACAACATCAGAATGTCCTGAAACATTGTAGTTGACACCATGAGAAGGTATCCTCTCCATCTGAGGTGAAATTGGTCTGTGGAAACTAGGACTTTTATTTTTTATGATTTTCTGAATGTATGGACAAAACAGCTAATATTTGAGATTTGGGGGGCTCTTATTTTGGAAAACAACATCAGAATGTCCTGAAACATTGTAGTTGACACCGTGAGAAGGTGTCCTCTCCATCTGAGGTGAAATTGGTCTGTGGAAGCTAGGACTTTTATTTTTTATGATTTTCTGAATGTATGGACAGAACAGCTAATATTTGAGTTTTGGGGGGCTCTTATTTTGGAAGACAACATCAGAATGTCCTGAAACATTGTAGTTGACACCGTGAGAAGGTGTCCTCTCCATCTGAGGTGAAATTGGTCTGTGGAAGCTAGGACTTTTATTTTTTATGATTTTCTGAATGTATGGACAAAACAGCTAATATTTGAGTTTTGGGGGGCTCTTATTTTGGAAAACAACATCAGAATGTCCTGAAACATTGTAGTTCACACCTTGAGAAGGTGTCCTCTCCATCTGAGGTGAAATTGGTCTGTGGAAGCTATGACTTTTATTTTTATGATTTTCTGAATGTGTAGACAAAACAGCTAATTTATGAGTTTTGGGGCGCTCTTATTTTGGAAGACAACATCAGAATGTCCTGAAACATTGTAGTTGACACCGTGAGAAGGTGTCCTTTCCATCTGAGGTGAAATTGGTCTGTGGAAGCTATGACTTTTATTTTTAGGATTTTCTCAATGTGTAGACAAAACAGCTAATTTATGAGTTTTGGGGCGCTCTTATTTTGGAAGACAACATCAGAATGTCCTGAAACATTGTAGTTGACACCGTGAGAAGGTGTCCTTTCCATCTGAGGTGAAATTGGTCTGTGGAAGCTAGGACTTTTATTTTTAGGATTTTCTGAATGTATGGTGTGACGGTTCAATGAGTGGTTGGTTGTGCAGTGAGTGCTTGTGTGTTTGTCCCAGAGTTACAGGCTGATTGCTGGAGGGCGTGGCTTTACACCTGAACCAGATCATATTATATTGCTACATATATAAACATTATATTGCTATATTGCTACATATATAAACGAAAAGAAGCCAAATGACGCGAGTGAAGCTGCAGTCTTGGCAAATGATTACATATTGACGCATAAAAATGTGTACCAAGAGGATCGACCAGGGCATCAGTATGGTAACTTTAGTGAAAATAGGGCGGCATCAAAGAGATTTGAACAAACTTGTGTTTCAAATTTTGAGAAAAAAGGTTGTGGGAGGAGTGACCGGGACTTAGTATGCAATTACTGTTTCAATGTTGGTCATTGGAAAAATAAGTGTCCTATTTTGGCCTCAAAGTTGAAATTTAGTCCAAAGAATAAGACAAATGCAAATGTTAGTCCTGTATTGATGACAGAGACTACAGGAATTAATGATTTTGCGGGTAGTGCTTCTATGGAAGTAGGGAATGCAGTGTCTAAATCAAAGAGTGACAGCACAAAACACTTTGCACCATTTATTACGCAGGGTTTTGTTTCTTTGATTAATTCTGATAAAAAAGTTCCAGTTAAGATTTTGAGAGATACCGGAGCTGCAGAATCCTTTATTCTTGAATCGGTCCTGCCTTTTTCTGATGCATCAAGTGAAGGGAAGAATGTTTTAATCAGGGGAATTGGATTACAAACTCTTTCTGTCCCTTTGCACAGGATAAACTTGACTTTGGAGTTGGTCTGTGGAGAAGTAACCCTGGGAGTGCGTCCATCATTTCCAGTGGATGGTGTCATGGTAATACTGGGGAATAATTTAGCTGGAGATAGGGTATGGCGAGAGGTAATTCCACCACCTGTGGTAGTGCCCACTCCATTGATTGAAAAGTCTGATGTACTAAAGCAAGAATTCCCTGAGGTATTTGTAACGTGTGCAGTAACTCGTTCGAGGAGTCATCATGAGGCATCTTGTGAAGAAAAAGAAGTGTCTAACTGTATTGTGCCTGGTTTGTCTACTCTTTTTCCTATTACTCATAGGGAGTTGATGACTGCACAACAGAATGATCCTGGGTTACAACAACTGTTTGAGAATGTTATTCCATCACAGGAGGTAAGAAGTGCTTCCAGTGGATCTTTTATCCAGGATGAGATACTCTTAAGGAAATTTATTCCCTGTAAGAAATGTTTGATGGAGGAATCTGTAATTCAAGTAGTGGTGCCAAAGCAATTTCGAGAGGTGGTAATGCGAATTTCACATGGTGAAGTTGCTGGTCATTTCAGAGTAAATAAAACGTATAACAGAGTTTTGAGACAGTTTTATTGTCCATGTTTGAAAAAGGATATTTCGGCCTTCATTAAAACGTGCCATACATGTCAGTTAACGGGGAAACCAAATCAATCTTTCAGACCAGTGCCTCTGTGTCCTATTGCGGTTACAAGTAAACCCTTTGAGCATCTAATAATTGACTGCGTGGGTCCATTACCTAAATCTAAATCAGGTAATGTATATTTGCTGACTGTGATGTGTCAGGCAACTCGATACCCTGCAGCTTATCCGATCAGAAGAATTACTACTAAAGCAGTTGTGAAAGCTTTAACCCAATTCATCTCTATTTTTGGAGGATTGTGTTGATCAGGTGGGCTCTGCGAAGTTTGTAAGCAAACTAGACCTTCTAAAGGGATATTGGCAAGTGCCTTTAACTCCCAGAGCTCAAGAGTTAACTTCATTCATTCGGGTTATATTCTTACTCTGTTATGAGTTTTGGTTTGAGAAATGCACCCGCAACCTTCCAGAGATTGATGAATAAAGTGGTATTCGGCCTGGAGGGTTGTGCAGTGTATTTGGATGTTATTGTATTTAGTGATACATGGGAAGAACATCTAGTACATCTTCGTGCGCTTCTGCTGCATTTGGTCATGTCTTACAGTTAACTTGGCAAAGTGTGAGTTTGCCAAGGGTACTGTCAGATATTTGGGAAAAGAAGTTGGACAGGGCGAGGTGCGTCCTGTTCAAGCCAAAGTGGCAGCTATTCAACAATTTCCTCCTCCATCAACAAAGAAGGAGCTGATGCGCTTTTTAGGGATGGTCGGGTATTATCTGGGTTTTTGCCTTAACTTTTCAACTGTTGTTTCTCCGCTCACTGATCTGCTTAAGAATGCTGTCAATTTTGTTTGGAGTGCAAATTGTCAGAAGGCTTTTGAACATGTTAAACTGTTATTAACTATTGCTCCTGTTTTAGCTGCCCCTAGGCTGGATAAGCTATTTAAGATACATAGATGCTAGCCAGATTGGTGCTGGAGCTGTTCTATTACAAACTGGTGAGAGTGGACTCGACCATCCTGTAAGTTTCTTTTCTCGTAAGTTTAATACTTACCAAAGGAACTATTCTGTAATAGAGAAGGAAGCATTATCCTTAATTTGGGCTCTTCAGCATTTTCATGTGTACGTGGGGGGCGGATTACCTGTGGAGGTTTATTCTGATCATAACCCTCTAACGTTTTTACACTCTCTACAGTCCCAGAGTCAGCGGTTAATACAGTCCCAGAGTCTCCTTAGTCTAGGAGAATGGAGGTGTTTGTGGAAAACACTTGTTATACGGGAATCGGATCTCATAAAAAAATAATACTTTTAAAAAGGAAAGTATGATTTGTTAATTTATCTTTATTTTTTTTGAGATTCTTTTTGAGAAGTTTTGAGGATCCTTATAAGATATCGGATCTTTTAAGGGGGGGTGTGTGACGGTTCAATGAGTGGTTGTGCAGTGAGTGCTTGTGTGTTTGTCCCTGAGTTACAGGCTGATTACTGGAGGGTGTGGCTTTACACCTGAACCAGATCATGGTACTTTTTAAAAGACACTGGGTCAAACAGAGAGGTAGACGATGGCTCGCTGGTGTTGTTGCGGCTCTGGAGGCTTCCGGAGAGCTGACGGGACGTGTGGGTTACGGGAGATCACAGCCGCTTCGGAGATCTGATGTGATATACTTTCCCCTGATGACGATATTTTGATTTGGACTTCTCGTTATGTTTGGTTGAACTGATATCACTTGAGCTTGTTACTTACATTTACATGCTGACACCCTAACTAACACTTATACTGATCTCTTGACATTTCATGTTTATTACTTTATTTAAATAAATCTTATTGTTTACGCAGTGGTTGTGTGGCGTCTCCCTTACTTTGTTGCGATCTTTGAGAAGAATCGTACAATGGACAAAACAGTTAATATTTGAGTTTTGGGGGGCTCTTATTTTGGAAAAAAACATCAGAATGTCCTGAAACATTGTAGTTCACACCTTGAGAAGGTGTCCTCTCCATCTGAGGTGAAATTGGTCTGTGGAAGCTATGACTTTTATTTTTATGATTTTCTGAATGTGTAGACAAAACAGCTAATATCGGAGTTTTGGGGGGCTCTTATTTTGGAATTCAGCATATCATGCAGTGACAGGTTGTGAGGTGTGCTAAAATCTTTCTTTCTGTCTTTCTTTCTGACAGACAGGCAGGCAGGCAGACAGACAGACAGACAGACAGAATAAATGAATGTGAAATTGCCTTCGCCGGAATATGACCTGTTTTTAGTTCTGACAGTCATACCGTAATAGCCAGTGTATATGCGCACCGCGAAATATAGGGGCGGCTAGTTTGACCGCTCATTTCGAGGTGGCGGCTGGTTTGACCGCAGTGAGCAGAGAAGAGGGCTGCATGCTTTTCATTAAAAGGCTATGTCATCATCCCGTCGCAGTCGCAGTGCAGTTTCCGCATGGTAACGGGCCAAACAGGGAGCGCAGAGGATGTGACGATCTCCGCTGAAGAGAGGGCCTCTGAACAAGGCGCACGTGACTCGAGGCATTTGCAACAACGCCTCAGAAATTCACTCTTTTAGAAGTGCCTCGCAGCGGCAAACACACTATATTAACTTTTTGAAAAGGATATATAGCGCGTCGGATGGCACAGCAGGATAGCGGGCTGAAGGCGGCGTCCTCAGAACTGCAAGGTGGCTTGTCCCGCTGAAGGCTTTTCGATGGCGGCGAGTAGGCTTCTCATCCGGATATCAGCGAAGTGGTGAATTCGTTGAAGAAGATAAAATTTGGGTTTCCTAGGCTAGAAATGTGTTATTTATAGGCAAAAGCCGCACCCATTTTGGCGGGCTCTGACGTGTCAGGGCGGGAAGTGCCCTGATTGTTTCATGCGTCTGAGCCGCCTTGCCATAGGTTCGTGCAGTTGCCGCAGCACAGCCAATGACCACGTTGACGTTCATCTGTTTCTGCTGTGCAGCTGCACTGTGTTTTAAAGATTTTGCTTTAATATTCTCGAGAAAAGGAGTTTTCCCATAGCATAAGTTAGCCTTATGCAATACGAGAGACCTCTCGAAAGGGAACCAGACAAGCTGGTTCACTAATCGAACTGAATCGAAATTTAGTTCCGAGTTGATGACGCAGAGCGTAGCACATCCGACTCAAAAAGAACAGAATGAGCATTTTTGATAAATCTGGTCATTTTTTATCTCATGAAGAATTTATGTCTGTTCATAATTTCCCCTTACCATTTAAAGAGTATAATGCAGTGCTTAAAGCGATTCCTTCCGGTCTAAGTCAACTTGTTAAATGTAATCTAAGTTTTAGTAAGAGTGTCACCAAAGAACTTGATTTGATCTTAGATGGAATAAATATATTTAGCAAGAAATGTTATAATAAGCATATTCTACAAAATCTTCAGAATAAAACATATAATGTTGCTAAAGGCAAATTTTATTGGGCTTCTTTTATTGAACTTATAGACTGGAAGGAAGCCTGGCTGTTACCTCATAAGTAGGCTACTGCATTTCCAATAAGACTAAAGAAGTTCAATTTAAGATCTTACATAAAATATACCCGGTGAATGATACTGTGGCAAAATAAATGGTTGTTGACAGTTCTTGCTCATTTTGTGGGAATAAGGATGAAACACTGATCCATTTATTTTTCCAGTGTGAAAAAACTCAAAACTTTTGGAATAGTTCTTCATATAGGTAAGCACCTTGATTCTTCCAAATCCTTTCAATTAAAGGATATAATCTGTTACTATAAAGATAAAGCTAATACTTCAATGAATTACATTGTCAATTTTTTTATTTTGTTTGTAAAAAAAACAAATTCTCCAAATCGCAGCCTACTTTTCCACATTTCTTAATTGAAATTTATGCATTTCTCAAATCTCTAAGGTTGATTAAAAACAAGAAAAGTGACAGATTCTTGAAATATTATGATGATTTTTTTTGGTAATACCATGTATTTGATATAATTTCATTCCTGTAGAATTTCTATATGTTCTGTCCTTTATGTCTGCTTATTGTCAGATACATAATCAATAAAAAAAAATTAAAAAAGAACAGAATGGCATTATACAACGCGTTATACTCGCAGTTCAGCCACGGCTGACTGGATTGAGCGTCCAGCAAAGATTCAGTAAACTGCCAGTCTGATCACGGCCATTTGACTGGTTTAATTGGAATAAAATTCTCTAAAACGCCAATCATGCAAAAGAACATAATCATATCAACAGATGCATAATAAATGAGCTAGAGAGGGAGGAACACACAACACAAAAACTGCCAAAAATCAATGGTTTCTGAAACTTGCCAAAGGCAGACTTCCAGACAACTAGTCAGCCGCTGGCAGGTCACGTGACATGCCAGTGGCAGCTCCTGCCAGCCAGCTGAAGATTGAACCCCTGCTGATGATGTCTTTACTACCTTTCTGGGCCTTGAAAGTGGTGATTAGGTTGCAGTCTATGGGGGTCAGAAAACTCTCGGATTTCATCAAAAATATCTTAATTTGTGTTCCGAAGATGAACAAAAGTCTTACAGGTTTGGAACGACATGAGGGTGAGTAATTAATGGCAGAATTTTCATTTTTGGGTGAACTAAACCTTTAAGTAAATGAAAAGTAATAAACAGCAATATGCGTTCATACAAATAACTTTATTTGAATGCTTCGTTGATATAACATAACACTGACTTGTTAGGAAAGAAATGCATAGTGATATTATTGCGTGATGGCATAATAAGGAACCAATGAATCAGTTTTTTTTAACCAGTTCATTGAAACAAACTGTTTGAAAGAACTGGTTTGCGAAAATGAATTGGACTTTACATCACTTGATCAAATCAAATCAAACCCAAAGTCACACTTTTCAAGCAGAAAACAAAACCATGATAATAAATACACAGGGACAAAACGAGATAATTAAGACATAGGTGTTACACATGACAGCAAATCAAAAACCATGGCAACTGATGAACAATCACAGGAAACTGAACTGGAAACAATGAAAAACTAACTTCAAGTCCAACTCAAGCTAAACTCATACACAAATCAGACACACTGAAAGATGTTATTCTGTGGTGAAGTAAATTCTGCAAAAAAAAAAAAGTATTTTCCACATTAAAAAGTTAGTTCAGGCAGGAATAAAAAAAAAAAAAAGGAAATTCTATATTAGTACTCAATTCAAGCTTATCAATGTTATAAAATTAAGTCAAACCAACTCAAATGTTCTAATACTGGTGTTCCCATAATACACATGAATAATTAATAAGGTTGATTTTGTGTTTACACTGTTTTATCATTGCTTTTGTTGTTAGGTTTAACTTGCCATTTTGAGACATGTGGAGTTCATTTTCTTCTCAAAATGATTATCATTAATCATTAATTCTCAAAAATGATCCATCGAATGTTACCGTCATTGTGTATTGTACCAAGTATTGAGGTGTCTGTGTTCAGGTGCTGTATTACTACTATTATGTAGATATGATGTCTACACAATATCTACTGTATTATTTACTTAGATGTTTCCAAGTAAAGCATACACTTTAAAAGCATGGTTTAATTCAGTGTTATTGTTTCAGTAAAAAGTATTGCAAAGGAAACTTCAACTACACACACACACAAAAAAAAGATAGAGAAATACCAAAATTAAGTTTACTTTATTTGCAAATGTATTATGTGCATCTTTTAACAGACAGAAATTAGTTTGTACAAAGAATAGTCTTGTGATGTCAAGTCCACTTCATTTCCGCGAACCGGTTCTTTCGGACAGTTCGAATTACTTCCCATGAAACGGGTTCAACTTCACTAACTATAAGTAACTTTGCAACAACATGTCAACTAAGTCTCATTAAAATATTAGTAAACTGTAGTAGACTGTTAGGTTAGGTTAGGGTTAGATGTTATGGGTTAGTAGAATAAGTTGACATGTAGTTGCAAAGTTACAGTAGAATGTCTGTTAGAGGAGCATCAAAATAAAGTGTTAGCAGATATTAAGACAGTCTACTAATACTCTAATGACAGTTATTGACATGTAGTTGCAAAGTTACACAGTACAATGTCTAAAGTGGACCCTCGAACTAAAGTGTTACCCTGGCTTTTGTCTCCTTATAAATCAGCTCAATTTACTCCAAACTAGTTTGTTTATTTGACTCTATATGGATTTTATTATTTTAAGATTGAAATGTGATTGGAACAAGGCTAAAATAGCCACACAAATAAATGTTAAAGGCAGTAAAAAAATGTTATTTCTGATAAGTTTTTTATTATTATACCAATATAAGATTTTTCTTGTGTAAATGTATTTTTTTTCTCCACAAAGTTTAGTTGGCCTCCATGTCCATTTTGCTTGGGGCCCCCAAATTCCTTCAAACGGCCCTGGCAATAATATACATTTTTATAACATAAGGTATAACAGAACTAAATGTTTTTATTTATTTAATTTGAATGTAATTTGATTAAAGGAATGTTTATTGCAAAGGCCCTTCATTTATTACTATCGCAGTGAATAATCATAAGACTGACAGGCCACCAGACAGAAAGTAAATTCAGGCACTCCTTTGTAAATCATTGTTCAATCAACAGCAAATATCATAATTTGCTGATATTGAGAGCTGTCCAAGCATTCAAACAACTTCTCTCAGTAGCACAAAAGTTCCTCCAAAGGCAAACATCAGGTTTCTGATGTGCATGTAAAGCGAGATGATGGCTCCACCTTTTTGTGACACCGCAAACGCAAGTGTTGACAAGAAGAAACAGCTGCTCTTCAGAAATATCCTTACATGAAACAGGGCACATTGTTGGCAAAGGGAGGGAACAAACATATTTATTAGATAAACCAACACTGCTGTAGTGCTGTGAGTTTCTATTGACACTGCCTCATTTGACATGAATGTTATGTAAAGTGAGTCAAGACTGCAGTACATTGACTCGTTGATCAGAAGTGCTGAGTTCAAGTCAGTTCAAGAGTAATTCCTGGGAAAGTGTAAATTCTGACCATTGAGTTGAGGATAAAACTTTAGATTTGACCAATTTACAATAATTTACAATCCATATCAAATTCGGAATGCAATATGTAGGCTTAGAGAAATGATTAACATTACTTTATACAATATATACTGTGGGGTTCAAAAGTCTGAGACCACATTGAAACCTGAAAATAAAGATGTGAGGTAAAATGAGAAATGTAAGAAATATTTAAGATTCTGTTTTTAGGTCATTCATCAATTAATGAAAGAGATATTAAAAGAGACAGTTGTTAATCTATGGACAGGATCTATGTGAAAGGAAAACCTTTTGACCACAAAAGCTAACAACCGTTTTCAAAGAGACAACATGGATTCTTCCTCCAGGGGGCGCATGGGGTATAGAAACCATCACACTGCAAAAATGTAGTTGTATAAATATATCATGTCCATGTGACTCCAGAGGTTTAACCTCAATTTTACCAATTTATTTACAAAACATTAATCTCGAATGCGCGTTCAGGAGAGCCACAATGCATATGCTTGTTGTTGACATGAGATCAGATGTTGTTACGTGTGCACGCGTAGGTGATTAATATTTTGTTAATAAAGAGGTAGGCTAAATTATAATTTTTCCCCTGTAGGCATTTTCATATATAGCATAAACTGATCATTTAATATATGTTTAGCATAAAATGATATTATTATTGTTTTAAACAAATAACCTGTAAAAAGGAAAGTAAATCTTAAATTTCATCTTAAAACATGTAGAGTCTTTGTAATTTCATCATTGTGAGACATTTAGTTTAGAAGTGTTGGTGTGTGTTTTTATTTTCAGTGCATTCACTGGCACTTTTCTGAGAAAAATCCAGGGGACTGTAATTGATGCTCTTTATTATGCTTTATTGTGATTTTAATTCATTTCATTGGAAGGAAAAGTACAGTACATCATTATATCATGCATTACCAGAAAGTCTAAAGAATACAAAAATGCCCCCTTCAAGAACCCACTAAATAGATTATTCTTAGAGTTAACTAATACCCCTAGATCAAACCACAAAGAAAAAAACAAGTGGTGCAATATTTGGCAAAATAATTTTAGCCATTATTGCACTTCAACAATCAGCTTAAATCATTGTTATTGTCATATATATTTTAAAATTGTTGCTTTTTAGTGACAGATTATTGAGTTATCTTTAAATCAGCAGAAGTCAAGCAGGATCTTTTATCCAGAGTTCTTCTAGTCCACACACTTGGTAGGAGTGCATATGCAGCTCTCAACATATGTGTACTTATGAGGGATCACACTGCCATTGGCACACTTCAGCTTCACCTCTCGACTGCTGGTTTTCTCCTCCCGACAGCAAGAACAGTTGCGCTTCATGATGTTCTCTTCCATTGAATACCTGTGCAGGTTTACAAGAAAACATACGAGTGTAGCACAGCTGGATGTGAGTTTATCCTATTATACAGTATCCATGAATGCTAAGGTACACTTAAAAATTGCTTCATGTTTATTACAAAGTCTTCAGAAAGGAAGTCTGACAAAATATTTTGCAAACTATGTCAGTATAGTTACTCTATATCTCTAAGACTTTACAGTTCATCTGAGAATTGAAAAAAAAAAAAGAAAAACGTGTGTGATCATTAGGTGTGTAATGCTCTCACATTGATTTGGTGTCACAGTGGCCAGTGCAGGAAGTGACTTCTACTTTATCCATGGAAGTGCAATCATTGACTTGCAGAAGAGTGAGGTTCTTCCCAAGAACACAGTTGCTGGGTTCACCTGAGAGATAATGGAAGCAGGTAAGCTTGAGACTCATGAACAGTACATGCATTACATTTTAGGGCCTATTATGTTATTTTGTATTTACTTAACATCTGTTAAATGATCTGGATGTGAAAGGTGGACACAATTATTTCAACATAAAAAAAATATTGTTTGAGTCAGGTTAAGTATAAAAATATCTTACAGATTTCGCAACATCCATCTATGTCAAATTGTATTGTTCCCTGTAAAGACACAAAAAAAATTAGAATAGAAAACACTATTTAAACATTTCATTCACATATTCATACTAAAAAAAAAGTTTTCTTTAAAAAAAAAAAGTTAACACTGCCATCTAGAGAATTATTGTATTATATTGTCATCACCCTGTTTTACTTTCTTGTATGAAACACAAAAGCTGTTATTTATAGCAGAAAGCTGGTATTTTTAGTACAATGAAAGTAAATGTTGACCATGGCTGAAACTGACAACTGAAATGTAGGTCTTTTCCTCACACACTATAAAGAAGAATTAGAATAAAGCACACAAGTTGTATGATTTTTTCTTTTTAAATAAATCGTGCTAAGGAGCCCCGCAAATGATATGTGGGGAAGACATTTATATATATATATATATATATATATATATATATATATATATATATATATATATATATATATATACACACACACACACATTTTCCAATTTTCAAATTTATATATATCGTGGCCATGAGTTAAGAAATTGTTCCCACAATTTAATTTGTCCCCTAATTTGTTTAATTTGTAAATCATGGACACGTTAAATTTATTTGTTCCCTCATTTTGATTTAAATAAAACTAGGGAACAAATTATTACAATGTGGCCACGATTTACTAAATCGAGGTAATGAACAAGTAAAACATGCTGACGTATTAGTAAGTTGTGGGAACACATTGTTAATTAGTGGCCATGATATACACTTTTTTTTTCCCACGTCATGCACAGGACTCCCCTGATTTTATGACAGAATTTTCCCCTCTTTGATATACTAAACAAACCAAACCGCAACTATTATTTTGCTAAATTAGGTGTGTCTCTTAGACTGTGTTAATTGTTTTGAGAGCATTGACCTTAGTCTGGAGAAATGTGAAAAAGAAAGTTAAGAAAAACAATGATCTTGTACTTCAAAACCACACATCCAAACTTAAGCACTAGCAGAAAGCAACAGTTAACACAAAAGACAAGCTTACAGGCACACAGTCCTCTGGATTAAAGTCTGGGCATTTTTTAATGCTCTCCACAATCACAAACGAGCCATTCACATAATTGCAGGTACCAGTCGTACATTTGAACTTGTACCCCTCTCGATCCTAAAAAAAAAATAGACAGAGGCTAAATGAGGATGTATACTTATACTGTCTACTATACTTTATCTGATGAACTGAAAGAATGAAGAAAACATTGAGAATGTTTTACACTGTACCTGGAGAGTATGTATGGTGTTGTCTGGTGCATCATAAATACAGCATTTTTGTTGACATAATCCACAGCACTCTCCTTCTTTTTTCACATATTCATAGCACTTTAAGTGTAAAAAACAAGTTTATAGTTTAATAATTCACTTATTTTGACAGACTCATTAAGAAGAACCAAGGCCAGATTCACAAAACTTTAAGATCTTCTTAACTGTTATTTTCTTGTTTTCTAACTTATAATATAAATAAAGTTAAAATAAAGTATAAAGTTAGTTAGTTATTCAAAAAAATACCTAAGAATGTTTTTTTATCCTTTTTCTTAAGACAGAACTTAAGAAGAATTTAACTCCTTGAATAGAATGTTGTTAAAAATCATCGCAAATAACATCCTAATTAAAGTTAGAAATGTAATTTTCTTTTTCTTAAGAAGATTGTTGTGCTTCCAGCCCCTGTTCTTAGGAATCAATTGTCTATGAATACGATATAATGGCTCATGCTGTGTTTGCTGTTGTGTGCTGGTGAACAAATCTAAATCTCCACTTTAGAATTAATTCAGAAAAACCATATTGCATTAGAAAGTGACAGTCATACAAAATATATAGAAAATAAGTGTGTCGTGTGGATTTCAATTCTACTTACAGGACCACAGTCACTTTGGCTGAAGTCAGAGCACGTCTCAGAGCTGCTGAAAGTCATAGGCAAACCATTGATTTCACGACAGGTTACATTTTCACATGTGTAACTGTGGACTTCACCAATCTAACAAAAGACAGACAGACTCCATGAAGACTGAAGAACGAGAGTAGATTGAATGAAGAAAAGTTTGAGAATGTTTTTAAAAGTACCTTGAGAGTATGAGTGGTGTTGTCTGGTGCAACATAAACACAGGTATATTGTGTACATGATCCACAACACTCTCCTTCTTTTTTCTCATATCTAAACCCCTTGGAGTGAAAAACAAAGGCACCTTTTACTGGATTTTCAAATTAGAGACTTTAAGCATTACTGAGGAAAAATAAGAGAAATATCAGTAGCAACAGCCAAAGTACATACAGAACAAGTGTGGATTTAGAGATTCTACTTACAGGATCACAGTCACTTTGACTCGAGTAAGAGCACATCTCAGATATTCTGTCAATCATAAACGAGCCATTGATTTCACGACAGGTAAGTTTTTCACATGTGTAACTGTGGACTTCTCCAATCTAACAAAAGACAAATAAACACCATGAAGATTGAAGAACAGAATAGATTAAATGTCTGCTGAACTGAAAGAATGAAGAAAAGTCTGAGAATGTTTTTAAATGTACCTCGAGAGTCTGTCTGGTGTTGTTTGGTGCAACATAAACACAGGCCACTTGTGTACATTCTCCACAGCACTGTCCAGCTTTTTTCACATATTTAAACCCCTTGGAGAGAAAAACAAACAGTTTTATACTGTAGTTTCAATAATCCAATGGCACCTTTTACTGGAGTATCAAAATTAGAGACTTTTTACCCAGTACTGAGGAGTAATAGGTGATGTTAAAAAGAAGATGATCAGATAAGAAAACAAGAGAAATATAAAAATAAACTGTAGTATGAAAGCAACAGCCAAAGTAGAAACAGAACAAGTGTAGATTTAGAGATGCACCAGGTGTTGTCTGGTGCATCATAAATACAGCATTTTTGTTGACATAATCCACAGCACTCTCCTTCTTTTTTCACATATTCATAGCACTTTAAGTGTAAAAAACAAGTTTATAGTTTAATAATTCACTTATTTTGACAGACTCATTAAGAAGAACCAAGGCCAGATTCACAAAACTTTAAGATCTTCTTAACTGTTATTTTCTTGTTTTCTAACTTATAAATAAAGTTCAAATAAAATATAAAGTTAGTTAGTTATTCAAAAAAATACCTAATAATGTTTTTTTTATCCTTTTTCTTAAGACAGAACTTAAGAAGAATTTAACTCCTTGAATAGAATGTTGTTAAAAATCATCGCAAATAACATCCTAATTAAAGTTAGAAATGTAATTTTCTTTTTTCTTAAGAAGATTGTTGTGCTTCCAGCCCCTGTTCTTAGGAATCAATTGTCTATGAATACGATATAATGGCTCATGCTGTGTTTGCTGTTGTGTGCTGGTGAACAAATCTAAATCTCCACTTTAGAATTAATTCAGAAACAATATATTGCATTAGAAAGTGACAGTCATACAAAATATATAGAAAATAAGTGTGTCGTGTGGATTTCAATTCTACTTACAGGTAGACTACCACAGTCACTTTGACTCAAGTAAGAGCACGTCTCAGAGCTCATGTCAGTCATAAGCGAGCCATTGATTTCACGACAGGTTACATTTTCACATGTGAAACTGTGGACTTCACCAATCTAACAAAAGACAGACAGACTCCATGAAGACTGAAGAACGAGAGTAAATTGAATGAAGAAAAGTTTGAGAATGTTTTTAAATGTACCTTGAGATTATGAGTGGTGTTGTCTGGTGCAACATAAACACAGGTATCTGGTATACATGATCCACAGCACTCTCCTTCTTTTTTCTCATATTTAAATCCCTTGGAGTGAAAAACAAAGGCACCTTTTACTGGATTTTCAAATTAGAGACTTTAAGCATTACTGAGGAAAAATAAGATAAATATTCTATATATTCTCTTAATATTCTATTCTATAAGATTCTACTTACAGGAGCACAGTCACTTTGACTCGAGTAAGAGCACATCTCAGATATTCTGTCAATCATAAACGAGCCATTGATTTTAAGACAGGTAAGTTTTTCACATGTGTAACTGTGGACTTCTCCAATCTAACAAAAGACAAATAAACACCATGAAGATTGAAGAACAGAATAGATTAAATGTCTGCTGAACTGAAAGAATGAAGAAAAGTCTGAGAATGTTTTTAAATGTACCTCGAGAGTCTGTCTGGTGTTGTCTGGTGCATCATAAACACAAGCCACTTGTGTACATTCTCCACAGCACTGTCCAGCTTTTTTCTCATATTTAAACCCCTTAAAGTGAAAAACACAGTTTTATACTGTAGTTTCAATAATCCAATGGCACCTTTTACTGGAGTATCAAAATTAGAGACTTTTTACCCAGTACTGAGGAGTAATAGGTGTTAAAAAGAAGATGATCAGATAAGAAAACAAGAGAAATATAAAAATAAACTGTAGTATGAAAGCAACAGCCAAAGTAGAAACAGAACCAGTGTAGATTTAGAGATTCTACTTACAGGATCACAGACACGGGAACCGCATTCTGTGATGTTCTTCTCAATCCAAATCGAGCCATTAATTTTATAGCAAGTAACAGTTTCACATTCTTGAGTGTGGACTTCTCCAACCTGACAAAAGACAGATAGACTCCATTGAAGAACTGAACAGACTGATCAAGTAAAAACAATTTTAAAAATACAAGAAACTGATCATTTTAATGCATTCGCTTGATTAAGCCAGTCTTCCATCTATAATAGTTCATTAATATGAAATGAACCCAGCTCACCTCATATTCAGTGTTATTGTACACACAGACGTCTTTAGGCACTAAACAGAGAAAAATGTAAAAAAAAATGTGAATTGCTTATAGAAAAAATTCACCCAAAAATGGAAATTCTGATAGAATTTACTCACTCTCATATCATCCCAAAACCCATATGACCCTCATTCTTTTATGGAACAAGGAAGAAGAATGAATGCACTTTTCCAATCAGTTGCGATCAATGGGCACATGTTATGTGTTATGAGTTGTTAACAATTCTAACAACTCACAGTCATACGGGTTTGGAATAATATGAGGAAAAGTAAAGGATGAGAGAAACACGTTTTTTTTTTTTTTTTTTTTTTGGCAAACAGCAATGTTATTTGAGTAGGAATCAGTAAGAAACTTTGAGACTTACCACAGGGTGGACAGCAACTGTCTTCAGTTCTATTTGATGCTAACTCGTATCCCAAATCACATTTCTTCTCAAGACACTTCTCAAAATCACAAACTGAAAAAGTGAAGAATATTTATATTAATATTGTTGAATGTATTGAATCATTTTTATGTGTTCATGGCTGTTATTAAGTCAAAGTGGAAGAAACTTCAAGTGGTTAAATGCTTATCTGATGTCAATGACAACACCAGCAGGTTCAAACCATGTAAAGGAAGGAAGTATTTATATAGAGCTTTTATTATGTACTGCTGTACACCCAAAGGGTGTGTACAACAATCATATCAGGTGGTCTCTCCTCACCCATCACTTATGTGCAGCATTTACCTGGACAGCCACAGTGCAACGACGCCAGTATGCTCAACACACACCAGCTATAGGTGGTTCACTTTTTAAGAGAAATGCCAGGGTAGTTTTAATGACCACAGAGACTTAGGTCCTCGGTTTAACATCTTATCTTAAGGACAGTGCCTGTTTTACAGTTTAGTGTCCCCATCTCTATACTGGGGCTTTTGGACTCACACAGATGTTATGTTAATGTTGTGAGCACCCCCTTTCGGCCTTACTAACACCTCTTCCAGCAGCTACCTAGATTTCCCAGAAGGTCTCCCATCCAGGTACGGACCAGGCTCAACCCTGCTTAGTGGGTGAAATGGCTCCGGTGCACCAGATGAGACATTAGTTTATGTTTAAATGTCCTGTCTTGTAAGTGCTTGTGTGTTTTGAATTCCCTGTTGTTCTTGCCCATGCACCATATGAGCATTTACTAACAACTTTTACTGTATTTATAGTCACTGCTTAGAATCTTTTGAGCAGCAGTTTCAATGTACCTTTATAAGTCTATCAAACACATTTTTAAAGTCTTGAATCAAGAGGAAATCGACTCTTGATGACTCACCACAAGTTGGACAGCAGTTTACAACTGTGCTTTTGTATCCGTCACTACAGGTCCCTGTAGTTGGACACTCTAAAGGCTCTGTCAAAGGCGCACCAGAAGTACTGCAATTATATCTGCCACACTGTTTTATCCATGTGTCCCCAGGCTGCAGGAGAAGATAGTTGATAGTTAGTTTAGATAATTTTAGTTAGTTATGATTGTAAATAATTGTGAAAATCTGTGACTTCGAATGAGGGCCCTGGACAACGATTTCAGCCAAGAGGTTTTGAAGCAATAAACAGAACCAGATCCCTGGAAACTCTAGCAAAGGCCTGACAGCTAAGCTGTTTCTATGACCATGGTATAATGTATCATTGTTTCTTTGTGCAAGGCACAAGTGACATACCTTTCTAGGTAATCCATCAGCGTCAATGCAATCTACAAAGAGGGAACAAAAACAACAACACGATCAAAAATAGGACATAAAGGTGCATTAAACTAGCAAACAGAGAAAGAAAACGAAGAAACACTTCTTACCGCAATAAGCTGTACACAGATTTGATGTCATATTAACCCGATATTGGCCATCAGGACAGTAACAACCTTCGGTTATAGTTTGGTTACAATCTTTGCATTCATTCTCCCCATACATAGCATTGTAACTAGTTGAAAAGTACAATAGAAATAGAATTTTGTCAGTGATAAAGACAGTCAAAAATGCAGTAAATTTCAGAGCATTCAGTATTATAATTATAATACAACAATAATAGAATAATACAAATACAGTTATAATGGATATAGACTGATAAGGATTATTACGATGTACTGCAGGATTTTTCCACTTTAGGTCCGCATGCCTTGTAGACTTTGCCACTGGGGCACTTGAATTCTGTTACAGAAATCAATGACAAGATTCATGGCCCTTTCAGATTCAGTATTGTAGTATCACAAATTACAACAGTGAAAGTACAATCAAATGTATACACACACATACACATTTTAATGTTACTACAATCTTGAGTGCATTTGTGAGTTTACCACATAGCCCTTTAAGGATAGGGGAGCTTCTCCAGTCCACACAGATAGACTTATCTCCACATAGCTGTGCATAGGCCTCCAGACTAGCACAGGCAACAGACTCATTTCCCATTCTTGATACATCATATTTACATGCCTCATAATAGTCAAGATAGGGAACGGCATCATGGCAGCTGTTAAATAGACTGAACAAAATACAAAATTGTGAATCCCCGGCCCCTAAAAATGTCACTGATCGCAATAGAGAATAACTCAATAAAAACGAAAATTGTAAAAACATCATGATTCAATCATGTTTAATTATGCTTTTTTATAATATCACTCTGTTATGAACAAACTCTGTCCTCGGCCTTACTTGCTCTTGATGATTTCACAGACAGTTGAAGGTGGTCCTGTAGGAGTAGGTGGTCCTAGAGTAGGAGTAGGAGGAGGTGGGGGTAATTTACATCCTGGGGGTACCATCCAAAACTGTGCCATGTGCTCACATGAGCTGTCGATTGTTCCATTAGGAAGTATGCAGTCATCTGTGGTGCTGTTGTCACAAACCCCTACAGAATATCAACAAAATTTCAAAAAGTTAAGAAAGAGAAGCACAAGCCAAACTGTGTACCATGATGTAGAATTTTCAGCTGCAAAAAAATAGGATGGAAAAGGAACTTTATAGACCAATTCAACATCAACCCATATCTATTCATGTAGAGCTGTCAGATAGAGGGTTTTAGTTACTCTTAATTACTCTTTAATGAAAAAATAATAAGCAACAAAAATATTGTATTTTTCTTGCTAAAGGTGGTCTTCTAATTAAAATGAATACTATCAACAGTATGCTTTACTCAAGACAGCTCTGATGACAATTAAATTATGTCACAAAAAACAAACAAATTAGTTTTCTTTTATGTAAAATAGCTCTATTAATCGCAATTGCATTTACTGCAGAAAGAGATCTGTACTCACCACATTGTCCCCGAGTATTATGATGGAAGTAGGAGAATGGGAGTTTGATTTCGATGTTTAAATTACTGACTGTAATCTCAGTACTGATTTCAGAGATGTTCAGACTCACTTTCATGCCAGTAGAGGTGATGATGATGCTGTCATCAATTACATATGTTGGCATCTTCTTTATATCATTAACATAGATCTAAAGAAAATATTTATAATGAAAGTTGTAATAATGTGTATTACATGAACATGCTGTAGAGCAGTATTGCAGTGTCATTATTGCAAACTCATATTAGCATTGAAAAAAATGCAGTACAGGATTACATTTCTGAGTTGAAGATGGGAGTGGGCAGTACTTCTGTGATTTGAGGATAAAAGCGGGTTTTGTGGGTCTAACAGCAGTATTTTAAAAATGATATGTTTTTGATAACAGAGAGTATAATGTAGTTGAGCACACAACTGTGCACACAGCAGTACATGCATCAAATAAGCTAGTCCTCTGAAGAGGCTAAGCAGGTGGTCCATTTTAACTATGACAAAACAAAGATTAAAAAATCCTATGCGGACCTAGTTTTTCGAAAGATTGTGAGTTTTTGTAAACAAATTTGTATGAATAAACTTACATGGACAACTTTATTTTTGTCACTTGCCATCTGGATTTTGTAGGATTTGTAATACACAATTACATATTCAGGGCAAGCAAGATTTTTTTCTGCATTACAATAATAGTTTTTAGCATGGACACTGATATTGTATCTTGGGATGATTTCTTCGAACAAAACATAAGTGCAGTTTCCATGAAAAGCATAATATTGTCCATCAAAAGTTCTGTAATGAGGGTCACCCCAGGTCTTGCAGAAACCTGTTGGTGCAGAAAACAGAATGAAAAAACAATTAAATTTTTGACAGCACCTTTAAGATCAATTAGAACAAAATGTCAACAACAAAAAAATCTTAATATGATTTAAACTCACATTGACACTCATACTTATAGCAGCAGCCATTGTTATAATACACCTTCACAGGATCTAGTCCATTAACACATTCCTTGTTTCTAATTATTGGGTCACACCGTACAGGTTCTTTGACGATTTTTCCATCTTTGCACCTTTTGATAGTGCATGCATCTGTCTGTTAAAAATAAAAGAGATTAACAAAGTTTAATAAAACAGGGTCAATTCATATCAGGTCTTTTTACCTGCAAAGTAGTACAGTAATACAAAGTAAACATTATTGTTTAATTTGAGTTATTTATACTAGTTGTGCACTGAAATAATAAACACAAATAGTATTAAAGGACTGTTTTTAGTCTCTCTTATTACCGTGCGGTTGTCGAATCTAGCCTCTTGTACAATATAGCAAGAAGAGTTGCAATAGGTAGTATAGCACTCATTGTGTTGGTCGATTGTTGACCCTGTAATTATAATAAAAAAATTTGCAGAGAAAGCAAAAAAAAAAAAAATCAGTTTACACTTCTAAACAGTTAAAAAAAAATCAGATCAATTAATTTGAATGTGACTGCAAATCAATCTAATAAACAACTTTACGTGGAGAAAAACAGACAAAAAATGTCATTAAAGCAGTACTTACCTGCTAGGTATTTTACATTGTTGTATGTGCAGTAACATTTGGTAGTTGTAGGTTTTGTATTAGTTGTGGTTGACACTGTAGTGGTTGTAGAGTTAACAGTAGATGTCCCTGTTGTTGTAGATGGTGGTGTTCCAGTAGTAGTGCTAGTAGGTATTGTAGGAGTTGTGGTTGACACTGTAGTGGTTGTAGAGGTAACAGTAGATGTCCCTGTTGTTGTAGATGGTGGTGTTCCAGTAGTAGTGCTAGTAGGTATTGTAGGAGTTGTGGTTGTAACAGTAGATGTCCCTGTTGTTGTAGATGGTGGTGTTTCAGGAGTAGTGCTAGTTGGTATTGTAGGAGTTGTGGTTGACACTGTAGTGGTTGTAGAGGTAACAGTAGATGTTCCTGTTGTTGTAGATGGTGGTGTTCCAGTAGTAGTGCTAGTAGGTATTGTAGGAGTTGTGGTTGTAACAGCAGTAGTGCTAGTAGGTATTGTAGAAGTTGTGGTTGACACTGTAGTGGTTGTAGAGGTAACAGTAGATGTCCCTGTTGTTGTAGATGGTGGTGTTCCAGTAGTAGTGCTAGTAGGTATTGTAGGAGTTGTGGTTGTAACAGTAGATGTCCCTGTTGTTGTAGATGGTGGTGTTTCAGGAGTAGTGCTAGTTGGTATTGTAGGAGTTGTGGTTGTAACAGTAGATGTCCCTGTTGTTGTAGATGGTGGTGTTCCAGTAGTAGTGCTAGTAGGTATTGTAGGAGTTGTGGTTGTAACAGTAGTAGTGCTAGTAGGTATTGTAGTGGTTGTTATTATGTTGCAACATAATACACGTATTAGATGATTATGACATACCTCATTTGAATTTTCTTTGTTTGAACACAACAGTCCATAAGATGTATTGCACGACACTACTTGATCATGTTCCCAGTTCTCGCCTGTGATGTTTTGACCGTCATAATTTGTCATGCATTCAATTTGGTCTGGTCTCTCACAGGATATTTTACCCTGTATCCACAATTCCCTGATGGATTCAATTTCCTGGTCTGGGATTTCTGTCCCAGGTGTGCTGTTGTCAAACCACGGAGACCATTGACACAAAGGTGGTGGTGTTTCAGGAGTAGTACTAGGTATTGTAGGAGTTGTGGTTGACACTGTAGTGGTTGTAGAGGTAACAGTAGATGTTCCTGTTGTTGTAGATGGTGGTGTTTCAGGAGTAGTGCTAGGTATTGTAGGAGTTGTGGTTGTAACAGTAGCAGTGCTAGTAGGTATTGTAGTGGTTGTTATTATGTTGCAACATAATACACGTATTAGATGATTATGACATACCTCATTTGAATTTTCTTTGTTTGAACACAACAGTCCATAAGATGTATTGCACGACACTACTTGATCATGTTCCCAGTTCTCACCTGTGATGTTTTGACCGTCATAATTTGTCATGCATTCAATTTGGTCTGGTCTCTCACAGGATATTTTACCCTGTATCCACAATTCCCTGATGGATTCAATTTCCTGGTCTGGGATTTCTGTCCCAGGTGTGCTGTTGTCAAACCATGGAGACCATTGACACAAAGGTGGTGGTGTTTCAGGAGTAGTGCTAGTTGGTATTGTAGGAGTTGTGGTTGACACTGTAGTGGTTGTAGAGGTAACAGTAGATGTTCCTGTTGTTGTAGATGGTGGTGTTTCAGGAGTAGTGCTAGGTATTGTAGGAGTTGTGGTTGTAACAGTAGTAGTGCTAGTAGGTATTGTAGTGGTTGTTATTATGTTGCAACATAATACACGTATTAGATGATTATGACATACTTCATATGAATTTTCTTTGTTTGAACACAACAGTCCATAAGATGTATTGCACGACACTACTTGATCATGTTCCCAGTTCTCACCTGTGATGTTTTGACCGTCATAATTTGTCATGCATTCAATTTGGTCTGGTCTCTCACAGGATATTTTACCCTGTATCCACAATTCCCTGATGGATTCAATTTCCTGGTCTGGGATTTCTGTCCCAGGTGTGCTGTTGTCAAACCACGGAGACCATTGACACAAAGGTGGTGGTGTTTCAGGAGTAGTACTAGGTATTGTAGGAGTTGTGGTTGACACTGTAGTGGTTGTAGAGGTAACAGTAGATGTTCCTGTTGTTGTAGATGGTGGTGTTTCAGGAGTAGTGCTAGGTATTGTAGGAGTTGTGGTTGTAACAGTAGCAGTGCTAGTAGGTATTGTAGTGGTTGTTATTATGTTGCAACATAATACACGTATTAGATGATTATGACATACCTCATTTGAATTTTCTTTGTTTGAACACAACAGTCCATAAGATGTATTGCACGACACTACTTGATCATGTTCCCAGTTCTCACCTGTGATGTTTTGACCGTCATAATTTGTCATGCATTCAATTTGGTCTGGTCTCTCACAGGATATTTTACCCTGTATCCACAATTCCCTGATGGATTCAATTTCCTGGTCTGGGATTTCTGTCCCAGGTGTGCTGTTGTCAAACCATGGAGACCATTGACACAAAGGTGGTGGTGTTTCAGGAGTAGTGCTAGTTGGTATTGTAGGAGTTGTGGTTGACACTGTAGTGGTTGTAGAGGTAACAGTAGATGTTCCTGTTGTTGTAGATGGTGGTGTTTCAGGAGTAGTGCTAGGTATTGTAGGAGTTGTGGTTGTAACAGTAGTAGTGCTAGTAGGTATTGTAGTGGTTGTTATTATGTTGCAACATAATACACGTATTAGATGATTATGACATACTTCATATGAATTTTCTTTGTTTGAACACAACAGTCCATAAGATGTATTGCACGACACTACTTGATCATGTTCCCAGTTCTCACCTGTGATGTTTTGACCGTCATAATTTGTCATGCATTCAATTTGGTCTGGTCTCTCACAGGATATTTTACCCTGTATCCACAATTCCCTGATGGATTCAATTTCCTGGTCTGGGATTTCTGTCCCAGGTGTGCTGTTGTCAAACCATGGAGACCATTGACACAAAGGTGGTGGTGTTTCAGGAGTAGTGCTAGTTGGTATTGTAGGAGTTGTGGTTGACACTGTAGTGGTTGTAGAGGTAACAGTAGATGTTCCTGTTGTTGTAGATGGTGGTGTTCCAGTAGTAGTGCTAGTAGGTATTGTAGGAGTTGTGGTTGTAACAGTAGTAGTGCTAGTAGGTATTGTAGTGGTTGTTATTATGTTGCAACATAATACACGTATTAGATGATTATGACATACTTCATATGAATTTTCTTTGTTTGAACACAACAGTCCATAAGATGTATTGCACGACACTACTTGATCATGTTCCCAGTTCTCACCTGTGATGTTTTGACCATCATAATTTGTCATGCATTCAATTTGGTCTGGTCTCTCACAGGATATTTTACCCTGTATCCACAATTCCCTGATGGATTCAATTTCCTGGTCTGGGATTTCTGTCCCAGGTGTGCTGTTGTCAAACCATGGAGACCATTGACACAAAGGTGGTGGTGTTTCAGGAGTAGTGCTAGGTATTGTAGGAGTTGTGGTTGACACTGTAGTGGTTGTAGAGGTAACAGTAGATGTTCCTGTTGTTGTAGATGGTGGTGTTTCAGGAGTAGTGCTAGGTATTGTAGGAGTTGTGGTTGTAACAGTAGTAGTGCTAGTAGGTATTGTAGTGGTTGTTATTATGTTGCAACATAATACACGTATTAGATGATTATGACATACTTCATATGAATTTTCTTTGTTTGAACACAACAGTCCATAAGATGTATTGCACGACACTACTTGATCATGTTCCCAGTTCTCACCTGTGATGTTTTGACCGTCATAATTTGTCATGCATTCAATTTGGTCTGGTCTCTCACAGGATATTTTACCCTGTATCCACAATTCCCTGATGGATTCAATTTCCTGGTCTGGGATTTCTGTCCCAGGTGTGCTGTTGTCAAACCATGGAGACCATTGACACAAAGGTGGTGGTGTTTCAGGAGTAGTGCTAGTTGGTATTGTAGGAGTTGTGGTTGACACTGTAGTGGTTGTAGAGGTAACAGTAGATGTTCCTGTTGTTGTAGATGGTGGTGTTCCAGTAGTAGTGCTAGTAGGTATTGTAGGAGTTGTGGTTGTAACAGTAGTAGTGCTAGTAGGTATTGTAGTGGTTGTTATTATGTTGCAACATAATACACGTATTAGATGATTATGACATACTTCATATGAATTTTCTTTGTTTGAACACAACAGTCCATAAGATGTATTGCACGACACTACTTGATCATGTTCCCAGTTCTCACCTGTGATGTTTTGACCATCATAATTTGTCATGCATTCAATTTGGTCTGGTCTCTCACAGGATATTTTACCCTGTATCCACAATTCCCTGATGGATTCAATTTCCTGGTCTGGGATTTCTGTCCCAGGTGTGCTGTTGTCAAACCATGGAGACCATTGACACAAAGGTGGTGGTGTTTCAGGAGTAGTGCTAGTTGGTATTGTAGGAGTTGTGGTTGACACTGTAGTGGTTGTAGAGGTAACAGTAGATGTTCCTGTTGTTGTAGATGGTGGTGTTCCAGTAGTAGTGCTAGTAGGTATTGTAGGAGTTGTGGTTGTAACAGTAGTAGTGCTAGTAGGTATTGTAGTGGTTGTTATTACATGTATGTTGCAACATAATACACGTATTAGATGATTATGACATACTTCATATGAATTTTCTTTGTTTGAACACAACAGTCCATAAGATGTATTGCACGACACTACTTGATCATGTTCCCAGTTCTCACCTGTGATGTTTTGACCATCATAATTTGTCATGCATTCAATTTGGTCTGGTCTCTCACAGGATATTTTACCCTGTATCCACAATTCCCTGATGGATTCAATTTCCTGGTCTGGGATTTCTGTCCCAGGTGTGCTGTTGTCAAACCATGGAGACCATTGACACAAAGGTGGTGGTGTTTCAGGAGTAGTGCTAGGTATTGTAGGAGTTGTGGTTGACACTGTAGTGGTTGTAGAGGTAACAGTAGATGTTCCTGTTGTTGTAGATGGTGGTGTTTCAGAAGTAGTGCTAGGTATTGTAGGAGTTGTGGTTGTAACAGTAGTAGTGCTAGTAGGTATTGTAGTGGTTGTTATTATGTTGCAACATAATACACGTATTAGATGATTATGACATACTTCATATGAATTTTCTTTGTTTGAACACAACAGTCCATAAGATGTATTGCACGACACTACTTGATCATGTTCCCAGTTCTCACCTGTGATGTTTTGACCGTCATAATTTGTCATGCATTCAATTTGGTCTGGTCTCTCACAGGATATTTTACCCTGTATCCACAATTCCCTGATGGATTCAATTTCCTGGTCTGGGATTTCTGTCCCAGGTGTGCTGTTGTCAAACCATGGAGACCATTGACACAAAGGTGGTGGTGTTTCAGGAGTAGTGCTAGGTATTGTAGGAGTTGTGGTTGACACTGTAGTGGTTGTAGAGGTAACAGTAGATGTTCCTGTTGTTGTAGATGGTGGTGTTCCAGTAGTAGTGCTAGTAGGTATTGTAGGAGTTGTGGTTGTAACAGTAGTAGTGCTAGTAGGTATTGTAGTGGTTGTTATTATGTTGCAACATAATACACGTATTAGATGATTATGACATACTTCATATGAATTTTCTTTGTTTGAACACAACAGTCCATAAGATGTATTGCACGACACTACTTGATCATGTTCCCAGTTCTCACCTGTGATGTTTTGACCATCATAATTTGTCATGCATTCAATTTGGTCTGGTCTCTCACAGGATATTTTACCCTGTATCCACAATTCCCTGATGGATTCAATTTCCTGGTCTGGGATTTCTGTCCCAGGTGTGCTGTTGTCAAACCATGGAGACCATTGACACAAAGGTGGTGGTGTTTCAGGAGTAGTGCTAGTTGGTATTGTAGGAGTTGTGGTTGACACTGTAGTGGTTGTAGAGGTAACAGTAGATGTTCCTGTTGTTGTAGATGGTGGTGTTCCAGTAGTAGTGCTAGTAGGTATTGTAGGAGTTGTGGTTGTAACAGTAGTAGTGCTAGTAGGTATTGTAGTGGTTGTTATTACATGTATGTTGCAACATAATACACGTATTAGATGATTATGACATACTTCATATGAATTTTCTTTGTTTGAACACAACAGTCCATAAGATGTATTGCACGACACTACTTGATCATGTTCCCAGTTCTCGCCTGTGATGTTTTGACCGTCATAATTTGTCATGCATTCAATTTGGTCTGGTCTCTCACAGGATATTTTACCCTGTATCCACAATTCCCTGATGGATTCAATTTCCTGGTCTGGGATTTCTGTCCCAGGTGTGCTGTTGTCAAACCATGGAGACCATTGACACAAAGGTGGTGGTGTTTCAGGAGTAGTGCTAGGTATTGTAGGAGGTTTGGTTGACACTGTAGTGGTTGTAGAGGTAACAGTAGATGTTCCTGTTGTTGTAGATGGTGGTGTTCCAGTAGTAGTGCTAGTAGGTATTGTAGGAGTTGTGGTTGTAACAGTAGTAGTGCTAGTAGGTATTGTAGTGGTTGTTATTATGTTGCAACATAATACACGTATTAGATGATTATGACATACTTCATATGAATTTTCTTTGTTTGAACACAACAGTCCATAAGATGTATTGCACGACACTACTTGATCATGTTCCCAGTTCTCACCTGTGATGTTTTGACCATCATAATTTGTCATGCATTCAATTTGGTCTGGTGTCTCACAGGATATTTTACCCTGCATCCACAATTCCCTGATGGATTCAATTTCCTGGTCTGGGATTTCTGTCCCAGGTGTGCTGTTGTCAAACCATGGAGACCATTGACACAAAGGTGGTGGTGTTTCAGGAGTAGTGCTAGGTATTGTAGGAGTTGTGGTTGACACTGTAGTGGTTGTAGAGGTAACAGTAGATGTTCCTGTTGTTGTAGATGGTGGTGTTTCAGGAGTAGTGCTAGGTATTGTAGGAGTTGTGGTTGTAACAGTAGTAGTGCTAGTAGGTATTGTAGTGGTTGTTATTATGTTGCAACATAATACACGTATTAGATGATTATGACATACTTCATATGAATTTTCTTTGTTTGAACACAACAGTCCATAAGATGTATTGCACGACACTACTTGATCATGTTCCCAGTTCTCGCCTGTGATGTTTTGACCGTCATAATTTGTCATGCATTCAATTTGGTCTGGTCTCTCACAGGATATTTTACCCTGTATCCACAATTCCCTGATGGATTCAATTTCCTGGTCTGGGATTTCTGTCCCGGGTGTGCTGTTGTCAAACCACGGAGACCAATGACACAAAGGTGGTGGTGTTTCAGGAGTAGTGCTAGGTATTGTAGGAGTTGTGGTTGACACTGTAGTGGTTGTAGAGGTAACAGTAGATGTTCCTGTTGTTGTAGATGGTGGTGTTCCAGTAGTAGTGCTAGTAGGTATTGTAGGAGGTGTGGTTGTAACAGTAGTAGTGCTAGTAGGTATTGTAGTGGTTGTTATTACATGTATGTTGCAACATAATACACGTATTAGATGATTATGACATACTTCATATGAATTTTCTTTGTTTGAACACAACAGTCCATAAGATGTATTGCACGACACTACTTGATCATGTTCCCAGTTCTCACCTGTGATGTTTTGACCGTCATAATTTGTCATGCATTCAATTTGGTCTGGTCTCTCACAGGATATTTTACCCTGTATCCACAATTCCCTGATGGATTCAATTTCCTGGTCTGGGATTTCTGTCCCAGGTGTGCTGTTGTCAAACCACGGAGACCATTGACACAAAGGTGGTGGTGTTTCAGGAGTAGTGCTAGGTATTGTAGGAGTTGTGGTTGACACTGTAGTGGTTGTAGAGGTAACAGTAGATGTTCCTGTTGTTGTAGATGGTGGTGTTCCAGTAGTAGTGCTAGTAGGTATTGTAGGAGTTGTGGTTGTAACAGTAGTAGTGCTAGTAGGTATTGTAGTGGTTGTTATTATGTTGCAACATAATACACGTATTAGATGATTATGACATACTTCATATGAATTTTCTTTGTTTGAACACAGCAGTCCATAAGATGTATTGCACGACACTACTTGATCATGTTCCCAGTTCTCGCCTGTGATGTTTTGACCATCATAATTTGTCATGCATTCAATTTGGTCTGGTCTCTCACAGGATATTTTACCCTGTTTCCACAATTCCCTGATGGATTCAATTTCCTGGTCTGGGATTTCTGTCCCAGGTGTGCTGTTGTCAAACCACGGAGACCATTGACACAAAGGTGGTGGTGTTTCAGTAGTAGTGCTAGTTGGTATTGTGGGAGTTGTGGTTGACACTGTAGTGGTTGTCGAGGTAACAGTAGATGTTCCTGTTGTAGACGGTGGTGTTACAGTAGTAGTGGTAGGTATTGTAGTAGTTGTAGTTGGCACTGTAGTAGTTGTAGATGTTACAGTGGTTGTTGTTGTGTTTGGGTTACAATAAGTAATATTGCTTAATTCCCCGTTTTCCATACATACAGCTTCTTTGAAACATGTATCATTCTCGTGTGAAATGTGGTAAACTATTGATCCAGCAGGGAATGTATCATGGTTATAGGTACAGTGACATTGTTTAACACAGGTCATGGTTTCATCCAAAAGATATGTGTCTGGAGGGCACTGAGGAAAACATCCTGGGCAAAATATAAAATATAGAAGGAAGAGACAAAGAAAATGGTTATTATTAGCCTTATCTGTCCGTCACCAGTGAAAAATATAGGTAAGAAATCCCATTTTGATTTAGTATGTTTTTGGTGTGTAATGTTTAAACTATGGATTACTATGGTTACTACGTTGGTGTAACATTTTTCTCATGAAACAAGATTCAACCACTGAATCTTGCACTTAAAGTACAGCAAATTGTAAATGTAAATAAATACACAAATAAGGTCAAAAATACATTTGATATTAACAAGTTAAAAGTAAGCAAATTCAACTTTTTCAGCCTTCATTGAGTCTACAAATTTTGGGACAGTCTATAAAACATGTCCATAGTATTAAAAAAATATTATGGCTAACCTTCAAGGAGAGGAATTTGATCAGAGCAGGTTCCTAATGGGTTTCTGCAGGTTTTCTGGCAGGGCGGTCCACAGGTTTTGTAGTGCCACTCACATTTCTCCTTAGGGTCGTAGTAGTCACAGAATAAAGCTGCATGAACAAACAATTTGGTCAGTACATTGAAAACATTTATAGTGAAGAGAAATCATAGAAGTTTATTTAAATTTGTAGAAATGAACAATAAACAAACACTTACATTTAATGTGTTTTTTATGTTTAAAGGCAAAGTAAAATATTTGTGGACATTTTAGAAATATCAGGACTCACGGCATATTCTTGGGCTCCGCCATGCCACACAAACTCCTTTTTTACGGCATTCAGCAGCATAAGCTTCCACTGCAGTACAGAAACAGTCACAGTCACCTCCGCTGTCACATGCACAGGTGTCTGTTTTGCAGTCTTCAAAATATTGGTTAGAGTCCACCTAGGAACAGAGAGACAGAACATTTCACAGCTTCTATCATATTCCTGTTAATGTAAGAACTATATTATTAATAAATATTTTTGCTTTATTATTTATATATACTGTATTAAGTTGAATTAACTTACAATTAATAAGTTCATGTAATTTTAATACGTTAAATATAATTCATACAAAATATTAAAGGGATAGTTCATCATTTATTCTCATGCCATTACAAATGTGTCAGGGTTTACAGAGGAAGCAGACAAGATGGTAAATTTAATTCTTTTAATTGCAGAATGAACGGAGATGCAGGAAGATGGTGAGTAACAGCAACACAGAATAACAGTGAATGCTTAGCTGATTAGTAATGTCTTTCTTTCTCTCTCTCTTGTAGGTGATTGCGGGTCGAAGGCTGAAGAGGATGGCAAGCAGGCTGAACGGAGAGGATGCGATGCAGGTAGGGATCCAGGTAAGTGATCAGGGAGTATGTGAGTCATGAAATGACAGGTATAGACGAGACCAGACAAAGAGTGAGTGACTGAGTGCTGCATATAAAGGTGAGCTGGTGATGGAATCCAGGTGACGGTGATTACTAATTAAAGGAGAGAGGAGAGTGAGTGCAGGTGTGCGCCAAGGAGGATTCTGGGGAGTGTAGTGCACAGACAGAGGAGGAAGACAGACGGTGGATGTGACATAACTCCCCCCTCCCGCAAGGCGCGTCCCGCGCCGAAGAAGGCAGCATACGGGAGGGGGGGTGGGCATCCTAGAGTGCGTGACGGTAAGATGGAACAGGTTCAGAAGTACGGACTCCAGGATGGTGGCAGGACAGACAGAGGAGGAGGTGATCACGACGGTGCAGACAAAGGAGGGGACGATGGTGGTGCAGGCAGAGCAGGGGACCAAGGTGAAGCAGGCTGATCAGGGGACCATGGCGGTTGCGGACCCTTCGGGTGGCCATGGCGGTTGCGGACCCTTCGGGTGGCCATGGCGGTGCGGACCCTTCGGGTGGCCAAGGCGGTGCGGACCCTTCGGGTGGCCATGGTGGTGCGGACCCTTCAGGTGGCCATGGCGGTGCGGACCCTTCGGGTGGCCAAGGCGGGTTCGGGTTGCCGCGCTGGGCAGCGATGAGGGCTCCGCGCTGGTCGGGACCAGCGGTGAAGGGGGCTCCGTGCTGGTCAGGACCAGCGGCGAAGGGGGCTCTGAGCTGTGCGGGACCAGCGGTGAAGAGGGCTCTGAGCTGGCCGGAACCAGCGGCGAAGAGGGCACTGAGCTGGGCGGAAGCTGCTCCGTGCTGGGCAGCGATGAGGGCTCCGCGCTGGGCAGCGATGAGGGCTCCGCGCTGGTCGGGACCAGCGGTGAAGAGAGCTCCGCGCTGGTCGGGACCAGCGGTGAAGAGGGCTCCGGGCTGGACGGAACCAGCAGTGAAGAGGGCTCTGTGCTGGACGGGACCAGCAGTGAAGGGGGCTCTGTGCTGGACGGGACCAGCGGTGAAGGGGGCTCTGTGCTGGACGGGACCAGCGGTAAAGGGGGCTCAGTGCTGGACGGGACCAGCGGTGAAGAGGGCTCTGTGCTGGACGGGACCAGCGGTGAAGAGGGCTCTGTGCTGGACGGGACCAGCGGTGTAGGCCTTGGGCTGGGCAGAACCAGCGGTGAAGAAGGCTCTGTGCTGGGCGGGACCAGCGGTGAAGAAGGCTCCGTGCTGGACGGGACCAGCGGGGAAGGCTCCGTGCTGGACGGGACCAGCGGGGAAGGCTCCGTGCTGGACGGGACCAGCGGGGAAGGCTCCGTGCTGGACGGGACCAGCGGGGAAGCTCCGTGCTGGACGGGACCAGCGGCGAAGAGGGCTCCGTGCTGGACGGGACCAGCGGCGAAGAGGGCTCCGTGCTGGACGGGACCAGCGGCGAAGAGGGCTCCGTGCTGGACGGGACCAGCGGCGAAGAGGTCTCCGTGGTGGACGGGACCAGCGGAGAAGAGGGCTCCGTGCTGGACGGGACCAGCGGCGAAGAAGGCTCTGTGCTGGACGGGACCAGCAGGGAAGGCTCTGTGCTGGACGGGACCAGCGGGGAAGGCTCTGTGCTGGACAGGACCAGCGGGGAAGGCTCCATTATGGACGGGACCAGCAGGGAAGGCTCCGTGCTGGACGTGACCAGCGGTGAAGAGGGCTCCAAGCTGGACGGGACCAGCGGCGAAGAGGGCTCCGTGCTGGACGGGACCAGCGGTGAAGAGGGCTCTGTGCTGGACGGGACCAGCGGGAAAGGCTCGGTGCTGGACGGGACCAGCAGCGAAGAGGGCTTTGAGCTGGACGGGACCAGCTGTGAAGAGGGCTTTGAGCTGGACGGAACCAGCGTTAAAGGCTCTGGACTGGACGGAACCAACGGCGAAGAGGGCTTTGTGCTGGACGAGACCAGCGAGGAAGAGGGCTTAGAAGACTTTGGCTCTGGCTCGGGGAGAACGACACTCACAGACTCGACTGGGCAGGCGACTGGCTCTGCCTCTGGCAGGCAGGCGACTGGCTCTGGCTCTGCCTCTGGCAGACAGGCGACTGGCTCTGGCTCTGCCTCTGGCAGACAGGCGACTGGCTCTGGCTCTGGCGGACAGGCAGTATGAGCAGGATCTGGATCAGCTGGGCCGATGAGAGGAGGGAGATCGGAGAAATCATCATCCCAGGAGATAGGCTCGGCTGAACTGGCGTGAAGAGTGGGCTGGATGTGAGGACCAGGATGGACAATGGGGACAGGCTGGACGAGTGAATTGTCCACGACTCCCACAGTGAAAGAAGAGCCACACACCCACAGAGTGCGGTCGATGAACTCCGTAAAGGGGAGATGAAAATCACCCCACAAGAGCATCTGTTCTAAAGGATTGCTCAATCCACTCCAAAACGTCATCTTTAGGATATGTGGATCTTTACTCACATCTTGAAAGTAGTCAAGGTATATTTGTACATATTCCTCCAAAGACAAACTCCCTTGCTCCATGTTTAGTCGAGTCTGGTCTTCTGTCAGGGTTTACAGAGGAAGCAGACAAGATGGTAAGTTCAACTCTTTTAATTGCAGAATGAACGGAGATGCAGGAAGATGGTGAGTAACAGCAACACAGAATAACAGTGAATGCTTAGTTGATTAGTAATGTCTTTCTTTCTCTCTCTCTTGTAGGTGATTGCGGGTCGAAGGCTGAAGAGGATGGCAGGCAGGCTGAACGGAGAGGATGCGATGCAGGTAGGGATCCAGGTAAAGGATCCAGGTAAGTGATCAGGGAGTCTGTGAGTCATGAAATGACAGGTATAGATGAGACCAGACAAAGAGTGAGTGACTGAGTGCTGCATATAAAGGTGAGCTGGTGATGGAATCCAGGTGACGGTGATTACTAATTAAAGGAGAGAGGAGAGTGAGTGCAGGTGTGCGCCAAGGAGGATTCTGGGGAGTGTAGTGCAGAGACAGAGGAGGAAGACAGACGGTGGATGTGACACAATGACTATGACTTTCTTTCTTCTGCAGAACACAAGATTTTTTTCTGTTTTCAGAAAAAGTCAGTGGGATCCACAACAACAACAACATTTACTCCACTGACTTTTACTGTATGACCGGTAATAAAACATTTCAAAGAATCTCTCATGTATAAACAAAAAGATAAAAGTGGAAGGCCAAAATTTGACTTGTTTTTGTTCCAAATTTGTGAAGGTAAAGTGTAATTTCTGTGCCACTAGTGTCACCAAACAGTATTGTAAAAATATTGATTTTAAATAGGTTCCCCAAAAACTGTCTGCCATTGGTCAGTTCAAAATATGTGCACATCAAAAAATTACACATCACAAGTAACAACTGTACAAAATTGTTTATACTATTACTTACAAGAGAATGGCAATCTTTAAAGACATCACTTGTTATGATGCTGCATCGTTTTTCAGCCCAGACACTCCGATGTGAATGCTCTGCACAAAGGTCTATCATGTTTGTCAGATCTGGGCAGCTGGGATCCACCTTCCAGCTATTACCAAATCCCTCTGAATCTGTCACCACTTCTCCATTGCGCTTCATAAAGTCATTGTTTGCATTGCCATCAAAGTTTCCACACAGTCCACACACCTTGCCCTGTCATAGAGATCATGTGAATGTTTAGGTGAGTAGTTGAACAAAGGGTAGAGTATTTGTATGTGTTTGTGTCTGAATGGGTGTACCTTTAAGGAATACATACCTTTAATTTAGGATGGAGTTGAAGCATTAGACTTGTTTTATTGTCCCAGATTAAGTTGAAAAGATCTTTGACCTCTGTGACAATATATATCCCCGCAGAATGGATTTTATATTCGTAATCAGTGTCATTGTTTTCAATAATATTGACTCCATCCTCAGAGAAATGTATCTCATTGATCTAAATTTGGAATTGCAAGAAAAAGAAGTATTATATTCATCATTGTTAAAATAAGAAAAATTCGAGAAGTGAAGAAGCTGATTGGGCATTGAAACCGCACGTCATAGTTGCAGGTGTGCGAGTACCAGCGTGCAGCAGAGGGATCTTTGTTTGCGAAGTGGATGCGCTATTCCTACCCAAGTTGGTGTTGCTGCTTATAAAACCAAAGGAGAAAGATCGCTAAAATCTCCAGAGATACATCCAACGAGCTTGTAGTAAATTGTGTGCAGAGTTTAAGGACAGCTGTGAAAAGCCACAATGTGTTCATCAACTTTGACCATGTTCACACAGCAGCAGAATCTGTTGTCTGTCCTGTATTTAAGTTCTTAATACGGTTACGTTCACACACAGTATGATTATTTTACGCCATTGACAACCGAATTTTATAGCCAAGCTCACACCCGTAAATTTTCAGGATTCACAACAGCATTGCCGGAAAATTTGCACTGTGTAACTTACAGCGATGGAGATATGAACTGTGTTTCATCTGAAGGTTTTAGATACAGTCACTGTTCTCCACTGGAGCTGCTCCGGTCAGTTTTGTGTTCTATGCGCAAGCGGTGTGACTCAAATGCTCCACTCTACACCCAGATATAAAACCTGGGGGGGGGGGGGGGGGGTCTGATAGATAAAAGCCCGCACCGGGTCCTTACATGCGCTTCGTGAGGAACACACGCACACTAATATACAAGCAAGGTCTCTCGCTCCCTCTCTCTGCCGTGCGCGCGCTACGCATGTGTGCTCTTAGATTCCGGAAGATTTCAAATGATTTGCGGGCATCAGGGAGCCGCGATCAACATGCAGGAGACTCCCAGAACTTCCGGGAGATTTGGGATGTCTGTAAAACCTGATGAAGATTTGACGGATTAACTTGCAGCTCAATTGGTCTCTTGACGTGTTAATGGTGTTAATGTAACGGAGGCCATTACACATATGGAAGTGAAGTTTAAGGGGGTGAGCGTGATAGAGGCCAGCTAGAGAAAGCTGTGTAGATAAACCTCACTACCCTGGCCTCAAGAAACACACTAGTGACTGATGCTCTTTAGCATTGTTGTTTGCAGGCCCGCCTCCTGTTCCAGGGACACAGGTTCGAATCCCACTCGGAGCGGGGCGAGTAGGACCTGAGGGGTTATAACAAGACTTTTCCAGTTTTATTTACATCCCCATCTTTGATATTACTTTGGTTACTCTCACTGTGGTTACTGGTAAGAGAGTACAGGCTTGACTCCTGTTGCACATTCATACAGACAGTATTCAAGACTGTAAGTTGCAGTGAACAGGACTTATCGAGACTCACACTTGTAAGTAAATGCGGTTATCAATCCCAAAAAGTGACTGTGTGAACGCAGCCTTTATGAGACACTACTAGTAGGAATGGCTATGTTCACACTGTCAGTTTTTGAGACTGACAACCGCATTAACTTGTTTTCTTCGGTGACTAGACTGTTACAAGAGAACATTGCATGCAACTCATAGCTAGTGGTTTAAGAGATCATATGCTAAATTAGCCATGTGCAGTAAATGCATATTGCTGTTGAAATATACAGTATTTTGCTACGTGAACTGAGTATTTTAGCTCCTATATTGTTTGTAGTTTAAAATATTTAAAATATCCTTAAATGTACTATTGATTTCAAGGATGTTTGTAACTCATATAATTATATTAATTTCATTTGTGTTTTTTTCCCTCTCTGCATATCTGGTTATTAAGCTAAACATATCTGAACTAAGCACTGACTGAGTAAAAGCAAAATCAATTAAGAAGATCAAGTCATTGTCTGAGGATCTTAGATAGATTGCATCATTGATCAAGAATCACATGTTTTGAGTTATTTCATGTGCTCTCTCTACAGTTGATTGAAGCCTTTTTTCATGAGGATTGATATTGCTGAAGGATTTGAAAAGGGAGTATCAAAATATTCTACATAACTCCAATATATGTAATTGGATATCTTTCTCTTGTGACATTATTGCGAGATCACAGATTTTTACAGATTTTACATTTGAATTCAAATGTATACATTACTGATATTATCGCTGAGTGTTGCACACTCTAACTAGATTCATGCTCAGTTTAAGCTATGAAATAAACTCACCCCAAAGAAGAGCCTTATTGACTTGCAGATGGTGTCGGTGGTCTCACAGAGTTTGTTCTCTGTGACAAGGCGGAAGGTGGGAGTCTGGCCCATAATGCAATCATCCTAGAGGGGTTACACACAGTAACATGTCAGGCAGTGAAGAAGTTGACACAGAGGAGTAAATTCACTAAACAGTTGTGATACTTTTGCAAGTTGAAATATATTTACTGCATTTTTTGACTTTTTATCTTTATCTATTTATTTATCTTTTTCTAAGAAAATAAGGTAATACTTAAAAAAAATGCTTATCTCAGAATGGATATTGATCGCTTCAGTTCAAAATAACGAGGGACAGTATGTAATGTAGTGAAGTACTGAACAACTTGGTAACTGTTGGGAAAAACATACACTGGCTAAGATTTGTTCGCAGTCTTTGTGGAAGGAGTATCTCTTTCCATCAAAAGTCTTGAAATGACCTTCACCGTAGACGGTACAGGTTCCGTAGCATGGCTTTTTTGTGCAAGCCCACATCCCGTTTGTGCATGTGCTGAAATATAGAACATATATCAACATGAACGATACGAAACTGTCAAACACGTCTGTCTAGCATGTGTTTACATAGAAAAACTAATAAAAAAGTAGAAAAAGAAAAACACCTTCTGTGTAAACGGCCATCTTTCCACTAAAGTGCTTTCATCGATTACAGTTTATTTTAAGGCGATGTAGCCTTACTAGCCTTAGAGTTAATTGTACTTTCTTAAATTATCTACATGTTCTTACTATAGAGCTATGGTTAGGTTTAGGGTGAGTTACTTGTAATTATGCATATTTACTGTTATTACTATAGTAAGTATATGTAGTGATGTGTAACTACGTCACCTTAAAATAAAGGGTTACCTTTTTTCCTGAGGCTAGCGTATTTTTCAATTGTTTTCAATAGTATTACTACATATACGCTTAGGACTGCACATGTGCATTGACTGTTTTTTCACAGCCTGAAATATTCACATTTTTTAATGTTTTTTGAGCATATGAAACAATGTTAATGGGACAGGTCATGTCAGATTTTGTTACTGATTTATAATTTAACTGTGATTTCAGGATTTCCCCATTAAAATAGACAGAACATGGTCTTGGATGCTAAAATAGCTGCCCAGAAGTGTTGCAAATATGGCCGCTAGGTGAACAGACTTTCCTTTAAAGGGACTAATAATATAGTCAAAGGCATGGCTATTGCTAGAGCCGAATAATATTTGACTGATTAAACATGAAAAAAATAAACATATGAAGAAGAATGATGTCTATTTACAATGCAATGCTAATCAAAATAGCATTTATTACAGTACAGAATACTATGAAATAATATTTTTTCTACATCATTCTATAAGAAGCCTCATCAAATCACAAAAGGAAGTGAATTTGGAGTAAAAATATTATTATATTAAACATATATTTTGTTGGACAACATGTTTATAAATGCTTCTCATTACAAAATTGGGAAGATGTCTGGCACGTGTTGCTTTTTTCAAATATAAGCGGATCAAATTTACAGAGCTTGTAGAGATGGCAGCATTTACTGTGAACTGATCGAGCCACACTTACTATTGATGAATTTGGAAAGATATGTTATAAGAAGGAAAGCTTATTCATGGTTAAAGGAGTAGTTCACTTTAAAATGAAAATTAGCCCATGGTCGTACTGCTGATATTTACGCTACCCCATGACGCACTACGTTACTTCCGACGTCATAAGTTGCGCATTAGGCGCAAGTAGACTGCGTATGGCCGGAACCTAGGACATTTATCAATTTAATTCCGATTCTATTCATCTGAAAGAAGAAAGTCATATACACCTAGGATGGCTTGAGGGTGAGTAAATCATGGGCTAATTTTAATTTTAAAGTGAATTAATCCTTTAAGAAGTTTTCTTGAGTTTAGTCATCATAAAGCATAAATCATGTAAAATCAGATTTATTGAAAGTTACTAGTGGTGTACAAGTGGGTTCAATGTTAGGCCCTAAATTGTTTGTACTGTATATAAATGATATTTGTAATGTGTCTAAAGTATTGAAAGTTGTCTTATTTTCTGATGACACAAATTTATATTGCTCTGCAAAACATTTGGACCAGCTTCAAAATGCAGTAGAAAGGGAACTGAATATTTTAAAGAACAGGTTATCATTGAATTTAAGTAAAACGATGATTGATGATAAATTACGTAGGAAATTACATATTAATAATGTAAAAATTAAAATGTTAAAATGAATTGCAGTATTATATAATACTATATTCTATATTCTATCATATTATATTATAATATATATTTTATATAGTAGGATTATATAGTATTATATAATCCTATATAGTTATATAACAAAAAATATATTAATCAGAATTCATTACACATTTTGCATCGTTCTTTGATAGAACTATACATTAATTATTGTGTGGAGGTATGGGAAAACCAATACAAAAAGAACAGAAATCTACAAATCTACAATTTTATGCTACAAACGAGAGCTTTAAAAAGAATTGTAAATCAATTTAACTATAACAAACCAACAAATAAATTATTTATTAAATTAAATGCTTTCAAATTTGGTGATCTGGTTGACATAAAAAATTGCACAGATAATGTATAAAGCACATAACTATTTACTTCCCAATTGTATTCTGGCTGTTTAACACGAGAGCGAGTCAGTATAAACGCAGGGAAACGCACATGTTAAGGGCAAGGACAAATTAAATATATGTGTATCTGTCCTGTCAAAGGGGTGAATGTGTGTGCAATGAATGTGCACTTCTCTGTGCAAAAAATAAAAATAAAAAAAGTAAAAAAAAATAAGGTGATAAATAAATGTGATTACATTTTATAGGAATATACAAAGAAACTGTATTAAAAGGTGTATTTTTTTTTTTTTAGCTATGTATAAGGGTCTCAAGAAAATTGTCTAAAGTAACTGTTTAGATTTTTAATGATGCAATCTGTCTTACAGAATACAGAAGTCTGTTGCGCACAACCCACATTTTGAAGGGCAGTCCCTAAAGGACCCCCATCTACTGTACACATGCTTGGTGTCTGATTCACTACGAGAAGTGAATTGCCTGTCTTGACTGCACTTATTTAACTCTTCCAGGCGTCTACTCTCAACTACTTTCAAGGCGTTGCGATCCTATAGTGTTTGACCATGTCACATCTTTTGACATTGTATATTCAACAAACATCTATGTTAACATCTTAGAAAATGTTTCATAATCCTTTAATTATAACACTATACAAAATGAGCTATCTAAATGATGATTGGGTGTCTGGCTCACCAGGTGTTACAGTCCTGCTGAACTTGGTTCCCAGGAAAATAGCTGAGTCCATTGTGGGTACAATTACAGTTTTCCCTCTCCACACACTCATCTTTGCCATGAGCCAGAAGGCCGTCTGGACAAATACACCCTGATTCACACCCTGTGCTCACCTATAGGCAAAACAAATCAAGAAGGTCCAGGATTAGTACAATATCATGTTCACTGCAAGATTTATTATTTCATGTAATCAATGCAATATAAAAACTACTTAATAAAAAAAACCAATTATTTTCATCCTGTTGTTTATTTATCCATTCATCCATCCATTCTAACTCACACAATTGTTGGGGTCTTGTTTCTCACATGTCCTCTGACACTCTGCTCCTTTGTGCCTTTGTTCATAATTTGAGCAGTTGAAGAAAACCATTGGAGCAACACAGTCTAAAACAACAGGCACATGGATGAGAAGTAGAAAACTTGCACACATCATACCAGTGTTGCTGTATCTCAGTGACATCTCAAGATTTTAATCTAGCAGGTGGTAATACAGAAGAGGGGTTTGTGGCTAACCTTTTCTGGAGCAGTGCAATTTGCCATAGTTGCAGATGCTGTAATATGAATCAAGAGTTATTAATACTATACATTTATCAATGAAGAATTTTGTTAATAATGTATGTTTTTACCATTTAACACCATTATTGTAGATTATTCCTGATGGCTCTATGACCTTGTCACCATAGTAACAAGGACACTGGTCAGCATGTACACAGCTGCCGGCTTCATTGAGGTATGTTCCCTCAGGACAGACACAGCCGTCTACAGGTGTGAAGGACCCTTGGCAGGTGTTATCATGTACACTGAGAGAACGGCAGGTGCTTCCACAGCTGGTCACTCCGTAAGAGTACTTCATGTGTTCTGGACACTTCAAAATTGTGTCTATATAGCAAGAGACAAACAGAGGCTAATTTGAAATAGAGTACACATATAAATATTTGTTTGAATGTGTACTTTATAAAGTTCTCACCACAGGGTTCTGAATCCATCCAGCCCTGGAGAATGACTCCTTTGGCAGCACATGCGTGGGCATAAGTGGACACGGCCGCACACATACACTTCTTAATATCTGCACACTTGCATGTGTCATAGACGCACCACTGCAAAGGATGAAACCCCAATTAAGAAAGATGGCTCTTTAAATTTGTATATCATATTTCATGTACCGTATCATTTTGTGTAAAAAGACTCACTTCTTGGTAAATCTTAGGACATATTTCTGAATGACATGGTGAAAACACTCCATTTGGGTTTGTGAGACGGGAACACCAGTCTATAGCTATTTTCTCTGAATGAAAAAAAAAACACTCTAGATTTTAACCCTGACAACAATAAATAGGTCATTGCTCTCTACTATCCCAAATAAAACAAATAAAAAATATCATGCTGGGAATCTTTTGCATACTACAACACAGCCTTTATCCTATGATTATTCTCTTAAATTCCTGTTATCAGTGCAAGTTGTATTAATGTTTATAAAACTGAGTACCTGTCTCTGAATGCATGCTACAGGGGTTGTCAAATGTGTTTTCCAGATCTTCACAATTGTATTGGGTTTTCTTCCATAAGTTGACAAATGTTGTTGATGTGTCCTCTGGCAAACCCAATTCGGTTATAAAGTCATCTTTTTGGATGTCATTATAGTTGCCACACAGACCTAAAAACAGCAAGGTGTGGAATTAAAGGAAGTTAAAGAGACATCATAAAATACATTTACACTTTATTTCGATAGTCCACTTTAAACATTCTACTAACTATAAGTAACTTTTCAACTACATGTCAACTAACTCTCATTAGAGTATTAGTAGACTGTAGTAGACTGTCAGTAGACTGGTAGGTTATGGTTAGGTGTTAGGGTTCGGGTTAGGAGAATAAGTGGACTTGTAGTTGCCATGTTACTTATAGTCAGTAGAATGTCTGTTGGGGGACCAAGAAAATAAAGTGTTAGCAAATATTAAGCAGAAAGTCTACTAATACTCTAATGACAGTTAGTTGACATAGTTGCAAAGTTACTTATAGTTAGTAGAATGTCTAAAGTGGACTATCGAAATAAAGTGTTACCTAAAATACACTTGTTAACCTTTTTTAAAGGTGCTGTCTGTAAGAATGACAGCTAGTGGTCGAAATAGGTACTGCAGTCCAAATTCAAAATATCGGAGATTTGTTTCCCCCGCCCCGCATCCTCCTCCTCAGACTCGCCGCTCACGCAGGTTGCCAGTTTGAGTACACGCAACAGGAACGAGACTATAAGTTACTGTAAGTTAATGAGTTGATTTGTCCAGGTGTAACGGAGGCCAGCTAGTAGTTGCTGTGCATGTAAACCTCACTCATGCCGGAAACTCGGGTTCGAGGCCCGCTCAGAGCGGGCCGAGTAGGCTTTTTGGGTTTACACAGGCTTTTTGGGTTTTGTGGAATCTGCAATCTCTGACCCAGTTTGTTTGCTAGTTTCCAAGACTGCAATATGCTGTGTTTCCTGCCAGTGTGGAAATACTATCGGGTGAACTGGCAGTGGGCAAGATCAAACAGACCAAAACAAAAACCGACTGACAACATGGAACGTGTAAAATAATAAGTAAAAAAACTGGCTGTAGAAGTGTTTTTCAGAGAAACGAGTATGTGAACCTAGCATGTTTCCTAAATATCTAAAAACTAGGGCTGGGTGAATTAACGTGTTAATCTTTGCGATTAATTTGAGATGCTTAACGCGTTAAAAAAATAATAACGCAATTAAAGCAGCACTTTTTTTTGCCTTGTTTTAATGATTTCCTGTTGTGCTATTGAAAAGGCCGAAAATATGCCGTCCCGCCCCTCCGTGTTCGGCGATCAGGTTTCATTCTCGCGCAGCTTTCATGAGCGGGTCTTTTCCGCGCCGCGTTCTCCGTTCCGTGCTCTCCGTTCCGTGTGTGTGTGTCGGTGCGCTGCTGCGCTCTTTGCTCAATGTCCGTGTTTGCGCTCCGCTGAGCTGGTATAGTCATGCTGGGCAACAATGGTAAAATGACCTGCTCTGATCACATGCTCTGGTAATAATAGCTTTGTAGGACTATATTTTATTTTGATAATTAGTAAAAAAAAAATAATAATAATAAAAAAAAAATATATGTTAAATTGATTATGTTGATTGATTATTGAAAAATAATAATATATTGATATATTGATGTTTAATATTATTTTAATATAGGGCTATTTTCTGTTCCTTTTTTCCCTGTATTGTTTAATTTAATTAGGTTATTCTAAGTTTAAATATTGATGATTACAAGCTTGGGGGAAATGCAATTAATTGCAATTAATTACAGCAAATTGTGCAATTAATTAGTTTTTTTTTTTTTTTTTTATCGATTCCCAGCCCTATTAAAAACATATTATGGTATTTTTATGCTTTAGTAAAGTAAAAAAAATTACATACAGCACCTTTAAAATATGGGTGCAGTGGGTGGGGTCATTACAAGCAAAATGACAAAATGATTTGCTTTACTAACCACTCATTTTCCCTTTCTCTTCAGTGCTGGCTACAATATACAACTGCATGACTGGAGCCAACTGGATCTCTAGACGAAGACTCTTCATATCAGCAATAATGAAGGAGGAAGAGGGCTGGAAGATGCTCACAGGACCTGGGACAACAAAATGGGTGGTTAAGATACAAAACAGAACATCTAGGCAACAGTGCCTTTTGTTAATGCTTATATACTTACAGGATTTATACATTTGTAAAAGAAAGGAAAAGCCTTCCATTTTTTGAAAAAATGAATTTAATTATGTTTAATTTTAATGTCAAATGCTTATAATAGAACAATTCTCCATTTTAGACAACCCACCTTTGGTAGCAGGAAGCTTAAATGGGCTGTATTCATTCAGTGTCACAACTCCACTGGAGGAAAAAGTAATCTGTTTTATATGCAAAACAACAAAAAACAAAATATGTTATGTAATTTCATCTTAAAGGATTATGCAGTTTTTTTTTAAGTATACAAGTAAAACTTTAGTCAAGTATGTTGTAAGTAAAATAAAAGCAAGTGTGCCATTCTGAACAAAGACAATATTCGCTGCTGCGAATGGTTATTTTAAAGTTTGAATGAGGAAATCATGCAACAGTAATTAAAAAAAGGAAAAAATAAACATTATACTTACAGTGGTCCCCGAGATGACAAGGGTCACTGAATTTAGACATGTGTCTTTTCGGGTCAGATCACAGTTTGCCAGATTTCCCACAACAGCAATATCACTGTCATCAGAGTGCTGGAATAAAGAAAATATATATTGTGTGTATTGTATTCAGGGGCATGGCAACCTTTATAATGTCCCCACTTTCCTGATTCTTATATACTAAACCATGTGAATAAAAGTACAAGTGAAGACTTTCATTGATCTCGCCCTGACAGAAAATATCTGTGGATCATCTGATATCCTGACAGACCTTAGTGAGGATGTAGTCACAGTTCCCGCTGAAGGTGAAGCTCTTTCCATCATAAGTGGTGACGTGAGACCCTCCCACAACAGAGCAGATTCCAGGACATTCCAGGTTTGTACAGTTCCAGTGTCCCGCGGCACACACACTGACACAGAATGCTTCAGTGTTAGCATGAAGAAATGCATAAATTCATTAAAATGTGACTAAAATATTTCAATTAAAATGTTACCATTTTTTACAAGCTTGTTCGTAAGACTCTCCTGACTGATATACTGTGCCATCATGATCACATGGGCACTGGTTCACAGGAACACAGCCACTCTGACCAATGTCGTCTTCCACGGTGCCTTTACAAAAAGAAGGCATGATACCATTTATTTAAAAAAAACAAAAAAAAAACAGTGTTGCAAGCACATCTCTTGATATTGTGTGAAATTACCTTCAGGGCAGAAACAGCCGTCCACACAGTGTTCTTTACACATTAGACTTGCGTTTGGATCTTTGCAGGTGTTCTTGCACGGACTTCCACACTCCAGGTATTGCATGTTTAGAGGACATGACTTTGCTGCTCCAAGCAGAACACATAATAAGTCACAAATCTATCTATTGATTTCATTTGTTTATAGCAAGCTTCTAGAAATGATACTCACGACAGAGCTGCTCTGTCCTCCATGTTCCTGGTTTTCCTCCAGCATGTGTGCACTGTCGTGAAATCTCTGTGAGTGTGTTGCAGAGACAGTCGTGATTGCCGTAACATTGACACAGGTCGTTCACACAGGCTTTTTCAAATGAACCCATGTCCATCACACTGTTACAGACACTAAACCCTGGACTGCTGAGATACTGCTGGCAAACACTTGTCTGGGACAAAAAAAATCAGAAAACACTCGTAATTTAAATTAACATCTCTCTTTTTTTTTCTTATACACTTAGAAACAATTATCAGAAAATATTAGTGAATATTACCAATATACCAATTAGTAATTGATAAACAATTAAAGAATAAATATTCATTGTTTACACTTTATGTAAACAATGTATACTTCACAACTCCAAAATCTGTTAAAATAATAGCAACTACTTTTTGTATCATACCTGGTTTTTGCACTGATCATTAGGAGGAATTATGATGTCCTTACAAGATTTAAGATTCAACACTTTCCATTCGGCCACATTAAAACCTATACGAATGAAATGTTTGGATGTCATATATTAAAATATGATTCGTTAAATTACTTTTGATTTCATCAAAATTAGGTTTTACCATTGTCAACTGAATCATCAGTCTTGTTGCCATTGAAGTTTCCACAAAGTCCACAGGTCTTGCCTAGATACTTTTCTGAAAGTTCAATCTAGGGAACATCATATTGTAAAATGTATGATTATTGGATGGTCAGGCCTTATTTGTCTGTGTCACAAATATAGGTAACACTTATATTTCCATAGTCCACTTTAGACATTACCATAAGTAACTTTAAAAATGTCCCCCAACAGATATTACACTGACTATATAAGTAACTTTTCAAGGACAAGTCAACTTATACTATCAAACCTAACCTAACCCTAATCATAACCTAACACTGAGTCTACTTATACTCTAATGAGAGTTAATAGACATGTAGTTGTAAAGTTACTTAAAGTTAGTAGAATGTCTAAAGTGGACTATGGAAATCAAGTGCAACCCAAATATAATACTAAATACAGTAGTTGTATATATGAACAGAGAAAAAGCATACCAATAAAGATTGGTCCTTCTCCCAAAATACAGTCACTCCATTTTTGTTAGAGATCTTAACACTTGATGTGCTCAGATCGACAGTAATTCCATTCTTATAGGTTGAATTATACAACCTGTTAGAGAAAGAAAAAAAAATCAACATTCAACATAAGAAAGCAACATCTTTGTTTTTAGAGTTTAGACTAAAAGACAACTGGATGCAGTATTAAGTTTAGATTAAAAACAACTCACACTTCGTTGTCCATGATGATGTCGTTGTTGGTGAGTTCAATGACTGTGCCCTGCAGATCTATTGTGATTTTGCTGAAAGTGATTGAGTTATTTATAATCTCTCTTTGCATCTTAATGTTAAAATCAGAACTATCCAGGCCATTACACAACCCAGCCAGAATGTAGTTGCACGTGTCTGGCACTTGAAAAAAATGACCATCAAATGTCTTGAAGTGGAAATTTCCCCATGTACTGCAAATCCTGGACTGATGATCAGGATTCAGTTCATCTAAACCAAGAGGGAAAGTTCATAAATGTGTGATCTATACTGAAAACTAAACCAACATTGAAAAGGCTGTTTCAGTGTCAAAAATTGTTTGAAGGACTGCATACCTTCAGTCGTGATTCTTATGTCAGGGAACACTAAAAATAGAAGACAAAAAGGAACATCATTAAACAGTTTGAATCATATAAAGAGTTCAGTCTATATAATATATATAAATAAACACACACACACATTTTATTATTTTTATTAATTGTAAATCAATGCAATTAGTACTGGGGCAACATAATTAATTGATTAATTATGTTAGGTGCAATTAATACATTTAAAATTATAAATATTGTATATTTTGGAATCATTTGTATTCCTCATTTAGATCCCATGCATCAGGTCGAACACAGTTTTATTTTAATTAAAACTTTTAGATCACGGACCTCTCAGATTAATACTGACATGCCTCAAAGCTCAGTTTTGGGCCCTCTTCTGTTTATTATTTATGCCTTTAGATTATATTTTTAGTAAATTCAGTATACAATTTCATTGTACACTGATGACACCCATCTCTATTTGTCTTCAAAGCCTAACTCAACACTATCACCTTCTTCTCTTTTGGTTTGTGTATTTGAAATGAAATCATTTTTACATGTAATTATCTTATGCTTCACAGTAAGACAACTGAGTTTTTACTAGTAGGCACTACAGTAAATCAAAATTGAAAAATGTTGATAATTTCACTGACTATTGACAACTCTGTTGTTTCTCCTTCATTAAGAGTCCCAATGCCTCAGATCTTCTGCTTCTATTAGAACTTTTATATGTTTGACTACAATGGGACATAGAGCTTTTAGTTGTACTGCTCCAAGCCTTTGGAACATCTTACCTCAAAGCATACGTAATAGTTGTAGTCTTTTAATTTTTAAATTCCATCTTAAAAGCCATCTTTTAATTAAATCTCACTCTGTTTTTCCTGTTTTGTTGTATTTGTTTTTTTAAATATTGCTTATATATTTTATTGTACTTGTAAAGTCTCCTCGAGTGTCTTAAAAGGTACCTTAAAATAAAATGTATTATTATTTTGTTTATCGTTATCATTTACACATTGAATCAAATTAATGGGAAATGAACAGAGAAAGTACATTTTGAATATTTGTTTAATGTTTTTTCAACTTCTTTTATTATTCTTATAAATAAATAATAATCTCCCTTGATCACAGAAATTAATGCATTATTTTCCGAACAAATACTTCGTAGAAAATTATGAAAATTACCCTAATTAGTCTGTATTAAATTACATACATGGTTTTCAAAAAATGAAATATTTACCTGTTACTGTTCGGCCCATTACAGGATCTAGTGAGGCGTGCAGATAATCCATCATATTTGAGTCTTTAAACAGAAAAAGACAGAAACATATTTACAATAATATTGTGCATTGTAAAATGAGAACAAAACAGATTATAGTCAGCTAACCTGCTTGTATCGACTGCAGTCCCATCAGTAAAACGACCCATCTCAGCATCCACATCTGGGACATTATTACAGTTCCCATGTAGAAAACAACCATGCTCAAGGGCTAATGTGAGTTATCGGTCAGAATGTGTCCTTTTATAGTAAAATGTTATCTTTCTTTGGAAGAATATAATTTGTGATCAGAAGGTGGGACCCATCTTATGCATTATCACTGGATTCTATCTCTTAACCAAATAAATATCAAATGTCCTATATCTCTTGTGAGAATAAACAATAGTCATGCAAACTTGTTTATCTCCATCATCTCAAACTAAACAAGGATGTGAGGGATGTGACTGTTTTCTCAAGAACTAATAAGTCTATTGGCATTTACATGTATGGCATGACATAACATACATTGGTTTCATTTGTTTAGCAAATATATTTCCTTCAGTTATTTGCATGCTTAATTATGCCTGTTGAAATGTATTGTATATCCTCTGTTACTTTCACTGTTCATTTTTACTATATCATATTTTATCTTTCATTTAATAGCACAGGGCATATTTAGAGAAGCTTTAGCAGGGCTCGATGCTAAAGATATTTTTCTACTGGCCTGGTTGGGTCAGTGGTTCAAATGTTAAGATACCAGTGAAATATCACAATTCTCTGTTACAATTTTGATACTACAGCAAAACTAGCCTAAATAATTTAAAATTAAAACATTAATAAAGACAAGCAAACAGTCAGTAATAAAAGAAGAACAAATAAGCAAATTACATATAGCACAAATAAATAAAACAGTGCTTTTCAGGTTTTTTAGGTTGTTCTAACAGTAGTTTTCAGGTTTGATTTAAGTATGTAAAATAACACTGCATAGTCTTCACTGTATAAATTAAATGTAGATGAATCTTTATTAAAATTACAAAAGTCATTCTGTCAAGAGCAGTGAGTGATTTCTTTGTCCTTTGTTGTTGATTAAAATTAAAAACACAGCAGCAAGTGTATTAAGCTGCTGTCTCCTTAAGACCGAATGCACGGATCAAATATACTGTTACAGATGCGTTTTTATTTGTCAACCGTTTACGTTCACTTAAGAAATTACCAACTAGGTTTACTAGGACACTCGCAAAGACAGGCGTTTTACATTTTTGTCTGAATTCGTCAGTTCAAGTGCAAGAAAAAGTGAAAGAGAATTCAATGTATTCAAGCTTTCTGGGCACACACTTCAGATGTTTGCACACATAAAACCTATTGTCCTGTAAACGCCCTGTAATAATGTAGGGAACCACTCATTATACATAAACAACATACCAGTTCAAGTTTTTATTAATATATACAATTCAGTTTTAATCCAAATAACACGTGTGCTCAGAAATCAAGAGCATGCAACAGAAGTGTGCGCTCTCTCTCTCTTTAACCGTCAATTAAAGTTAGTAATATGTGCCTTTTTTACCTTCTTTGCTACTGACATATATGACGGAACTACAAACTTTCCACCAATGTCTGTGAAAAAGGGATGTGCTCGACGAGCTTACGAGTCTATGCCGCTGTGCATTCTATGCTGTTGGACTTTTGCTGTTCAGACAATCAAACAATCAAATTTGAGGAGTCACTGTTGAACATACTATAAAACAGTGCGTCAACAATAGTGCATGTCCTTGTAAAAAAGCTAATGTATGCATACTGTTTGTTCGCATTGGCGCACACATAAAAATTAAAAAAAATAATAATAATTCCCCTGCCTTTATATATCCTGGTTGGTTTGTCACTTTTAACACAGAATCAAATCCATTTACTAAATCTGATCATATTATGTGATTTATAACTGAGATCCTAGGCCTCATTTTTCCTACTACGCCATAGTCACTCCATGGTTGTTTGACCACTTGACAGACTTCCGCCAAAACTCAATAATCAAATATTTCTGATAGATGTAAGATGACTGGAACAACCAGCTGATTCACTGTTGCTTATTTATGCAAAGCTTCTTTTGCTATTGAATTGTTTTATCTAATGTAAAATCTATAGGCTATCCTGTTTCATGCCTAATGTTCCAGGGGTTTTTTTTAATTGCATGCAAACATGTTTGTTATCATCAACGAACTTCGATACCACACGTGGCAATTACAAAAATTACATTAAATGTATTTGCAAAGAGTATTTGCATTTAACTATGGTTTGCCTACCTCCCCAAAAGACAACCTGTTCATGTTTGATAGTGTTCGAAATACTTGATTGTATCAGGGCTGCCAACTCTCACGCATTCAGCTTGAGAATTGTCACTTTGTTTTCACACACTCTCACGCCACACATTCATTTTTTCACAGAGAAAAATCACGAAGCAAAGACGACATTGACACCGACAGACAAGACAGAGAAGGTTATTATTGATATGAAACAAATTCTCAGCTCTCAGATTCTGTCCATTTTATTAGAAATCCAAACAATACTGTTTTGGCGCCTCCGGCACATGAAGAACCGATCATCTCTTAGGCTAAACACGAATGAACAGGTATGTTGAAAGATGCATTACAACTTACCTGAAATGTATACTGTATGCCTCATACATAATATCGATCAATCAGTGTTTTTCACCCGCGGAAAGGTCAATAAAATAGCTGGAGTCTGGAGAACAATACCCGGTCACATAACATTTAGGCTACCTCAGAAAAAAAGCCCTTTAATGACCATAGCAGTTAGTTGGCTAGTTGGTTAGTTTAGCAATAGAGAGTATTTTGCTAAATATGTGCACTATATTACATATTTATTATAATTTTACTTATAACATTAAAATATTATGTTATCATAATAAAAACCACATCATATTTAATTTGAGATGTTATTTTTAACCTTTAATAATAATACCAGCTGACAGAGCTTTCTGTATGTTTACAGCATTAGGTGAGATTTTTTTAATCGATATTTAATCAAGATCGTAATTAAATCACAAGAATTGAATTGAAATCGTGAAATTTGTGTCAAGCAATAATAAAAAATAGCCTACCAGTCATTGTACCATGTAAATATTGTAAGATGTTGTCACTGAACTTAATAACTGTCACACCACTGTATGAACGAGGACACAGAGATAATGATAACAAAGGTTTATTTAGACACTGTATGCAGCTCCGGATAGCAAGGAAGCATAAAAGGTCAAACTCAGGGAATATAACGTTGAACTTAGAGTCTTGAGAATGCATGAAACAGATATAGTCACTCAGGGCATTGAACAGGGAATAATGACGCTTCGCTGGTAGAGACAAACAGGACTGGTCTTGATCTTGATCTTGAGGTATTCCAGGTAATCACTGATCACTGATACTGACAGAGAACACACGGAGAGTTATGAAAGTCTTGAACTTGAGAATACTTGTGGGATAACAGCGTCGTATGGGAATAGCGCTGGGGAGTCACAGACGTCTGAAGACGAGACCGGACGGTGAACTGTGAGGTGACTGGGGTTTATATCCAGAGTGAGCGTGGCATGTGAAGGGATGAGCTGCAGGTGCTGTGAATCAGAATTCGGGTGAGTGTGATCGGGACCAGGTGTGCTGAGTTGACGCTGGCTGAGGTGTGCTGAGTGAATCCGTGACAGTACCCCCTCCTCCACGGCCAGCTCCTGAGGGCCGTATGCCCCGACGACGAGGGCGACCCCTTGGACGAGGGGCTGGACGATCCGGGTGTTCACGGTGAAAGTCTTGGAGGAGCGTGGGGTCTAAGATGTCATCCCGGTGTACCCAACAGCGCTCCTCTGGTCCGAACCCCTCCCAGTCCACGAGATACTGCAGTTGGCCCCCCCGTCGTCGGGAATCCAGAATGGTGTGGACCTGATACACGGCTTCGTCAGTGGGGTCCACTGGAGGAGGAGGAGGCACATCACCAGCGTCAGCTTCTGTGGAAGGGGAAGAGAGAGGTGCAGTGTAAGGTTTTAGCAGCGATACGTGAAAGGTGGGTGCAATCCTGTAATGACAGGGTAGTGCGAGTCGATACGTGACTTCATTGACCTGCCTCAGTATCGCAAATGGACCTATGAACCTGGGACTCAGCTTACGAGAGGGCAGCCGGAGGCGAATATCCCTGGTGGAGAGCCACACCAGCTGGCCAGGAGTATAGTGGGGTGTGGCTCTACGACGTGCGTCGGCCTGCTGTTGGAACCTCCGGACTGCCCCCTGAAGATGGACATGGGCTGAGTCCCAGACCCTCTCACTCTCGGTGAACCAGTGTTGGACCGCTGGAACGTCCGATGGCTCTCCTGTCCAAGGGAACAGAGGTGGTTGATACCCTAGAACGCACTGGAACGGCGTCAGTCCGGTGGATGTCTGGCGTAGGGAGTTCTGGGCATACTCTGCCCCTGGGAGGTACTAGTTCCAGCGGTCCTGAGCTTCATGGCAGTAGGTCCTCAGGTACCTCCCGATCTCCTGGATCTTACGTTCGCTTGGCCGTTAGACTGTGGATGGTACCCCGACGTCAAGCTGACCGATACCCCCAGAAGTTTGAAGAAAGATTTCCAGACTCTTGATATGAACTGTGGTCCCCGATCCGAGACAATATCCTCTGGTATTCCGAAATGGCGGAAGATTTCGGTAAACAACATTTCTGCGGTCTTGAAGGCTGTGGGAAGATCGGAGAGGGAAATCAAGGTCGGTGACGAAATCCACTGCTAGATGGGACCAGGGTCTATTCGGAAGAGGCAGTGGCATGAGCTTCCCTTCTGGGAGACGTCGGGGTACTTTGGTCATAGCACAAGCGGTGCATCCCTGCACATATCGGGAGGTATCCTGAGCCATGCTGGGCCACCAGTAGCGTTGTTGAAGGAGTGAGAGGGTTTGTTGGCTGCCTGGGTGTCCAGAGCCCGGAGAGGTGTACGGAGTCCATGAGAGAAAGACGGAGATTGGTGGGTACAAAAATCTTCCCCTCAGGACCCCCCGGCGGAGCAGGTTCGGCAAGGGTGGCGTCGGCTATGAGTTCGTCGATGTTCCACTGGATGGGGCTAACAATCATAGTTGGAGGGAGGATAGTTTCGTTGATCTCTGTGGAGGTCTCAGGTTGATAGAGACGTGACAGAGCGCCTGCTTTGAGATTCTTGGCACCAGGGCGGTAAGTAACCGTGAAGTTAAAGCGTGTGAAGAAGAGAGCCCACCTAGCCTGGCGAGGATTTAATCTCTTGGCTTCCCGGAGATACTCAAGGTTGCGGTGATCTGTAATCACTTGGAACGGATGATTGGCTCCCTCCAACCAGTGTCTCCATTCCTCTAGAGCCAACTTAATGGCCAGGAGTTCTCGGTTACCGACATCGTAATTCTGCTCCGCCGGGGACATCTTCCGTGAAAAGAAGGCGCATGGATGAAGTCGTGGAGGGGTCCCCTGCCGCTGAGATAGAACTGCTCCAACTCCGTTGGTGGAGGCGTCTACTTCCACTAGGAATGGTAGTTCAGGATCTGGATGACTCAGCATAGGAGCAGAACAGAAGGCCTCTTTGAGGTTTTCAAAAGCTTGACACGCCTCCGTAGACCAGGTTAGCTGCTTGATGCCCTTCTTCACCATGGATGTCACTGGAGAGCAGATCTTACTGTAGTCGCGGATGAACCGGCGATAAAAATTGGCAAGGCCGAGGAAGCGTTGCAGCTCTTTCAGGGTTTGAGGCTTAGGCCAATTGATTACAGCTTCCACTTTACTTTGATCCATGGAGATGCCATCTGGACGGATTACATACCCAAGGAAGTGCATGGATTCTCGATGGAATTCGCATTTTTCTAACTTCAGGTATAGCTGGTACTTACGGAGGCGTTCTAGCACTTTCTTCACCTGAAGGATGTGTTCATCGAGGTTGGAGGAGTAGATCAGGATGTCATCAATGTAGATGATCACAAACCGGTGGAGCATATCTCGGAAGATTTCATTCATGAAGCCCTGGAAGATCGCTGGACTGTTGGACAGGCCGAAGGGCATAACCCGATATTCGTAGTGCCTCGCAGGAGTGATGAAGGCCGTCTTCCACTCGTCTCCTTCACGGATACGAACCAGGCGAGTTGCTTGCTAAACACGTCCTGGAACGCCCGGTATTCTGGTGGAATCTTAGGAGGTACATCTGTGGCCGGACTCTCGATGGAGGTGGAACCCAGGAGGGCAGGAGAAGTGGATAAGGACGGGACCGTTGAGTTCTTCTTGATGGGACGTAGACAATGCACTTTGCAGTAATCACTCCAATGGCGTACCTCTCCAGATGTCCAGCAGATGTCAGGTGAGTGCTGGTTAAGCCACGGGCGTCCCAGAACGACATCAGATGTGGAGCCCTCCAGTACCAGTAACGAACATCTTTCTTGATGCAAGCAACCGATGGAAAGTTGTAACTCGGGACTGCAGTGAAGAATACTTCTGTTACTGAGAGGCTTTCCTAGGATGGAGTGTATACTCAGAGGATGACTCAATCGTCGACGGCGGGCTTGTAACCGGTTGAGCAGAGAGGCTGAGATGAAATTCCCCGCTGCACCAGAGTCAATCAGAGCTTTCGCTGGAACAGAATGTTTTCGATAGATAAGTAATACTGGAGTTTGCTTCAGGTTTGATACGGGAAATGGTAGATCAACTGTACTCACCGCCGAACGACTGGGACGAACGGGACATTCAGCACGGTAGTGTTCAGAAGCTCCACAGCAAAAACACAGATTATTGGTTCGACGTCGATTATAAACAGGACTGTATAAACAGGAGTCTTGTCTTAAAACATCAAGATATTGCGTTCTTTCTCTCAAGGAGAGCTACACTTTAGTCTAACTGGAAAGTAAGGCTTTAACAAAGAAATAGTCCCTTAAACTATTGGCTTCAATGACCCCTATATGTTTTAACACATTGAAGACCTTTCTCAAACACAAAACAAGTCCCTATTTCATTTCTGGAAGCCGGGCTAAATTAGCAAGCACTGTTACTGCATTCAGATATCAAATATAGACATTAAAGAATACATGAAAAGAACATTTTAGTAATCACACTGGTAACTTCTATAACAAAGTAAAATCTCCAGAGAAGTCATTCAACTCATTTGATATTTAGAAGGAAAAATATTGATTAATACCTTGATTATAATCACTCTGAAGTTATACAGGAGAATACTTTTAGTTTATTTTATCTATATGGCTCGTTAGATCTAGAATTCAGAAGTGAAATAAAATAGAGCTGTAAGATTAGCCTACCTTTTTTTAACAAATTCAAATGAATTAACGGGAAAGTGAGCAGATGTAGGCCAAGCAATGGTTCCAATACAGTGAGACATTTAAGATTAATAGAAAACGTACTCGGTTACCTAACGTAACCTCGGTTCTCTCTAGAAGAGGGAACGAGTATTGCGTAAGTTGCTTACGCTACGGGAAAGTTGTCTTTTCTCGAGATCTGAAGCCAAAAATTATCCTTAATTTTGTATTTATTGTCAACGCAGTGCGGCAGCCAGCAGACCATAGCAGGCTGTATAAGCGTGCTCATTGGCTGTCCTGCGGCAACTGCAGCAGCTTACCAGTGAGCCCTGCGTGTGAGCCCTGCGTGACGTCATGCCCTTCACGCGCCTCAGCCCGCCAGAATGGGTGTGGCTAGTGTGTATAAAAGAGGGGCTCACAGGCTGAAATTCTGGTTTTCATAGACTGAAGCGAATAAGCTCGTGGCGCGACACGGCAGGTTACGCAATACTCGTTCCCTCTTCTAGAGAGAACCGAGGTTATGTTAGGTAACCGAGTACATTCTCTTACGAGAGGTTCTCTCGTATTGCGTAAGTTGCTTATGCTACGGGAACCCCTTGTCAACGCCGTGCACGCAGAGCATCCACTGCATGAGTCCCAGGGGAGCCTGGGGAACACAACATGCGGGAACAGGCGGCCAGCAACGCACTAGAAGAGCTGACAGAGAGCAAGACAAGACATGAGCAACAACGATCCGATAACACACACACAGAACGCCAGCCAGATAAAGACAGTGCAGATGAGTTACACCTGTGCCCACTCTGATTAACTCATCAGGTGCGCAGTGATTAATTAACCCTAACAAGCCCAACGAGTGGACCTACACACAGACATACACACACACACAGAAATGAGCATACAGATCCATGAACCGTGACAGTACCCCTTCCCTCAGGAGCGCCACCTGGCGCTTCAAGAGGAACTTACTGACGATTGTAATCATCGATAAGAGAATGATCCAATATGTCCCTTGCAGGCACCCAACTCCTCTCCTCCGGACCGTAACCCTCCCAGTCCACCAAGTACTGGAATCCTCGTCCCCTCCGTCTCGAATCCAAAATACGATTTACCGAATAAGTTGGTTCCCCATCTACGAGTCGCGGCGGTGGGGGAACCGGGGCAGGCGGATTAATATCTGAACGAAAAACGGGTTTCAATTTGGACACATGAAAAACGGAATGAATCCTCCTGTACGCCGGAGGAAGTTTGAGGCGGACTGCCACCGGATTAATGATCTTGGAGACAGTAAACGGGCTGATAAATTTGGGAGCTAGTTTGTTAGAGACGGAGCGGAGAGGAATATTCTTGGTTGAAAGCCACACTTTTTGACCAACGACGTATACGGGAGGCTTCGACCGGTGGCGATCGGCCCTAGCCTTGGTGCGCGCCCCCACCTGGAGCAGAGTCTCACGGGCTCTGGTCCACGTGCGGTGACACCTCTGGACAAAAGCGTGGGCGGAGGGGACCGCGACTTCGGATTCCAGACTGGGAAAAACTGGTGGCTGGTAACCTAAGCTACACTCAAACGGAGATAGGCCCGTGGATGACACTGGTAACGAGTTATGTGCGTACTCAACCATTGAGAGCTGCTGACTCCAGGAGGAAGGATTCTTGGACACAAAACATCGCAACACTCTTTCCAAATCCTGGTTGGCTCTCTCGGTTTGGCCATTGCTCTGGGGATGAAACCCAGAGGACAGACTGACAGTCGCTCCCAGTAATCTACAAAATTCTCGCCAAAATTTGGACACAAATTGGGGACCCCTGTCGGAGACCACGTCTATCGGGAGGCCATGTAAGCGAAAAATGTGGTCAACCACAGCCACCGCTGTCTCCTTGGCAGAGGGTAATTTAGGCAAGGGAATAAAATGTGCCGCCTTCGAGAACCGGTCCACTATGGTCAAAACGACCGTCATGCCCTGGGAGGGCGGGAGGGTGGTGATAAAATCTAGCGCAATGTGGGACCAAGGTCTCGAAGGGACAGACAGCGGTTGGAGTAACCCATCTGGGGGTCGATTGAAAGTCTTACCAGTGGCACAAACCGAGCAAGCCAAGACAAAACTGCGAATGTCACAAGCCATTAATGGCCACCAGAATCGCTGCCTGACCAAAAAATTGGTGCGATTAACTCCTGGATGACAAGCTACATTAGAACAATGTCTTTTAGCAGTTCTGATATATTCCAAGTTCTTGTGATCAGTCCAGACGATAAAAGGTACCCCCGACCCTTCTAACCAATGACGCCATTCCTCTAACGCCAACTTGACCGCCAACAACTCTCTGTTACCAATGTCATAGTTGCGTTCGGCAGGAGATAAACAATGGGACAAAAACGCGCAAGGATGCATCTTGTCGTCTGTGAGAGAACGTTGGGAAAGAACTGCGCCTACCCCCACCTCTGATGCGTCGACCTCCACCACAAACTGACGTGAGGGATCAGGGGCTATCAAGATGGGAGCCGAAACGAAGCGACTTTTCAGTTTGGCGAATACAGCCTCCGCTGTATCGGACCACCTGATCGTAGTTCTGGGGGAGGTCAAGGCAGTCAGAGGAGCGGCTTGTTGGCTGAAATTGCGAATAAAACGCGATAGAAATTGGGCGAACCCCAGAAACCTCTGTAGGGCCTTACGGGAATCTGGACTTGGCCACTCTACCACAGCCTTAACCTTATCAGGATTCATACGCACTCCCTCAGACGAGACGATGTACCCTAGAAAAGAAACAGACTGTGCATGAAAATCGCATTTCTCCGCCTTGACAAAAAGCCCATTCTCTAGCAACCTCTGAAGTACTCGTCGGACGTGCTGCACGTGTTCCTGGAGAGAAGACGAAAAAATCAATATGTCATCCAGGTAGACATATATGAACTGATCTACCATATCTCGCAGCACGTCATTGACGAGTGCCTGGAAGACCGCTGGGGAGTTGGACAGCCCGAAAGGCATGACCAAGTATTCGAAGTGCCCCCTGGGGGTGTTAAAAGCGGTCTTCCATTCATCCCCCTTCCTGATGCGAACCAAATGATAGGCATTCCGTAAATCCTATTTTGTGAAGACTGACGCTCCCTGCAACCTCTCGAAAGCTGAAGACATCAACGGCAAAGGATAAGCATTCTTTACCGTGATGTTGTTCAACCCCCGGTAATCAATACAAGGTCGCAGAGAGCCGTCCTTCTTACCCACAAAAAAGAACCCCGCCCCCGCAGGTGAAGAGGAAGGCCGGATGAACCCTGTTGCTAGAGAATCAGAAATATATTTCTCCATGGCCTCCCTCTCCGGGACAGAAAGTGAATAAAGTTTGCCCTTAGGCGGAGACGTACCTGGTAATAAATCTATTGCACAGTCATAGGGATGATGCGGAGGTAGAGAAGCAGCTCGAGACTTACTGAACACTCTCTTCAGGTCGAGATACTCGCTGGGCACGTTTGACAGAACCATATGCTCATCCTGAAACACAGAACAAGACACAGAAGGACAGGCAGACAACAAACAAGCAGCATGGCAACTCTCACTCCAAAAGAGAATAGAATTCTGACTCCAATTAAAGTGAGGGTTATGAAGCACAAGCCAAGGATGTCCAAGGACTACTGGCGTAATGGGAGTGTCAGTTAAAAAAAAAATTTCAATGTGATTACCAGAAGTGATGAGTCTTACTGGACCTGTGGTATGAGTGATGGAAGAAAAGATAGACCATTAAGAGCATGAACAGCAATAGGCTGGGAGAGAGCAACCACAGGAAGTTTGAGTTTATGAGCCAGATCAGAGTCAACAAAATTACCCTCAGCACCAGAGTCAATTAAAGCCTGACAGTCATAAGTGGATGAGGGCCCTTGCAATTTAACAGGAAGAAGGGTAGCAGCAAGAGAGGATTTAGTCAATGTGACAGAGACCCTCATTTCGCCATCTACGCTTCTCCTCCAGGGACAGACGGGACCTGCCCACCTGCATGGGTTCCGGTTCTGAGAAAATGACATCAGCATCGCAGGAGGTGACGGGAAGATGGTTCAGCAGATTGGGTGTTGGGGCTCGACGCGCACGCTGACCTCTCTGCTGCAATCTGTTATCCACCCGTATAGCTAGACTGACCAAATCATCCAGCGCTGTAGGTAGCTCCAGTGAATAAATGTCATCCTTGATATAATCAGCAAGTCCATGTAAAAACACATCCCACTGTGCTTCTGAGTTCCAACGGCACTCCGCCGCCAGGGTGCGGAATTCAATGGAGTAATCCGAGACGCTCTTATCACCCTGACGTAACTCCGCCAGAAAATATGAGCCGCCTCTCTGCCTGAAACCGCCCGATCAAAAACCTTTTTGATCTCCTCTGAAAATGACTGGAACGTAGAGCAGCAAGGAAGCCTCTGCTCCCAAACTGTAGTACCCCAGAGAGCTGCCCGTCCCGCGAGTAGCGTTATGACAAAGGCTACCTTCGATACCTCAGTAGGAAACGACGATGGTTGCAGAGAAATGTGTAGAGAACACTTGGCAAGGAAAGAGCGGCATTGCTGGGGCTCACCAGAATAAAAGGCTGGCGGTGGAAGGCGGGGTTCGGTGAAATGAACAGTTAAATCTTGGTTAACAGACACAGGTGGATTAGACGCAATGAGTTGCTGGATAGACTCAGGCTGGAGACGCTGTACCTGGGTGGTCAGCTCCGAAACTTGAGAGACCAGGGGCCGGTTTCACAAAGCTATTTTAGACTGGTCTATAGTGTTAGACTAGTCTAAAATTTGCTCATAGACTAGTCTAATGCAAGTTAGACTGTTTCACAAAAATAAAGACTGACTTAATTTAGACCAAAAAAATTAGACACCTTACCCCGAGGCTAACTTAGGTCTAAGACTCTATGTTACCGTGGCAACCAGCAGTAACAATCAGTTACAAACTGCCAAAAGAAAAGGGAAAATGGCTCATAATTTAAACATTTCTTCCAGTTATTACATTCTCAAGTAAAATGTCCTTGTAACTGTTAGGGCCGTTACATAGTCAACGCGAGCAACGATCGACGCGCCCCCTTTCATAGTCTGAGCAGTGGACGCAAGCGTCACGGCACGGGCGATGCGTGAAATGCAATACACCGCTCACGCAACTGGGGGTAGTAACTAGAGTCATAGTGGAGTCATAGCTCTGAACGCCCGTCTATTTCGCTTCAAACGCTCGCTTTATACGCGCGTCCTATTCGCCTTGGACGCGCGAATGGATTCAAAATGTTCAAGCGTCGAACTAGACGCGAATTTGACGCTCTATTCGCGTTTAGTGTGAATGCTGCATAATAACTGGCTGCGATGTCAAGATTGCAATGCTGAAGTGTGAGTGTGTGTGTGTGTGTGTGTGTGTGTGTGTGTGTGTGTGTGTGTGTGTGTGTCAGAGAGAGAGAGGCACGGGCGCGATCGAACAATGGAAACATAAAAACATACGCCGTCATTTATACTCCTCCAACAAACACATATTTTCCGCTGGGGTAAACAGCACTGAGCGTTTGAATGCGCTTACTCGATCCGCCATGTTTTTTGTTTTGAAAAGTGTCTTATTTTACCCAGAATGCATTGCAGTGTAGTCCTACTTAAGATAGTCAGAGTCTTAAGTGCTTTGTGCAACGGTCTGATTTAGATGTCTATCTGAAGTCTGACTATCTACTATATCTAAGCCATAGTCAAAGTCTATCTTTGTGAAACCGGCCCCAGGGCTTGAACAGCGCGATTAGAAGCTGCCATCTGTTCCTCCTGGCGATCAATACGTGAGTTACTGTGCGACAATAAGTCTCTAAAATCTGATGTACTCGCTGGATCCATCTAGATCGGATCGTTCTGTCACGAAACAGAAACTCAAGATCCAATTGCGAGTCAAATTAACAGTCTTTATTAGACAACTCCAAACACACAGTCTCGGTAGAAGTGCAGAATAAATCCGGCCGTGCAACGTCTTCAGCAAAGACAAGGAATAACTTCATCCAGTCCTCACCATCCAGAGAATTGAGAGAACAGCAAGCAGAAGTATACAGACTCGAGTCACTAGAAGAGCTGACAGAGAGCAAGACAAGACATGAGCAACAACGATCCGATAACACACACACAGAACGCCAGCCAGATAAAGACAGTGCAGATGAGTTACACCTGTGCCCACTCTGATTAACTCATCAGGTGCGCAGTGATTAATTAACCCTAACAAGCCAAACGAGTGGACCTACACACAGACATACACACACACACACACAGAAATGAGCATACGGATCCATGAACCGTGACAAGTACACGAAAGTAGTCTGCGCATGAACGACTGGGCAGAACATACATATCACTTAAACTGATAACAGTTTAGCCTGCAAGGCGGGAACTTCCAGGTTATAAAATCTCACGAATGTAGAGGGGGAGGCCCAGCCTGCCCACTGGACCAAGCCCATGACGAGGCCATGCCTCTAGTGGAATGGGCTCTGATGCCCATAGCGCACTGCAGGTGTTTGGATGCATAAGCTGCTGCAATAGCGTCCACTATCCATCTGGACAGGCTCTGTTTCGAGGCGGCGAGACCCCTGGTGCACCCTCCAAACGAAACAAAGAGCTGCTCAGAACGCCTGAAGGCGGCGGAGCGTGTGATGTAAACTCTCAGCGCCCTGATAGGGCATAAGAGGTTATCACTGTCCTCGCTATCGGATGCTGGCAGAGCCAACAGGGAGATGATCTGTGCCCTAAAGGGAGTGGCAATCGCTTTGGGGACGTAACCGTGTCTCGGTTTGAGGATGACTTTGGAGTCATTTGGTCCAAACTCGAGACATGCGGGGCTAATAGACAGTGCGTGTAGATCCCCCACGCGTTTTACTGACGACAGAGCTGTCAGAAAAACGGTTTTGAGCGAAAGGTATTTCAGATCCACGGATTCTAACGGTTCAAAGGGAAACGCTTTCAGGGCCTCTAGGACCAGAGAAAGATCCCAAATAGGAACCGAGGGGGGCCGCGGGGGGTTCATCCTCCTGGCTCCTCTAAGGAAGCGGATGATAAGCTCGTTCCTTCCTGTTGCACGGCTGCGCATCATCTCCGCAAACGCTGCAATAGCCGCAACGTACACTTTGAGCGTGGAGGGGGGCCTGCCCTTGTCCAACAGCTCTTGTAGGAAGGAGAGCACCCGTGAAACCCCACATGTGCGTGGATCCAGACTCTTAGTAGCGCACCATTTAGAGAGCACTGACCATATAGTAGTGCTGTAGCGGTGCGTCGATGACGTCGACGCGACATATTTTTTGCATCGACGCTTCTTTATTTTTTTTTTTTTTTTTTGTACCATTCCCGGAGGTACAGCTCGCCACACACACACCGCCCGCCGTGTTATTCTGTCATGTTTTCTCCCTTTCTTTCCAAACCGCGACAAACGCCAGTCTCTTTTCTCCCTTTCTCTGCAGAATGTGATAAATCCGCTCAACCAATCACAGCGCACCATTACACGCATTGTAATCAGTAACGGTGGCGCTTTGAATACACCCGGCATCCTAGTTTTCCTTATCTACTTTGCACTTTTTGATCAACAAACAAACAAAAAAATGAATACATTTGACGGCATTGATGAACCTGTGGTCCATTCTGCCGTAGGGAAGAAACGTAAGCCATCGAAATCTAATCATTTACGTGAGGAGATTAAGAAGATGAGGCACGCGGGAGGAAGAGAAATGCAGACTGTTGCTTGTTCTCGCACGACAGCGTCAAACTTATGTCGAATGCTGACACGTGAACCCCAGGGGATCTTTTAAAAAACTTTCAATTCTTGTACTCAGTCAACGAAAACCGAGCAGGACCAAGCCATTTTACAGCTGATCGCCGTCAAAAAATTTCAGAAGGTATTTCTTAGCGATGGCTGATTGAATGTAGCCTATGTTTAGTCCAGTACGTGCTAAATATAAGATTAGTATTGACCGAGTTCAGAGGCTGTCATGTGGATCAACTTACTTTGTTGTGTATTTTCAACAGTTTCAATATGAAAAATAACTTTTATATTGATTCAATGGATTAATTGCATTTAAAAAAAAAAACTGCCATGAATTTATTGCATTTTGGGGAAAAAATAATCTGTTTTTATAATAAATCTTTGAAAATCAAAATCTGGATTTGAATTATTTATGTTATTATAACCTAAAGATGCTATGTGAAAGTTTGAAACAGAAAATAGTGGTTTTAATCTTGCCACTTTCTTGGTAAAGAAAATATTTTTTTTACTCAAATTAATCAAAATGGATTTATCACGTTTATACTATATTATTCAGAAGTAAACATTGTAGCTGACAGTGTGTTTATGTCAGAATGTTTATTTTTTTAAACCACAACCTTCTAAGTGCTTCTTTTACTGATATATTTAACAATATCTTTTGCATTTCTCATCCAAACAACGTCAAACTTGGCACCCCACATAGCAAACAGACTTGGCCCAAATGTGGCCTCATCATGGCACTGCTGGCGTGTTGCCGGCACTGGCATGCATCATGTCAGCCAACTGTGGGCCATGCGTGGCAATGATGGCACTGCATGCATGACGGCAGACAACATTTGGGCCGATTGTGGATGGGAGGTGTGTGGCCCAGATCGTGTCAGCCAACTGTGGGCCAAGTGTGGCAATGCTGGCACTGCATGCATGACGGCAGACAACATTTGGGCCGATTGTGCATGGGAGGTGTGTGGCCCAGATCAGTGTAGCGATTATGGGCCATACTTTGTGTACTGGACAATTATAAGTATTTAGACCGCTACGATATATTCAAGGATTGCCCCCCCACCACCACCAGTTTAAAGTGTTGTCCATGGATGGTGCAGTTATCAAAACTACGAAAGAGATGTAATGATTTTAATAATGAATAACAATAATAATATGAATTGACTTATGAGTCAGTGAAAAAAGCTATGTCCAGAAAAAATTATAAATAATTAATAAATGAAGAGTTCAGATGCAAAAACCTCTAAATGCCATCTGAAATTTTCTTCTAGAATAATCATTTTTATCAAGCTCGTATATTTAAGTTAAGTAATTTCACTTAAATGGCAATTAATAGGTAATTTTCATTGCCATTTAAGTGAAATTACTGAACTTAAATATACAAGCTTCATAAAAATGATCATTCTAGGAGGAAATTTCAGATGGCATTTAGAGGTTTTTGCATCTGAACTCTTCAAATATATCATTTAGTTTTCAGCAGTGTTCACAAAATTCAATAATCATTTAAAAATTCCAAAATCCATTTGACCTGAACAAAATATACATTTTCCTAACATGACAATTGAGTTACATTTTTTTTTTTTTTTTATGAATTTCTAATAATAAAAAACTTAATTCACATACAAAATAGTCTGTTTTCCATACTCTTTAGTTTAAGGACCACAAAATCATGTTAAAACTTACTATATATATATATATATATATATATATATATATATATATATATATATATATATATATATTCTAAATAACAGTTTATTTAAAAATATGTACAGTTAACTGTGCAGTGAACTTGTTTATTTTGGTGCGATCTCCACGGTAACAGCAGCTTTCTGGTTGGTGGATGAGGATCACGTGATTGCGTCGTTTGAAATTTCTCCCGCTGTCTGAAGGGTGAAGAAGACGTCTGTCTGACAACCGAACCGTTCAGGTAAGTGAAGCTATTTTGTGCACGACCCTATTTTTTTTTTTACAGTCTATATATTGTGTACGACCTAACATTAGATGTAATACATACAGCAGATATGCAACCACATGGGTTCTCTTTTGCACTCATGCCGAAACAGATCAAGCCTGCGATGTGTAACTTACAGCTCTCTTATTTTTTTTAGTATTTTTATTTAAGCTTAACCTCGATTAAAAATCGACCGTGGCGGGTACGAAGTTTATTTTATGTAATGGCAATCTTTAAAAAATAGAAGAACATCTCTTTTTTAAATACCTGAATTCAAACTCGGATGTCACCTTGTTCTTTTGCCTATGGTAGCTGATTCACTGCCCTGAACTTGAGAACGCGAGTACAGACTGACGCGACCGGGGTGCGATTGACCGGCCTACGGGTCATTCAATAGTGCCACATTAAAGGAGAACTTGGTAACTTTTTTAACTAAATAAAACTGTCTAGAAATCATTTGGATGGTTAAACAACCTGTTCTGGTGATATTGGTGACTTTCCCCGCTCCCCCCAGCGTTCCCAGGCGGAAAACCAACCTTGCAACTTCGGGACTACCGTCCCGGCAAGATAGAAATTGGAAGTCTCGTGAGAAGCGAGGACGAGAACGAGAACGAGCGCGAAACACGAATTGCTTTACGGCAATTCGACATAAACACACACGCATGTATGATATATTACCAGATTACCCACCTCGGTAGACATAGCTCCACACAATACAGTTGGCTTGCTCTGATCAAAACAAACGCACATGAGCAGCGGTAGAGAGGGGGAGGAGGCCGCCGCAAGTGAGTTTTTTACGACCGTGTTGTGAAATATACGCCCCACCACAGCTGTAGGGGGAGCTCGTGGGGAAAACATGCGACAACAAAAGGAAAAATCAGCGAATAAGTGACTAGAGTTCGCTAGAGTTGCCGAGTTCTCCTTTAAGCAATCATTTCCTGTATAAAATGTAACCGAAGCAACCTTATTTTAATTTGTTACCTAAATTTATTTACAGTTGGTGGATGAATATTTGTATTTATTAATTTAGTATTTTGTCTTTTAGCTGCTGTGAAGAAAAAATCGTGCCACTGATCAGGAGATAGAAGCAACAATACAAAGATGGCTTAAGCTTGAGATGGAGTAAGACAGCAACATAGTATCAGCCCAGATCTGGCCCAGATCTGGTTCATGTGGATTTCACACGGTCCAGATGTGGGCCGGATCTGGGCCGACACTATGTTGCTTTCTGGCGAGAGCGCTTGAGGAGAAAAGAGGGGCTGCAGAGCTGTACTTCACTTCCTGAGGACAGTCCTAAGGGCCCTTTCACACCTACCTTGTTTGGTCGGGACTTTCGGACTTTTCAGTTTGGTCCGAATCAAAATTACAGGTGTGAAACCTCCCCCGGACCACGGTCCGGACCAAACAGACGAAATTTGGTCCGACGAAAAGAGGTGGTCTCGGTCCGGATCAAACTGAACAAAGGTTTGGTTCGTTTCCAGTGTGAAAGCATTTTCTGTATGGTTCGGACTTTCAGACCATTTACAGGAAGTTCCGGTGTTTCCCGCGTAGCCTAAACAACTGAAGAAGAATATTTATGTGCAGTCCTGCCCACAGCGTTTCTTCCAGCTGATTCTCGCGCGCGCACACACACACACACACACACACACACTTGTCCTGTGTCCTGCCGGCGACGATAAAATGTTCGCACAACGAGGACGTTAATTTGGTGAATTTGAACTAGCCTCGAGTATAGTTGGTGGTGCTGCTGGGAGTAATGTCGAAATAATAAAAGTATAGTGGCAACGATATGCGTCTGTTCATTCATTCTTGTCAAAGTTTTTTTTTTTTTTTTCATTGTCAAAGTTACCAGCCGAATTGACAACACGCTGACGTCAGACGTACGTCTGTTTACAAACCAATCAATGTCAAGATGCAGCCCATATAGATGATGACGACAGGACGCAAATACGTCATGTAAAGTTCTTTAGTGCGCTCGCATAATTGCAATGTGAAACCAAACCAAAACTAACCTAATGTATACAATGTATCAAAACATGAACTTTGGTTCGGACCTTGGTGCGGACTTTCAGGTGTGAAAGGGCCCTAAACAGCATCACTTTCTCCCTCACACATACAAACATTCTTATGTGCAAATTTGTTTTAAGTAATTTTTTTAATTTGCTCTATGTTTGTTGTGAGTAAAATTACATTATATGTTTAAATTTCAGTGCTAGATTCATTGATAGATTCATTTACCGGTAGTTAGAATTGAAAAAATGGTGTACATAGTTGGCTGTTCAGGCAACTAAAATAGTGTTCACAAATTCAAGCCATTTTTTTTTGGCTTGTGCATTATTACAATAAGTAAACTACTGTTTAAGACAGACCAGAACATTTTGAAATCAAATGCACTTTGAGGTGGTTATAAGATGTTAAGCTTTGAATGTACTGGAAAAAAAATAGGAAATAATAATAATTTATTATTATTGGCTTGTGCCTATTGTTAAATAAACTATTTTTCAGAATTGAATTTTCTTGTGCCTTATTTATTTACATGGTTTGGGTAAGATTATGCTGGGTTATGGCTCAGTTTTGGGTTTTCTGGTTAAAGGGTGGTGTCGATATGGTTACCCACATAGCACATTTTTTTCTGGCCCAGCTCCGGGCCACACAATCACTTTTCCCTCGGCCCAAGTACCGCAAAGAATGACGGCCCTGAAGTGGCCCAGAACTGGATTAGAGACAAGGGGCACACATGGGCCATAACTGGCCCGAATCTCAGCCAGTTAGTCACCCTTAACTGGCCCTGAACTGGGCCAAAACAGGTTTTATTATTGGTACCGTATGGCTGAGAATTGGTACCAATAATAAAACCTGTTTTGGCCCAGTTCAGGGCCAGTTAAGGGTGACTAACTGGCTGAGATTCGGGCCAGTTATGGCCCATGTGTGACCCTTGTCTCTAATCCAGCTGGGCCAGAAAAAGTTTGCTATGTGGGACTGCACTTACTCGTGCCCAGACTAGGGCTGTCAATCTTCCTCTATAATACTATTCGAATTCCATTCCTTATTTTTTTTTAATATTCGAATAATAGCCTATTCGAATACTAAATGCTCAAATTCATCCTATTATTAATATTTACAACATTACACAGTCTTATGGATCGCCAATGCGTGATGTTGATCGGTCTCATATCTTCACAGATAAACCGTTAGTTTGTCTGTTATTGCCCATTTGGCGGACAGGACAGCTGGTAAGCCCCGTGATGAGGAGAGAGGCAGAAAATAAGTAATTCTTGCCTGTTTTAGCGGCGGTTCCTCGGACAGATCGCCTAGCTTGTCAGGTTGTAAGTTGTCATAAACAATAACGTATATTTTTCTCTCCGTTTTGGCCTTCCGTCCACAATGAGACGGCTTTTTTATTAATGAAAACGAACTCCGGAGTGGATACATTTGAAAACAGCGTTTTCACGTTGTAGTGTGGACTGTTGTTGAGTGGTGATCTCCGTTTCCGTGGAGACACCATGCTCTCCGCGATTTTTGACTGTATTGTTATGATGATACAGCGTGGTGTTACGATTCAAAAACTTTATTGTTCATTAGACTAAACAAAAGCGTGTAAGCCAAGGCGGCGAGAAAGGCAAGATTGCATTAAAAAAAATAAAAAAATAAAAAAAGCAATATTCGAATAGGAACTTTAGCATTCGAATAGTATTGATTTTTTTATATTCGAATTTCGGAATTCGTTCCAACAGCCCTAGCCCAGACAGCTGTCGAGTTTGAAATCCATCAGAGTAACGGTTCGAGAGATATGCGAATAACAGACAGGATAATTAATTCAAATTAGTCGTTAGATTAGTCGACTAATCGATAAAATAATCGCCTGACTAATCGTTTAATAAATAATCGTTTACCCCAGCCCTACCATATAGACGCGTAGAGCCTTCTCGTGGAAGGAGCTCTAGACTGCGTGATTGTGTTTACGACCCCTTCTAGCAAATCAACGGGTATCCGTTGATTATCCACGCATGCAGAGACCAGCGCTCTGGATGGGGATGCCAGATTGATCCACCGGCTTGAGAGACATCTTTCCTCACCGGGATCGGCCATGGGTCTGAGTGCGACAGCCTCCCTAGCTCTGGGTACCAGATTTGGTTTTCCCATGGCGGGGCTATGAGGAGCACTGAGTGGTGCATTTCCCTGATCCTCTAGATTACCTGTGGTAACAGCAAGATCGGAGGGAAAGCATACAGCGGGCGGCTGGGCCAGGTTTGGGCCAGCGCGTCCTCGCTCTTTGAGAAAAACGTCGGGCAGTGGGCATTGTCTTTTGACGCAAAAAGGTCGACTTCCGTCCTGCCGAACAGGCGCCACAGTAGCTGGACTGTCTGGGGGTGCAGGGACCATTCTCCCGGGGGAATGTTGTCTCTGGACAGTCAGTCTGGGCCAACGTTCAGGTGGCCCGGCACGTGCGTGGCTCTCAGCGAGCGCAACAAGTGATGAGCCCACACGAGAAGGCGTTCTGTCAGTTTGCAGAGATTCCTGGATCTGACACCGCCCTGTCGGTTCACGTAGGACACCAAGGACATGTTGTCCGAGCGGACTAGCACATGGTGGTCCCGTATATGCGGGAGGAAGCGCTTGAGCGCGTTCTCGACCGCTATCATCTCCAAACAGTTTATGTGGAGGCATTTCTCCTGGTCTGACCACAGGCCAAAGACCGGTTTGCCCTCGAAAAGAGTGCCCCAACCTAAGTTGGATGCGTCCGGCGAGATAACTTTTCAGTGCGAGACGGCTCCCATTGTCACTCCCCGCTGGTACCAGTCGGCTGCTAACCAGGGTCTCAGTGCTGAAACGCAGCTCTGAGTCACTCTGATTCGTATGCCGCCGGACGTCCAGGCTCGGTGAGGCACTCGAGCGTTCAACCAGTGTCGTAGCGGGCGCATACGCAGTAGACCCAGCTGAAGCACTGCTGCAGCTGATGCCATACAACCCAGCATCCTCTGAAATGTTTTTAGAGGTGCGGCGCTGCCCAACTGGAAAGACACGGCCAGGTGTCGGATACGGCGCGCGTGCTGTGTCGACAACCGGGCCGTCATTGCCACAGAGTCTAGTTCCAAACCCAGAAAAGAGGTTGACTGACTGGGCAGTAATGAGCTCTTGGTCCAGTTGACCGTGAGACCCAGGCTTTCCAGGTGGCTGAGAAGCACTGTACTGTGAGAGATAAGTTCTTCCTCTGACTGTGCTAGAATCAGCCAATCATCCACATAGTTCAAAACCCGCATGCCCTGAGCTCTCAGGGGAGCGAGAGCCGTGTCCATGCACTTGAATGTGCGGGGTGCTAAAGACAGGCCGAACGGCAGGACGGTGTACTGATATACCCGACTGTCGAAGGCGAATCTCAAGAATGGCCTGTGACGGGGTATTATCTGGATCTGAAAGAAGCGTCTTTCAGATCAAGGGAAATAAACCAGTCCCTCGGGCGAATCTGCACGAGGATCTGTCTGGATGTGAGCATTTTGAACGGTCTTTTCATAAGAGCTTTGTTCAAATATCTCAGATCGGTCTGAGAGCTCCGTCCTTCTTGGGCACGAGGAAATAACGTCCGTAAAAGCCTGACTCACTCAGAGAAGGGGGTACCGGTTCTATAGCTCCTTTGCACAGAAGTTTCGCTATTTCTGCACGCAGTAGGTGTGCTACTTCCCCATTCACTCTCGTCTCGGTTCGCGCTTGAAAGTGCGGGGACGGCGAGCGAACTGCAATGAATAGCCCTCTCTTACTGTGCTCAGCACCCATTCTGACACACCCGGAATAGCTTCCCACGCTTTCGCATGCATGGCTAGGGGCAGAATGGCCTCCGGGCTCTGATTGCCACGTTCCGCGGACTCGAGAACCTGATTCGGAGGTGCGGGCGCAGCGCGCGCGCTCTCAGTGCTTGAATACGGCGGCTCGCATGCAGCGATGGCTGGCCGGTTTACACACAATGTCCCGGTGGCATATGACGGGGAACATATTGTGCGAGGAACTTGCGCGCCGGGGGTGAAGTGTTTGTCTATATGTGCGAGCGCTCTAGGGCGGGCACAGGACTTACATTTGACCGGTAGTGAGAGGCCGTGTAACAGAGCGGGCAGTGAGTAGGTGTGGGCACGGGACCTACATCTAACACTCGAGCGGCTTTTGTCCGCTTTATGAGAGTGGGCTCTGAGAGAGACACGGGGTTTATAGTGCTTGTGTGTAGGGGTGAACACAGAAACGTGGGCACATTTTCTACACTTGAAACACCTGCGGCGTGAGCCGGACACCCAGACATTATGCTCTTTTTGAGATTTCTCTGGGTCGGTGCGATAACGGAGGTTGTGTGCAGGCGAGCGGGTTGATTTACCGGCTCGTTGGCTGCGAGGTCAACATCTGCAGTAGCCATGACAACGGGGACTGACAGAGTGTTTATTTTTTAGATTTCTCTGGGGTGCCGTAAAGACGGTGTTTGGGTGCAGGCGAGCGGGTTGTATAACGCGCTCGTTGGTTGCAAAATACACATCTGGAGTCGCCTTTTTAAGGGGACTGACAGAGCGAAATGCTTTGACGGCTCATATGTTTAGACGCTCAAAAATACTCAAGCACCATCCTGTGAGTGGGAGGGTGCGAGAGGCGGGTTCGCTTTCTGTATGTAAGAAAGCTGGCCGCGAGCTCGGAGAAGTGAACAGCATAACTTTAATCTGCCGCCAGACCCGGATTCGAACTCGGGTCTTTGGCGCGAAAGCCTAACGTTCCGCGACTGAGCCATAGGGGGAGAATACATAAGCTTTTGGTAGCGCAAGCTTATAAGAGAGCGTCATGTTTTGTGTTGGTGTTCGTTTGCAGGCATGCGTGTATTATAACAGGCTCGTTTACTGCAATATTAGTATTTCCAGCCGCCTGAACTTAGGGGGGACTGACAAATGTGTGAGAATTGGAGGTTGGTCCGCGGCGGGACTAAAACACTCTCTCTTCCTCCTTTCGCCAGTGAGTGAGGCACGCAGTACTGAACATTGCTCGTGACCTTCCGCTCTGACATCATTTGAGAACGGTGCAGCTTGCGCGGCTCAGACAAAGGGAGAGAGAGCGGGAAGATGTAATAGGCGAATAGCCAGAGAGCGTCATCATGCCTTGTGACAGCGTTTATTTGCAGGCGTGCATTTATCATAACAGGCTCGTTTACTGCAATATAGATGTTACCAGTCGCCTGAACTTTAGGAGGGGACTGAGAAATGTGTGAGAAATGGAGGTTGGTCCGGCCTTGGCGGGACCAAACACCTCTTTTCTCCTTTCGCCGGTGAGTGACGCGCGCGAACGGGGCGGGGTAGCTTTCTTGTAGCGTAAAGGAAGCTAGCCCTTGACCGTCCGTTTCTGATATCCCTTGTGAGCGGCGCCGTTTGCGTGGCTCGAACAGAGTGGGAGAGCGCGTTTTGCGTCAGCGTTAGTTTGCAGGCGTGCGTGTATTATAACAGGCTCGTTTACTGCAATAATGGTATTTCCAGTCGCCTGAGCTAAAGAGGGAACTGAGAAATATGTGAGAACTGGAGGTTGGTCCGGACTCGACGGGACTAAACACTCTTTTCTCCTTTCGCCAGCGGGGTAGCTTTCTTGTAACGTAAAGGCAGCTAGCCCGTGACTGTGCGCTTTCTAACATCCCTTGTGAGCGGCGCAGTTTGCGCTGCTCGAACAGAGGGGGAGCGCGAGGAAGCTAGCTCAGACGGTCCGCTTCTGCCAACCCTTGTGAACGGCGCAGCTGCGCGGCTCGAACAGAGGGCGAGAACGCGAGGAAGCTAGCCCCGTGACCATCCGCTTCTAACGTCCCTTGTGAGCGGCGCAGTTTGTGCGGCTCGAACAGAGGGAGAGAGAGCGGGGAGAGAGGTGCGAGGCATTTGAAACAACGCCTCGTAGGAAATTTCTCTTTTAGACAGAATGTGTGTCGCAGCGGCGAACACACACAGCAGAAAAAAGATATGACGCCGGATAGCGTAGCAGGCACGGCAGGCTGAAGGCGGCGAAGACGACCGGCTTCTCCAGGCGCTGTCCTAAGCTTGCTGGTCACTGAATTCAACGGCGGCGGCTTCTCTCAGCGCTTCGCTGAAGACATGAAAATCAGAATTTCAGCCTGTGAGCCCCTCTTTTATACACGCTAGCCACACCCATTCTGGCGGGCTGAGGCGCGTGGAGGGCGCGACGTCACGCAGGGCTCACTGGTAGGCTGCTGCAGTTGCCGCAGGACAGCCAATGAGCACGCTTATACAGCCTGCTATGGTCTGCTGGCTGCCGCACTGCGTTGACAATAAATACAAAATTAAGGATAATTTTTGGCTTCAGATCTCGAGAAAAGACAACTTTCCCGTAGCGTAAGCAACTTACGCAATACGAGAGAACCTCTCGTAAGAGAACTGTTCATAAAAAATATTTTTTGAAATTCTAAATAATATATTAGTCTACCTCTTCATTGCTTTAATGATTTACTAATTTTTTTATAATGATTTACATGTCATATTTATGTCCCGTGCAGAGTGAATCCAGCATTTATGCAGATGTTACTTCCGAGATTTTGCAGCATGCAATTGGCCGTTGGTCCTCTTAGCAGTGTTGGGGCAAAAACAATAATTAACAAATAGCATCAGGCATAAGAAACATTCAGAGTCAATTTGTATTAAAGAGAAGAGGTTTTATTCTCTTTAAGAGGTTTGTTCACAAAAATACCCCCCCCCCCACCCCCCACTCCAGATAACCCCTCTGCCTTTTGTGAAAACAATGGCCCTTCTGGCCCCCCGTGTTTTACTGTTTTCCCACCTGTGAGGCCGAAAAGTCTTTGTTTGTGGCCTGAATACAAAATATCCATACTAAAGAGTTCAAAGGCTCAACTGACCATTTGTTTTACTGTGTGTTCTTTTGTTCCCGTCACGAGCATACATACATACATTCCAGGAGGGAAAAACCACATGATTGAATTGAAAGAAAACCCACACAATGTTTAAGGAAATAAATAGGGAAAAAGTAAAACTATTAATTTTTCCACAACAGCAGCATGCAAAACGATAGTATATTTTCAATGGATTATGTAGGCTGTAGCAAGCAAAGACCGCTCCCTTTACAATCACTAAAATGCTGTCAATCTCACAAAGTTCGGTTATAATCAATGAAGCAGCCAAAAATGCACAATAAAACTCTTACTTTGCATCATGTCTACACTTTGTTAATGAGGGGTTCCCTTACGAGAACAGTTATCTCGTACTGCATTGCAAACACCATGGGAAAACTCCTTTCTCGAGAATATTGAAGCCTTTTTTTTAAGGCTACGTTTACACGTGGCCGGTTATTTTCATAAACGGAAATTTCACCCTCTCCGTTTTCAGAAAAGTGTTCGTTTACACAAACCTGTGTATATGCTGTCAAGAGCATGCCAAACCTGTAGGTGGCAGTGTAACGAGAAGCTCAAGCCCATGTTAGGCAATCAGAATCCCGAAAATATAGGTCGCACCTTTGACGCAATGCAAGTTCTGTCGCATACTGTGACATCGACTGCCTAAAACCAGAGCCCATCTACGGAGAGCCTTGGCACTTCCTATTAAGTCCTATTGTACCGAATTGTGGTTGTAGTTCCACCAGAGTTCCACTGGAGGTGATCGTGGGCGAGTGCAAAATGAATGGGAGTCTATGGGGCTAGACGGCTAAATTTGTCTCTTTCACCCGATTGCCGTTGAGAAATCTCAGATTTGATTGTAGGTTTTCAAGTTCAACATGGGTTATAGGTCGAAAGTTGAATGAACGAGTACTTATGTACTTTCGATTTCTTACAGGTTGAGATGTTGTTGCCCATAACATGCTAGCATTCTGCTAATGAACGCTGATTGGTCAGTGAAGGACTGATTACGACCAGAGATACCGCTTGATGGCATCGTGGCTTTCGAAGCGGGACCAGAAACAAACAAAACAAAAACTCTTCTAGCACGTGTATTTACCTCACTGTAAAAAATGATTGATGCAAAAAGTTGTACAAATGAGGAAATACATGTTGGCTCAACATAATGGTTGTGTCAAAAAAGAAAAATATGTTTGGTCAATGATTGCATGATTTCCATGACTGTACTACAAAATGTTCATCAAGAGAAAATAAATAATTGTGCTCCTGGAATTTCCCCCACCACGAGTCACGACATTGAAGTGGTGAGTGCTTCAAAGTTAGTTCCCTGTCTTTGTGCTGCGAGGTAATGAGCAAATTTAGGTTAAGAATATATCTATTGTCTATCAACAAAGTTTGAAATAGCTTTATTGTGCACTGAAAAAAATGATACTTTGGATAAACTTGATGTAAAATTGATGTAATTTGTTACAGCTAATTTTTTTAGATTTTCTCAAATTGTATTTATGATTTAGTTAAAACCATAAATTTTGATTTAAATTAATGTCAAACCAAAATTTAAATTTTTTCCAACTCAACGTTTTACCTTAACCCAAAGTACACAGCAAAATCTCCAGTGTTAAATTAACACTCAAGAGTGTTAAAGTTAATGAGATAATTAAGTGATTAACTGAGTGATGATTGACTATTATTGAAGACACCTGATGTTAACTAGCAGAATCACTGAAGGAGAAAATCACAAATTGTAAGTTACCATTATGGTGATGGGTGTTTGCTTTAGTTGGGCTCTTTACTGAGTTTCATTTTGTAAAGCAGATATTTGTTTTTCCTGTACAGCTATTGACTAAGAGTGATATGCCATGCTTTCTTGAACTCTCAGGTCTTGTTTCGGCACTGGTTGAATACTTGTGTAATATTTTACTTGAGCCTAACAGGCAAGTTCATATGGATTTAAATAAATACATAAAATGTACTTTATCAGAGCATAGTGTGTAATTTATTTGAAATAATGAAAAATAGACTTTTTGGCCAACATGAAATATTTAATTAATACAACATTTTATTTCAATTTGAGTCTGCTTGTTGGCCCAACAAGCTATGTTTAGTCAACAGAAAATATTTAATTGACACAACATTCTATTTCAAGTTCAGTCTACATGCAGGGGTAGTCAGCACAACACAAAAAAGTTGGTTTCTTTTTAAAATTTAAAATCTAAAATTTTTATGTTGGAGAGGCATTTTTTTTTTACAGTGCTGTGTCAGCTATGTTGTCGATGCCTTGAGAGAAAAGAAAGTGCAGAGCGCGAAAGCACCAAAGTGACTGAAGGATTGCCGTAAAGCAGTACCTCTGGTCGTACGATGTGTATGACGTCATTGACATTTTAAAAGACTTTTTAAAGCAAATAAGTGACTCTAAAAAATCTAACACCCAGCAATGTGTAATTTCTTTGCATCTCCTTTCGAATACAACATATAAATGACTAGACAAAAAATTATATCCTGAGAAAAGTGGATTTTGATGGGTACCGGTATAGCGCCATAAACCTCCATTCATTCTGCACTCGCCTGCGAGCGCCCCCGCATGGACAGAGACGTGTTACTGCAGCCAGTCCAGAAACCGGAAGTAACCAGAGAGTGCCAATTCTCTTCCTATTAGACACTCTGCTAAAACTCCATCTTCTCAGTTTACATGCAAACGTGCAAACAGAGATGTCCAAAATCTCCACTCTGGCCGGAGTTTTTAAAGAATCGTTTTCAGAAGTGAATTCTCCACTTGCGTGTAAACGAGGGGCACAACCGAAGGGAAATGTCTCAGTTTTTCAAAATAACCATGTACGTGTAAACGGGGCCTAGAATGCATTGCAGCTGCACAGCGAGTACATCGTAGCTGAATGAAGCGTGCTGATTGGTCCAATCTGAGCGCTTGGCGCCTTGCCAGCCTCGAGCGCGCCAATATGGGTGTGGCTGAAGGGTATAAATTCAGAGAAAATTCGCCATAGGACAGGTTTAATCTCCTTCAGCTCAGAGACTCACCTCGTTGTTGACTTCTCCGGATAGAAAGCCTTCTCGTCGTTGAACAGCCCTTCAGCGGAACAGCTTCAGCGTTCAGCGCCTGTTTGATCTATGTAATAGTGATGTCAAGTCCACTTCATTTCTGTGAACCGTTTTTTTTTTTCCGGACAGTTCGGATAATGAACCGGTTTGACCGGTTACTTCCTATGAAACGGATTCAACCCATAGACAGTATAAGAAGTGGACAGAGCCATCTCATTGGAACTCGATTGAGACAAGTGAAGCCCATTTTTAGCGATTTTTTAGGACTTCCGTTCCTGACACGCAGACTCAAACCGTCTCAAACAGAGCTTGACGACGTAGATGTGACGTGAGCAACCCGTCTGTCTTCTAGTGCCTGTGGCATGAGAAATCTGAATCATTCCCTTCCGAATCTTGCAGAGACAGAGAGTGTGAGTAGGAGCTGTCCATGAGCTAGGAGCAGGAGAAACTTTTGCTAGGTATTCTGATTAATTATTTTGACATTTTGCCTCCACGTCTCCCCGATTGCGCCCGAGCTTCTCCTCCTGTCCATACGGTAATTTCTCTACTGTGCGACAGAGAGTCGCGTAGTCATGACGCAATCGTTAGCCTAATTTTACAAAAACTGCTTCTACGGGGCCGTAAGGTAAGATACAAGGTAATGGAGCATTTTATACATTGTCGTGTTTCTTTAGAAATAAATAATGGACAAATGGAGTCTTCAAACGCCTCAGATGTAAAGTTATTCGCTGTCAAAGTGACGCCAAAATGAATGGGAGTCAATGGAATGCTAACAGCAGGTGAAGTTCTGCTACAAGATGGTGGCACGCGGCCGGCTTCAACTTCCGGTCGACTTCCTTCCCGCTTGGGTTCAACCTGCTCAAAAGAACGCTTCACTCAAAAACCGAACATCACTACTACGTAATAAAATTATGCCAAAAAAATCTAATTTTTAAAGTAAATCAAGCGGAACATTTTTATCAGTGCATCACACAAGCTGCTAATTTATGTATCCTTAATATCACTGTTAAATACTATTTTATTAAAAAACACAATTATAATTATATTACATGATACTAAAATTAATAGCCTATATTTAGTTTAAAAAATAATATAGTTGATATTTAACTTTTTTTTTTCTCAAGCTTTTAACTGGTTTTGGTTACACTTCATTTCAATGGTCCACTATAGACATTGTACTAACTATAAGTAACTTTGCAACTACATGTCAACTAAGTCTCATTAAAATATTAGCAAACTGTAGTAGACTGTTTGGTTAGGTTAGGGTTAGATGTTATGGGTTAGTAGAATAAGTTGACATGTAGTTGCAAAGTTACTTACAGTCAGTAGAATGTCTGTTAGAGGAGCATCAAAATAAAGTGTTAGCAGATATTAAGACAGTCTACTAATACTCTAATGACAGTTAGCTGACATGTTGTTGCAAAGTTAGTACAATAGTTAGTACAATGTCTAAAGTGGACCCTCGAACTAAAGTGTTACCCTGGCTTTTGTCTCCTTATAAATCAGCTCAATTTACTCCAAACTAGTTTGTTTATTTGACTCTATATGGATTTTATTATTTTAAGATTGAAATGTGATTGGAACAAGGCTAAAATAGCCACACAAATAAATGTTAAAGGCAGTAAAAAAAATCCCAAGACCATTTTATGTGATCTTCATAAAACAAAAGGAAAAACACTAAAATCTGTTATTTCTGATCAGTTTTTTGTTATTATACCAATATAAGATTTTTCTTGTGTAAATGTTTTTTTTTTCTCCACAAAGTTTAGTTAAGAATGGAATATTGCACAAAACAAAACCCCATCTGATAATGTAATATTTTATTCTTACATACAGTGATTTAATTTACAAGCATGATGTATGCATACATCCATATATGATTACATTTGACATGTTCCTTTTCTTTCCAAATAAGACACTGAAATAATATACATTTTTATAACATAAGGTATAACAGAACTAAATGTTTTTATTTATTTAATTTGAATGTAATTTGATTAAAGGAATGTTTATTGCAAAGGCCCTTCATTTATTACTATCGCAGTGAATAATCATAAGCCTGACAGGCCACCAGACGCAAGTAAATTCAGGCACTCCTTTGTAAATCATTGTTCAATCAACAGCAAATATCATAATTTGCTGATATTGAGAACTGTCCAAGCATTCAAACAACTTCTCTCAGTAGCACAAAAGTTCCTCCAAAGGCAAACATCAGGTTTTTGATGAGCATGTTAAGCGAGATGATGGCTCCACCTTTTTGTGGCACCGCAAACGCAAGTGTTGACAAGAAGAAACAGCTGCTCTTCAGAAATATCCTTACATGAAACAGGGCACATTGTTGGCAAAGGGAGGGAACAAACATATTTATTAGATAAACCAACACTGCTGTAGTGCTGTGAGTTTCTATTGACACTGCCTCATTTGACATGAATGTTATGTGTACTGTGAGTCAAGACTGCAGTACATTGACTCGTTGATCAGAAGTGCTGAGTTCAAGTCAGTTCAAGAGTATTTCCTGGGAAAGTGTAAATTCTGACCATTGAGTTGAGGACAAAACTTTAGATTTGACCAATTTACAATAATTTACAATCCATATCAAATTCGGAATGCAATATGTAGGCTTAGAGAAATGATTAACATTACTTTATATAATATATACTGTGGGGTTCAAAAGTCTGAGACCACATTGAAACCTGAAAATAAAGATGTGAGGTAAAATGAGAAATGTAAGAAATATTTAAGATTCTGTTTTTAGGTCATTCATCAATTAATGAAAGAGATATAATCTATGGACAGGATCTATGTGAAAAAAAACCCTTTTGACCACAAAAGCTAACAACCGTTTTCAAAGAGACAACATGGATTCTTCCTCCAGGGGGCGCATGGGGTATAGAAACCATCACACTGCAAAAATGTAGTTGTATAAACATATCAATGCCAAAGATTAATGATTGACATACAAGTTGAAATCCGACCAAAAACAATCTATCCAGTGCTTGGGGTCTATATGACCCCAATCGACTTTTCCGTAGTCAATAAACATGGCTCCCATCAGTTGCATACAATTTTGTCACTTTTTCTCCATTATCTATGGATCTATGGTCATATAGACCCCAAAAGATCAAGAATGTAAACAGGAAACTAGGGGCATATGAGGGTTAAAGTTCATCTTAACCAGATTGTTACCTTTTGCTTCTGTCCCGTTCGTTTGTTTTGTTGAACTGAAACCAGCGTACATTTGTGTATTTTGTATCACTATTCTCTCCCTTTCGTTTCATTCAAATACAAATGGTGCCATGTTAAAGGGATAGTTCAACCAAAAATGAAAATTCTGTCACAACTGACTCACCCTCATGTCGTTCAAAACCCGTAAGACTTTTGTTCACCTTCAGAACACAAATGAATATCTTTCTGATGAGAGCTTTCTGTCCCTCCATTGACAGCTACACAACTACCACTTTCAAGCCCCAGAAAGGCAGTAAAGGCATCATTAAACATAATCCATGTGACTCCAGAGGTTTAACCTCAATTTTACCAATTTATTTACAAAACATTAATCTCCAATGCGCGTTCAGGAGAGCCACAATGCATATGCGTGTTGTTGACATGAGATCGGATTTTGTTACGTGTGCACGCATAGGTGATTAATATTTTGTTAATAAAGAGGTAGGCTAAATTATAATTTTTCCCCTGTAGGCATTTTCATATATAGCATAAACCAGGCGTTCTCAACCCTGGTCCTCGAGGGCCACTTTCCTGCAGAGTTTAGCTCCAACCCTAATCAAACACACCTGAACCAGCTAATTAAGCTCTTCAGGATTATGAGAGAGCTACAGACAGGTGAGTTTGATCAAGGTTGGAGCTAAACTCTGCAGGAAAGTGGCCCTCGAGGACCAGGGTTGAGAATGCCTGGCATAAACTGATCATTTCATATATGTTTAGCATAAAATGATATTATTATTGTTTTAAACGAATAACCTGTAAAAAGGAAAGTAAATCTTAAATTTCATCTTAAAACATGTAGAGTCTTTGTAATTTCATCATTGTGAGACATTTAGTTTAGAAGTGTTGGTGTGTGTTTTTATTTTCAGTGCATTCACTGGCACTTTTCTGAGAAAAATCCAGGGGACTGTAATTGATGCTCTTTATTATGCTTTATTGTGATTTTAATTCATTTCATTGGAAGGAAAAGTACAGTACATCATTATATCATGCATTACCAGAAAGTGTAACAAATAAAAGTAAAAAATGCCCAGGATCCCCTTTGAGAGATAACAAAATGGATTTTGCTTAGAGTTAACCATAACCCTGGATCAAACCACAAAGAAAAAATTAAAAGTGCAATATTTGCCTAAATAACTTGAGCCAATAATGCACTGCAACAATCAGCTTGGATATATATTTTAAAATAGTTGTTTTCTTAGTGTATCAGATTGAGTCATGTTCAAAGCAGACATCAAGTAGGATCGTTTATCACATGATTATTTATGGTTTTTTACAATCAATTGAAGTGCATTTGCAGCTCTTTATGTACTTGTATGTATAAGGGATCTCTCTGTCATTGGCACACTTCAGAGTCACATTTTGATGGTTGTATTCATATTCCTGGCAGCAAGAACAGTTGCGCTTCATGATGTTCTCTTCCATTGAATACCTGTGCAGGTTTCCAAGAAAACACCAGTCATATGAGTGTAGCACAGCTGGATGTGAGTTTATCCTATTATACAGTATCCATGAATGCTAAGGTACACTTAAAAATTACTTCATGTTTATTACAAAGTCTTCAGAAAGGAAGTCTGACAAAATTTTATGCAAACTATGTCAGTATAGTTACTCTATATCTCTAGGACTTTATAATTAATCTTAGAATTGGAAAGGAAAAAAAAGAAAAATGTGTGTGATCAATAGGTGTGTAATGCTCTCACATTGATTTGGTGTCACAGTGGCCAGTGCAGGAAGTGACTTCTACTTTATCAATGGAAGTGCAATCATTGACTTGCAGAAGAGTGAGGTTCTTCTCAAGAACACAGTTGCTGGGTTCACCTGAGAGATAATGGAAGCAGGTAAGCTTGAGACTCAAGAACAGAACATGCATTGCATTTTAGGGCCTATTATGTTATTTTGTATTTACTTAACATCTGTTAAATGATCTGGATGTGAAAGGTGGACACAATTATTTCAACATAAAATAAATATTGTTTAAGTCAGGGTAAGTATAAAAATATCTTACAGATTTCGCAACATCCATCTATGTCAAATTGTATTGTTCCCTGTAAAGACACAAACAAATTAGAATAGAAAACGCTATTTAAACATTTCATTCACATGTTCATACTAAAAAGTATGTTTTCTTTAAAAAAAAAAATTTGAATCTAAGGTTCAAACAGTTAACACTGCCATCTAGAGAATTATTGTATTATATTGTCATCACCCTGTTTTACTTTCTTTCTTGTATGAAACACAAAAGCTGTTATTTATAAAGCTGGTCTTTTTAGTACAATGAAAGTAAATGTTGACCATGGCTGAAACTGACAACTGAAATGTAGGTCTTTTCCTCACACACTATAAAGAAGAATTAGAATAAAGCACACAAGTTGTATGATTTTTTTTTAAATCAGTCATGCTAAGGAGCCCCGCAAATGATATGTGGGGAAGAAAAAAATAATTATATATATGTTACCCTGGACCACAAAACCAGTCACAAGTCGCACGGGTATATTTGTGGCAATAGCCAATAATACATTGTATGGGTCAAAATTATCGCTTTTTCTTTTATGCCAAAAATCATTAGGATATTAAGTAAAGATCATGTTCCATGAAGATATTTTGTAAATTTCTTACCGTAAAGATATAAAACATTTATTTTTGTGAGTGGATGCAGCACGATCGCGAACATAAATGGACGACTTTAAAGGTGATTTTCTCAATGTTTTGATGTTTTTGCACCCTCAGATTCCAGAATTTCAAATAGTTGTATCTCGGCCAAATATTGTCCTATCCTAACAAACCATACACCAATGGAAAGATTATTTATTCAGCTTTCAGATGATGTATAAATCTCAATTTCAAAAAATGTACACATGTGACTGGTTTTGTGGTCCAGGGTCACATATGTAAAAAAAAATATACACATTTTCCAATTTCCAATTTCCGAGTTCTGTTTGGGTTACATCTTGGGTTGGTGACAGAGCTCTGACATTCCCGGTTTGTCATGTGTTTGTGTATAGTCTGGTTTGTTGTGAGCACATGGCTTGTCATGCATTTCCTTGTGCCATGTGCTCTCCTGTCAATTGTCTAGCGGGGGGCTACCCATCTTGTTACCTGATTACTGATTAATTTGCCCCACCTGCCTTCCTCATTACCCTCTTTTGTTGCTTCCCTATTTAGTCTCCCTGTGTTTGCAGTCCTGGGCTGGTTTGTTGTCTATGTTCCCTCATGTTTCCTGTTTGATGCCAGAGGCCAGTCTTGTTTTTCCCCGCGGGGAGTTTTTGTTTGTAGTGTTTTATTTCTTTTGTTAATAAATACCCATTTGTTTTCAGCACTTGAGTCCTCGCTCCTTTCACCAACCCAGTCCGTGACATATATCGTGGCCATGAGTTAAGAAATTGTTTCCACAATTTAATTTATCCCCTCGTTTTAGTAAATCATGGACATGTTAAATTAATTTGTTCCCTCATTTTGATTTAAATAAAACTAGGGAACAAATTATTACAACGTTCCCTCGATTTACTAAATCGTGGCCACAAACAAGTAAAACATGCTGACGTATTAGTAAGTTGTGGGAACACGTTGTTAATTAGTGGCCATGATATGCATATATACTTTTTTTTCCCACGTCATGTACAGGGCTCCCCTGATTTTATGACAGAATGTTCCCCTCTTTGATATACTAAACAAACCAAACTGCAACTATTGTTTTGCTAAATTAGGTGTGTCTCTTAGACTGTGTTAATTGTTTTGAGAGCATTGACCTTAGTCTGGAGAAATGTGAAAAAGAAAGTTAAGAAAAACAATGATCTTGTACTTCAAAACCACACATCCAAACTTAAGCACTAGCAGAAAGCAACAGTTAACACAAAAGACAAGCTTACAGGCACACAGTCCTCTGGATTAAAGTCTGGGCATTTTTTAATGCTCTCCACAATCACAAACGAGCCATTCACATTATTGCAGGTACCAGTCGTACATTTGAACTTGTACCCCTCTCGATCCTAAACAAAAATAGACAGAGGCTAAATGAGGATGTATACTTATACTGTATACTATACTTTATCTGATGAACTGAAAGAATGAAGAAAACATTGAGAATGTTTTACACTGTACCTGGAGAGTATGTCTGGTGTTGTCTGGTGCATCATAAATACAGCATTTTTGTTGACATAATCCACAGCACTCTCCTTCTTTTTTCACATATTCATAGCACTTTAAGTGTAAAAAACAAGTTTATAGTTTAATAATGTCATAGTTTTCTTTTTTCTTAAGAAGATTGTTGTGCTTCCAGCCCCTGTTCTTAGGAATCAATTGTCTATGAATACGATATAATGGCTCATGCTGTGTTTGCTGTTGTGTGCTGGTGAACAAATCTAAATCTCCACTTTAGAATTAATTCAGAAACAACATATTGCATCAGAAAGTGACAGTCATACAAAATATATAGAAAATAAGTGTGTCATGTGGATTTCAATTCTACTTACAGGACCACAGTCACTTTGGCTCAAGTAACAGCACTTCTCAGAGCTCCTGTCAGTCATAAGCGAGCCATTGATTTCACGACAGGTTACATTTTCACATTTGTAACTGTGGACTTCACCAATCTAACAAAAGACAGACTCCATGAAGACTGAAGAACGAGAGTAGATTGAATGAAGAAAAGTTTGAGAATGTTTTTAAAAGTACCTTGAGAGTATGAGTGGTGTTGTCTGGTGCAACATAAACACAGGTATATTGTGTACATGATCCACAACACTCTCCTTCTTTTTTCTCATATTTAAACCCCTTGGAGTAAAAAACAAAGGCACCTTTTACTGGATTTTCAAATTAGAGACTTTAAGCATTACTGAGGAAAAATAAGAGAAATATCAGTAGCAACAGCCAAAGTACATACAGAACAAGTGTGGATTTAGAGATTCTACTTACAGGAGCACAGGCACTTTGACTCGAGTAAGAGCACTTCTCAGATATTCTGTCAATCATAAACGAGCCATTGATTTCATGACAGGTAAGTTTTTCACATGTGTAACTGTGGACTTCTCCAATCTAACAAAAGACAAATAAACACCATGAAGATTGAAGAACAGAATAGATTAAATGTCTGCTGAACTGAAAGAATGAAGAAAAGTCTGAAAATGTTTTTAAATGTACCTCGAGAGTCTGTCTGGTGTTGTTTGGTGCATCATAAACACAGGCCACTTGTGTACATTCTCCACAGCACTGTCCAGCTTTTTTCTCATATTTAAACCCCTTGGAGTGAAAAACAAACAATTTTATACAGACTTTTTAACCAGTACTGAGGAGTAAAAGGTGATGTTAAAAAGAAGATGATCAGATAAGAAACCGAGAGAAATATAAAAATAAACTATGAAAGCAACGGCCAAAGTAGAAACAGAACAAGTGTAGATTTAGAGATTCTACTTACAGGATCACAGACACGGGAACCGCATTCTGTGATGTTCTTCTTAATCCCAATCGAGCCATTAATTTTATAGCAAGTAACAGTTTCACATTCTTGAGTGTGGACTTCTCCAACCTGACAAAAGACAGATAGACTCCATTGAAGAACAGAACAGACTGATCAAGTAAAAACAATTTTAACAAATACAAAAACTTAATTTTAATGCATTCACTTAATTAAGCCAGTCTTCCATCTATAATAGCTCATTGATATTAAATGAACCCAGCTCACCTTATACTCAGTGTTATTGTACACACAGACGTCTTTAGGCACTGAACAGAAAAAAAAAAAACAATTTTGGGAATTGCTTATAGAAAAAAAAAATCACCCAAAAATGGAAATTCTGATATCATTTACTCACTCTCATATCATCCCAAAACCCATATAACATTCATTCTTTCATGGAACACAGAAGAAGAAAGACAACTCACAGTCATACGGGTTTGGAATATTATGAGGACAAGTAACTGATGAGAGAAAATTTGAGACTTACCACAGGGTGGACAGCAACTGTCTTCAGTTCTATTTGATGCTAACTCGTATCCCAAATCACATTTCTTCTCAAGACACTTCTCAAAATCACAAACTGAATGGGTGAAGAATATTTATATTAATATTGTTGAATGTATTGAATCATTTTTATGTGTTCATGGCTGTTATTAGGTCAAAGTGGAAGAAACATCAAGTGGTTAAATGCTTATTTGATGTCTATGACAACACCAGCAGGTTCAAACAATGTGAAGGAAGGAGCTTTTATTATGTACTGCTGTACACCCAAACGGTGTACAACAATCATGTCAGAGGGTCTCTTCTCACCCATCACCTGTGTGCAGCACACAGTGCAACAACACCAGTATGCTCAACACACACCAGCTATAGGTCGAGAAGAGAGAGTGATAGAGCCAGTTCAATGGATGGGGATTATTATTATTATTATTATTATTATTATTATTATAGGACATGATTGATAAGGGCCAATGGAAGGAATTTGGCCAGGACACCAGAGTACACCTCTACTCTTTACGAGAAATGCCAGGGTAGTTTTAATGACCACAGAGACTCAGGTCCTCGGTTTAACATCTCATCATAAGGACAGTGCCTGTTTTACAGTATAGTGTCCCCATCACTATACTGGGGCTTTAGGACCCACACAGAAGTTATATTAATGTTGTGAGCACCCCCTGTCGGCCTTACTAACACCTCTTTCAGCAGTTACCTAGCTTTCCCAGAAGGTCTCCCATCCAGGTACAGACCAGATATGGCTGCAGCGCACCAGGGGCCGGTTTCACAAAGACAGACTTTGACTATGGCTTAGATATAGTAGATAGTCAGACTTCAGATAGACATCTAAATCAGACCGTTGCACAAAGCACTTAAGACTCTGACTATCTTAAGTAGGACTACACTGCAATGCATTCTGGGTAAAATAAGACACTTTTCAAAACAAAAAACATGACAGATCGAGTAAGTGCATTCAACCGCTCAGTGCAGTTTACCCCAGCGGAAAATATGTGTTTGTTGGAGGAGTATAACAGTTACAAGGACATTTTGCTTGGGAAATTTAGCGGAGAATGTAGTAACAAGAAGAAATGTTTAAATTATGAGCCATTTTCCCTTTTCTTTTGGCTGTTTGTAATGTAACTGATTGTTATTGCTGGTTGCCAAGGTAACATAGAGTCTTAGACCTAAGTTAGCCTGGGGGTAAGGTGTCTAATTTTTTGGGTCTAAATTAAGTCAGTCTTTATTTTTGTGAAACAGTCAAACTTGCATTAGACTATGAGCAAATTTTAGACTTGTCTAACACTATAGACTGGTCTTAAATAGCTTTGTGAAACCGGCCCCAGGTGAGACATTTGTTTAATTTGAAATGTCTTTTAAGTGCTTGTGTGTTTTGAATTCCCTGTTGTTCTTGCCCATGCACCATGTGAGCAATTACAAACAACTTTTACTGTATTCATTGAAACTGCTGCTCAAAAGATTCTCAGCAGTGACTATGTACATTTATATGTCTGTCAAACTCATTTTTTAAATCTTGAATCAAGAGGAAACCCTATATCAGCTGTCTTTGACTCTTGATCAATCCTTGATAACTCACCACAAGTTGGACAGCAGTTTTTAACTATACTTTTGTATCCGTCAGCACAGGTCTCCGTAGTTGGACACTTTAAAGGCTCTTTCAAAAGCGTGCCATAAGGACTGCAATTATGGATCTCACACTCATTTGTCCATGTCTCCCCAGGCTGTAGGAGAAGATATAGTTGATAGTTAGTTTTGGTAATTTTAGTTAGTTGTGATTACAAATTATTTTGAAAATGTGTGACTTCTCTGACTAAAATGAGTTGAGATGCTGCAAGTTTGGTCATACGCAGGGGTAGGGCCACAGCTAACAGGGCTGTTGGTAAGGGGGGGAATGGGGGGAATGAGGGCCCTGGACAATGATTTCAGCCAAAAGGTTCTGAAGCAATAAACAGTACCAGGAGCCTGGAAACTCTAGCAACGGCCAGACAGCTAAGATGTTTAAGACCATGTACTGCTGTCTCAATTGTTTCTTTGTGCAAGGCACAAGTGACATACCTTTCTAGGTAATCCATTAGAGTCAATGCAATCTACATAGATAAAAACAACAACACAATCAAAAATATGACATAAAGGTGCATTAAACTAGCAAACAGAGAAAGTAAACGAAGTAACACTTCTTACCGCAATAAGTTGTACACAGATTTGATGTCATATTAACCCGATATTGGCCATCAGGACAGTAACAACCTTCTGTTACAGTCTGGTTACAATCTTTGCATTCATTGTCCCCATACATAGCATTGTACCTAGTTGAAAAGTACAATAGAAGTAGAAATTTGTAAGATAAATACCAGAGCATTCAGTATTATAATTATAATACAACAATAGTAGTATAATACAAATACAATTATAATAGATATAGACTGATAAGGATTATTACGATGTACTGCAGGATTTTTCCACTTTAGGTCCACATGCCTTGTAGACTTTGTTACTGGGGCAATTGTATTCTGTTACAGAAATCAATGACAAGATTCATGACCCTTTCAGATACAGTATTGTAGTATCATGAATTACAACAGTGAAAATACAATCAATCATATACACACACATTATACACGTTAATGCTACTACAATCGTGAGTGCATTTGTGAGTTTACCACATAGCCCTTTGAGGGTAGGGGAGCTTCTCCAGTCCACACAGATAGACGTCTGGCCACAAAGCTGTGCATAGGCCTCCACACTGGCACAGGCAGCAGACTCATTTTTCAATCTGAGTACATCATATTTACATGCCTCATAATAGCCCTGATAGGGAACGCCATTGTGGCAGCTGTTAAACACACTGTGGACAGAATGCAAAATTGTGGGCCCCAAATAAATTACATTTCACTTATTTTAATAGAGTATAACTAAAAAAACATGTGAATTGTATTAACATCATGATTTAATTCTGTTTAATAACGCTTTTAATAGAAAACTTTGTTACAAACAACTCTGTTTGTCCTTTGCCTTACTTGCTCTTGATGACTTCACAGACAGTTGTAGGTGGTCCTGGAGTAGGAGTATGTGGTCCTGGAGGAGGAGGAGGTGGAGGTAATTTACATCCTGGGGGGACCATCCAAAACTGTGCCGCGTGCTCACATGATTGGTCGATTGTTCCATTAGGAAGTCTGCAGTCATCTGTGGTGCTGTTGTCACAAAACCCTACAGAATATCAACAGAATTTCAGAAAATGAATGAACAGAACCACAAGCCAAACTGTGTACCATGATGGGGAATTTTCAGCTGCAATAAATCAGGATGGAGAAGGAACTTCACTGACCAATTGAACAACAACTATATTCAGGTAGAGTCTAAATTTAGCTACTCTTTTAAGAAAACAGTTTTTGCTTTATTTTTACAACTTTATGCTTCACTTGAGACATGTCGAGCTTCGGTGATAAATAAAGTCTTTCATTATACAACTAGATCTGTACTCACCACATTGTCCCCGAGTATTATGATGGAAGTAGGAGAATGGGAGTTTGATTAGGATCTTCATATAACTGACTGTAATTAAAGTTTTGATTTCTGAGATGTTAAGAGTCGTTTCCATGCCAGTAGTGGTGATGATGATGCTATTGTTTATGTATGTTGGCTTCTTTATTACATCATCAACATAGACCTAAGGGAAATATTTATGATGAAAGTTGTAATACTGTGTATTACATGAATTTGTTGTAGAGCAGTATTGCAGCATAAACTCATATTAGCATGGAAAAATGTCTTTCTTTGTGTTGATTGTGTTTTAAGGAGGTTTTTAATTCTAGGTCAGCATTCTGAGCGGGTTTTGTGAGGGGAAAACATCAGCATGGGGAATCTAAATTAAGGGGGAACGGTCAGAAAGAAAATCATTGTAAGAAGAGAGCAGGTGTACAAGTGAAATTCAGCGTGAGTGGGATACTAAAAACTTGCAGGAGTGGGTGGGAGTGAGATTAAACAATCTTGTGCAGACCTAGTTTTAAACAGTTGGCATGTTTTTTCAAGAGACTGAGTTTTTGTAAACAATTTTTTTTTAATAAACTTACTTTGACCACTTTACTATTGTCACTTGTCAGCTTGATTTTGTAGGATTTGTAATACACAAGCACATACTCAGGGCAAGCAAGATCAGTATCACAATAATAGTTTTTAATATGGACACTGATATTATGTCTTGGGATGATTTCTTCGAACAAAACATAAGTGCAGTTTCCTTGAAAAGCATAATATTGTCCATCAAAAGTTCTATAATGAGGGTCACCCCAGGAACCGCATACACCTGTTGGAGAATAAAACAGAGATAAATATAATGCACTGCCAAAACAACATCATTTTTGATAGCACCTTTAAGATCAATTTGAACAAAATGTAAAAACTTTTTTTTTAAATATTTATATAATTTAAACTCACATTCACACTCATTCTGATAGCAGCAGCCGTTTTTATAATACGCCTTCACAGGATAAAGTCCATTAACACATGAAGGTGAAATTCTTGGCTCACATTGTACAGGTTCTGTTACGACTTTTCCATCTTTGCATGTTTTGATAGTGCATTCATTTGTCTATTATAAATAAAAGAGTTCAAAAATATTGATGAGCAAAGGTTAATAAAACAGGGTCAAAATGAATTTCCGGTCTTTTGACCTACAGAAGAAAGTAACAAAGTAACCATACACTGAAATAATAAACATAAATAGTTTGTGAGGACTGTTTTTAGTCTCTCTTATTACCGTGTGGTTGTCGAATTGAATCTGTTGTACAATATCACAAGAAGAGTTGCAATAAGTAGTGTAGCATTCATTCTGTTGACCATGGATTGCTGACCCTGTAATTACAGTAAAGGGTTTGCAGAGGAGGCAAAAAAATAACAACTTAAACTTCAAAACTGTTTAAAAATCATGTGAACTTCAGTGTGATTTAAAAAGCAACTTTACATGGACTACACCTACAAAATAAAATAAAAATCGCCATAAAATCAGTACTTACCTGGTGGGTATTTTGTATTTCCAAATGTGCAGTAACATGTGGTTGTTGTTGTTGTTGCAGTAGTAGGTGTTGTGGGAGTTTTGGTTGTGACTGTTGTAGTTGTAGATGTTTCCGGTGTTGTAGATGGTGGTGCAACAGTAGTAGTGCTAGTTGGTATTGTAGGAGTTGTGGTTGTAGTGGTTGTAGAGGTAGCAGTGGATGTTTCCAGTGTTGTAGATGGTGGTGTTACAGTAGTAGTGGAAGTAGATATTGTAGAAGTAGTGGTTATGACTGTAGTAGCTGTAGATGATGGTGTTTCAGTAGTAGTGGTAGTAGATATTGTAGGAGTAGTGGTTGTGACTGTAGTAGTTGTATAGGTAACAGTAGATGTTTCTGTTGTTGTAGATGGTGGTGTTACAGTAGTAGTGGTAGTAGATATTGTAGGAGTTGTGGTCGTCACTGTAGTGGTTGTAGAGGTAGCGGTAGCGGTAGCGGTAGACGTTTCCGGTGTTGTAGATGATGGTGTTTCAGTAGTAGTGGTAGTAGATATTGTAGGAGTTGTGGTTGTCACTGTAGTAGTTGTAGATGATGGTGTTACAGTAGTAGTGGTAGTAGATATTGTAGGAGTAGTGGTTGTGACTGTAGTAGTTGTATAGGTAACAGTAGATGTTTCTGTTGTTGTAGATGGTGGTGTTACAGTAGTAGTGGTAGTAGATATTGTAGGAGTTGTGGTCGTCACTGTAGTGGTTGTAGAGGTAGCGGTAGCGGTAGCGGTAGATGTTTCCGGTGTTGTAGATGGTGGTGTTACAGTAGTAGTGGTAGTAGATATTGTAGGAGTTGTGGTTGACACTGTAGTAGTTGTAGAGGTAACAGTAGATGTTTCCGGTGTTGTAGATGGTGGTATTACAGTAGATGTGGGAGTTTTAGTGGATGACACAGTAATATTTTCTATTTTTTTGCAACATACACGTATTAGATGATTATGGCAAAATGTATACGAATTTTCGATGTTTGAACATAATAGTCCAAAAGTTGTATTGCACCAAACAACTTGATTGTGATTCCAGTCCTCGCCTGTGAAGTATGTTTTGCCATACTCTGTCATGCATTCAATATCGTCTGGTGTCTCACAGGATATTTTACCCTGTTTCCACAATTCACTGATGGATTCGATTTCCTTTCCTTGGCTATCTGTCGTGGGTTTGCTGTTGTCAAACCAATCTGACCAATATCCCTTCTCACACTTAGGTGGTGGAGGCGTAGTAGTAAATGGTGTTTCTGTTGTTGTAGATGGTGGTGTTACAGTAGTAGTGGTAGTAGGTATTGTAGGAGTTGTGGTTGTTACTGTAGTGGTTGTAGATGATGGTGTTACATTAGTAGTGGTAGTAGATATTGTAGGAGTTGTGGTTGACACTGTAGTAGTTGTAGAGGTAACAGTAGATGTTTCCGGTGTTGTAGATGGTGGTGTTACAGTAGATGTGGGAGTTTTAGTGGATGACACAGTAATATTTTCTATTTTTTTGCAACATACACGTATTAGATGATTATGGCAAAATGTATACGAATTTTCGATGTTTGAACATAATAGTCCAAAAGTTGTATTGCACCAAACAACTTGATTGTGATTCCAGTCCTCGCCTGTGAAGTATGTTTTGCCATACTCTGTCATGCATTCAATATCGTCTGGTGTCTCACAGGATATTTTACCCTGTTTCCACAATTCACTGATGGATTCGATTTCCTTTCCTTGGCTATCTGTCGTGGGTTTGCTGTTGTCAAACCAATCTGACCAATATCCCTTCTCACACTTAGGTGGTGGAGGCGTAGTAGTAAATGGTGTTTCTGTTGTTGTAGATGGTGGTGTTACAGTAGTAGTGGTAGTAGATATTGTAGGAGTTGTGGTTGTCACTGTAGTAGTTGTAGATGATGGTGTTACAGTAGTAGTGGAAGTAGATATTGTAGGAGTTGTGGTTGACACTGTAGTGGTTGTATAGGTAGCGGTAGATGTTTCCGGTGTTGTAGATGATGGTGTTCCAGTAGTAGTGGAAGTAGATATTGTAGGAGTAGTGGTTGTGACTGTAGTAGTTGTATAGGTAGTGGTAGATGTTTCCGGTGTTGTAGATGGTGGTGTTACAGTAGTAGTGGTAGTAGGTATTGTAGGAGTTGTAGTTGACACTGTTGTAGATGGTGGTGTTACAGTAGTAGTGGAAGTAGGTATTGTAGGAGTTGTGGTTGTTACTGTAGTGGTTGTAGATGATGGTGTTACAGTAGTAGTGGTAGTAGATATTGTAGGAGTTGTGGTTGACACTGTAGTAGTTGTAGAGGTAACAGTAGATGTTTCCGGTGTTGTAGATGGTGGTGTTACAGTAGATGTGGGAGTTTTAGTGGATGACACAGTAATATTTTCTATTTTTTTGCAACATACACGTATTAGATGATTATGGCAAAATGTATACGAATTTTCGATGTTTGAACATAATAGTCCAAAAGTTGTATTGCACCAAACAACTTGATTGTGATTCCAGTCCTCGCCTGTGAAGTATGTTTTGCCATACTCTGTCATGCATTCAATATCGTCTGGTGTCTCACAGGATATTTTACCCTGTTTCCACAATTCACTGATGGATTCGATTTCCTTTCCTTGGCTATCTGTCGTGGGTTTGCTGTTGTCAAACCAATCTGACCAATATCCCTTCTCACACTTAGGTGGTGGAGGCGTAGTAGTAAATGGTGTTTCTGTTGTTGTAGATGGTGGTGTTACAGTAGTAGTGGTAGTAGGTATTGTAGGAGTTGTGGTTGTTACTGTAGTGGTTGTAGATGATGGTGTTACAGTAGTAGTGGTAGTAGATATTGTAGGAGTTGTGGTTGACACTGTAGTAGTTGTAGAGGTAACAGTAGATGTTTCCGGTGTTGTATATGGTGGTGTTACAGTAGATGTGGGAGGTTTAGTGGATGACACAGTAATATTTTCTATTTTTTTGCAACATACACGTATTAGATGATTATGGCAAAATGTATACGAATTTTCGATGTTTGAACATAATAGTCCAAAAGTTGTATTGCACCAAACAACTTGATTGTGATTCCAGTCCTCGCCTGTGAAGTATGTTTTGCCATACTCTGTCATGCATTCAATATCGTCTGGTGTCTCACAGGATATTTTACCCTGTTTCCACAATTCACTGATGGATTCGATTTCCTTTCCTTGGCTATCTGTCGTGGGTTTGCTGTTGTCAAACCAATCTGACCAATATCCCTTCTCACACTTAGGTGGTGGAGGCGTAGTAGTAAATGGTGTTTCTGTTGTTGTAGATGGTGGTGTTACAGTAGTAGTGGTAGTAGATATTGTAGGAGTTGTGGTTGTCACTGTAGTAGTTGTAGATGATGGTGTTACAGTAGTAGTGGAAGTAGATATTGTAGGAGTTGTGGTTGACACTGTAGTGGTTGTATAGGTAGCGGTAGATGTTTCCGGTGTTGTAGATGATGGTGTTCCAGTAGTAGTGGAAGTAGATATTGTAGGAGTAGTGGTTGTGACTGTAGTAGTTGTATAGGTAGTGGTAGATGTTTCCGGTGTTGTAGATGGTGGTGTTACAGTAGTAGTGGTAGTAGGTATTGTAGGAGTTGTAGTTGACACTGTTGTAGATGGTGGTGTTACAGTAGTAGTGGAAGTAGGTATTGTAGGAGTTGTGGTTGTTACTGTAGTGGTTGTAGATGATGGTGTTACAGTAGTAGTGGTAGTAGATATTGTAGGAGTTGTGGTTGACACTGTAGTAGTTGTAGAGGTAACAGTAGATGTTTCCGGTGTTGTAGATGGTGGTGTTACAGTAGATGTGGGAGTTTTAGTGGATGACACAGTAATATTTTCTATTTTTTTGCAACATACACGTATTAGATGATTATGGCAAAATGTATACGAATTTTCGATGTTTGAACATAATAGTCCAAAAGTTGTATTGCACCAAACAACTTGATTGTGATTCCAGTCCTCGCCTGTGAAGTATGTTTTGCCATACTCTGTCATGCATTCAATATCGTCTGGTGTCTCACAGGATATTTTACCCTGTTTCCACAATTCACTGATGGATTCGATTTCCTTTCCTTGGCTATCTGTCGTGGGTTTGCTGTTGTCAAACCAATCTGACCAATATCCCTTCTCACACTTAGGTGGTGGAGGCGTAGTAGAAAATGGTGTTTCTGTTGTTGTAGATGGTGGTGTTACAGGATTAGTGGTAATAGGTATTGTACGAGTTGTGGTTGTTACTGTAGTAGTTGTAGATGGTGGTGTTACAGTAGTAGTGGTAGTAGATATTGTAGGAGTTGTGGTTGACACTGTAGTAGTTGTAGAGGTAACAGTAGATGTTTCCGGTGTTGTAGATGGTGGTGTTGCAGTAGATGTGGGAGTTTTAGTGGATGACACAGTAATATTTTCTATTGTTTTGCAACATACACGTATTAGATGATTATGGCAAAATGTATACGAATTTTCGATGTTTGAACATAATAGTCCAAAAGTTGTATTGCACCAAACAACTTGATTGTGATTCCAGTCCTCGCCTGTGAAGTATGTTTTGCCATACTCTGTCATGCATTCAATATCGTCTGGTGTCTCACAGGATATTTTACCCTGTTTCCACAATTCACTGATGGATTCGATTTCCTTTCCTTGGCTATCTGTCGTGGGTTTGCTGTTGTCAAACCAATCTGACCAATATCCCTTCTCACACTTAGGTGGTTGAGGCGTAGTAGTAAATGGTGTTTCTGTTGTTGTAGATGGTGGTGTTACAGTAGTAGTGGTAGTAGGTATTGTAGGAGTTGTGGTTGTTACTGTAGTAGTTGTAGATGGTGGTGTTACAGTAGTAGTAGTAGTAGTAGTAGGTATTGTTACAGTGGTTGTTGTAGTAATGTTTTGGGTACAATTAAGTAATAAAGTAATAAAGCTTATTTCTCCATTTTCCCTACATACAGCTTTGGAACATGTATCATTCCCGTATGTGGTGTTGTACATTGTTGATCCAGCAGGAAATGTATCATTGTTATAGGAACAGTTACATTGTTTAACACAAGTCATGGTTTCATCCAATAGATATGGAGTGTCAGGAGGGCACTGAGGAAAACATCCTGGGTAAATAATTAAAATATAGAAAGAAGAGACAAAGAAACTGGTTATCATTCACCTTGTCTGTACATCACCAGTGCAAAATATGGGCAAGAAATCCCATTTTGATTAATTATGTTTTGGTGTGTAATGTTAAAATTATGGAAATATGATTGGTGTAACATTTTTCTCATGAAATTAAGGTCAACCACTGAATCTTGCGCTTAGAGTTATGTCAAATGGTAAATGTAAATAAATACACAAATAGGGTCCTTAAAATACAATACAATATTTTGATGTTAACAAGTTAAACTTCAGCAAATTCATCTTTTTCAGCCTTCATGAAGTCTACAAGCTTTGGGACAGTCTACAAAAATTGTCTACAAAGATTACGCCTAACCTTCAAGGAGAGGAATTTGATCAGAGCAAGTTCCTGAGGGGTTTTTGCAGGTTTTCTGGCAGGGTGGTTCACAGGTTTTATAGTGCCACTCACATTCCCCCGGAGGGTTGTAGTAGTCACAGAATAAAGCTGCATGAACAACCACTTTGGTCAGTACAATGAAAGCATTTATAGTAGAAGAGAAATCATAGAAGTTTATTTAAATTTGTAGTACAGTACATTAAACAAACACTTACATATAATGTGTTGTTGATATTTAAAAGTAAAATATTTGCGGACATTTTAGAAATATCAGGACTCACGGCATATGCTTGGGCTCCGCCATGCCACACAAGCTCCTTTTTTACGGCATTCAGCAGCATAAGCTTCCACTGCAGTACAGAAACAGTCACAGTCACCTCCGCTGTCACATGCACAGGTGTCTGTTTTGCAGTCTTCATAATATTGGTTAGAGTCCACCTAGGAACAGAGAGACAGAACATTTCACAGCTTCTATCATATTCCTCTTAATGTCAGAACTTAAAATATTTTTACTTTATTTTCTTCCCCATAGTTACTGTTAGTATATATACTGTATTAAGTTGAATTAACTTACAATAAGTTAAACTTAAAAAGTCAGTGACTTTTTCTGTATGACCGGTAATTGGAATGAGTAAATTATTAAATTTTCCCTTTTGGTTAAACTATCGCTTTAAAAAAATTAAAAAAGTTTATTTATTTCCATAATTCCATTCAAAACGTTAAACTTCCATAGATTATAGATTCAGGGCCCACAACTTAAACGATTTTAAGTATTTACTTGTTTATTTGTACATAATTTGGGCTTCCAGCTCATAAAACCCATGAAAACAGGATTTCAAAAAATTTGAATATTACATGAAATCACACAGTAATTACACAGTGATACCATGGTCATTGAACCAGGTTTTGGTTATTCTGGCAGTGTGGGCAGGAGCAAATCCTGCTGGAAAATAAAGAAAGCATGAAGTGCTCTGAAAATGTCCTGGTAGACGGCTGCGTTGACTCTGGATTTAATAAAGCACAGTGGACCAAAGTCCTCTTTTCTGATGAGAGCAAATTTTGCATCTCATTTGGAAACCAAGGTCCCAGAGTCTGGAGGAAGAATGGAGAGGCACACAATCCAAGATGCTTGAAGTCCAGTGTGAAGTTTCCACAGTCTGTGTTGGTTTAGGGAGCCATGTCATCGGCTGGTGTTGGTCCACTGTGCTGTCCACTCAACGCATCCGTCTACCAGGACATTTTCAGAGCACTTCATGCTTCCTTCAGCAGACAAGCTTTATGGAGATGCTGACTTCATTTTCCAGCAGGATTTGCACCTGCCCACACTGCCAAAAGAACCAAAACCTGGTTCAATGACCATGGTATCACTGTGTAATTACTGTGTGATTTCATGTAATATTCCAATTTTTTGAAATCCTGTTTTCGTGGGTTTATGAGCTGGAAGCCCAAATTATGTACAAATAAACAACTAAATACTTGAAATCGTTTAATTCGCCTCTAGTGTCACCAAACAGTATTGTAAAAATATGGATTTTAAATAGGTTCCCCAAAAACTGTCTGCCATTGGTCAGTTCAAAATTAAAAAAAAATTACACATTACAAGTAACAACTGTACAAAATTGTTTATACTATTACTTACAAGAGAATGGCAATCTTCAAAGACATTACTTCTTATGATGCTACATCGTTTTTCAGCCCAGACACTCCGATGTGAATGCTCTGTACAAAGGTCTGTCACGTTTGTCACATCTGGGCAGCTGAGATCCACCTTCCAGCTATTACCAAATCCCTCTGAATCTGTCACCACTTCTCCATTGCGCTTCATAAAGTCATTGTTCGCATTGCCATCAAAGTTTCCACACAGTCCACACACCTTGCCCTGTCATAGAGATCATGTGAATGTTTCGGTGAGTATAGTTGAACAAAGGGTAGAGTATTATTATGTTTGAGTCTGAATGGCTGTACCTTTAAGGAATACATACCTTTAATTTAGGATTGAGTTGGAGCATTACACTTGTTTTATTGTCCCAGATTAAGTTGAAAAGATCTTTGACCTCTGTGACAATATATATCCCCGCAGAATGGATTTCATATTCGTAATCAGTGTCATTGCTTTTAATAATTTTGACTCCATCCTCTGAGAAATGTATCTCATTGATCTAAATTTGGAATTGCAAGAAAAATAAATATTATATTCATCATTGTTAAAATAAGAAAAATTCGAGAAGTGTAGAAGCCGATTGGGCATTGAAACCGCATGTGATAGTTGCAGGTGTGCGAGTACCAGCGTGCAGCAGAGGGATCTTTGTTTGCAAAGTGGATGCTCTATTCCTACCCAAGTTGGTGTTCCTGCTTATAAAACCAAAGAAGAAAGATCGCTAAAATCTGCAGAGATATACCCAACGAGCTTGGAGTAAATTGTGTGCTGAGTTCAAGGACAGCAGTGAAAAGCCACAATGTGTTCATCAACTTTGACCATTTTCACACAGCAGCAGAATCAGTTGTCTGTCCTGTATTTAAGTCCTTAATATGGTTACGTTCACACACAATATGATTCTTTTACGGGACTGACAACCGAATTTTATAGCCAAGCTCACATCCATACATTTTCAGGATTCACAACAGCATTGCCGGAAAACTTGCGCTGTGTGAACAGAACCGGACTGGAATAATTGTCTGTCACGAAACTTTTCAAGAAAATGACATCTATGAAAAGTTTCAGTCTGGATTCAGGCCGCACCATAGCACTGAAACTGCGCTCGTTAAAATCACAAATGATTTACTTTTAGCTTCTGACCAAGGCTGTATCTCAATACTAGTTTTACTTGATCTTTGTGCTGCGTTCGATACTATAGATCACACAATACTCTTAGATCGACTACAAAATTATACTGGTGTTCAAGGACAAGCATTAAAGGGATAGTTTTGATATTAATTAATTTTGATATTTTTAGGTCAAACCGTTCTTGTCTGTCAGTCATATAATGCAGGTCTATGGTCACTGTCTCAAAACACAAGCACAAAGTCCAAATTAAAATAATTCCCCATCGTCCAAATTAAACAATTCCCCATCGTAAGTACACATTGATGGCCTAAGATACGAAACGAGCGGTTTGTGTGAGAAAATGAACAGTATTTATATCGTTGTTATCTCTTGAAAACAGCACACGTCCAAATGATCTGACGGCGCGGGCGGGTATAGATATATACATAGATGTCGCCTTGGCTACGGTTTCGTTCCAATGAACTGCAGTAGCCAAGGCGACATCTATGTATATATCTATACCCGCCCGCGCCGTCAGATCATTTGGACGTGTGCTGTTTTCAAGAGATAACAACGATATAAATACTGTTCATTTTCTCACACAAACCGCTCGTTTCGTGTCTTAGGCCATCAATGTGTACTTACGATGGGGAATTGTTTCATTTGGACGATGGGGAAATGTTTTAATTTGGACAAAGCATGCTCTTTGAGACAGTGACCATCGACCTGCATTATATGATTGACAGACAAGAACGGTTTGACCTAAAAATATCAAAATTGAAACTACTGCGGAAACAAAGACACCTACATCTTGGATGCCCTTGAGGTAAGCTAAAACATATCAAAAATTAATTTCAAAGTGAACTATCCCTTTAAGCTGATTCAAATCATACCTATCTGACCGCTACCATTTTGTCTATTTAAATGGAGAAAAATCGATCATAACTTCAGTAAACTATGGAGTGCCGCAGGGATCTGTGTTGGGCCCTCTATTATTCTCAATATTTATGATGCCACTTGGAAATATTATAAGGAAACATGGAATTAGTTTCCATTGTTATGCTGATGACACTCAAATATATATTTCATCACGGCCGGATGAAAACGCTAAATTATCCAAATTGACAGAGTGTGTTAAAGATATAAAAGATTGGATGACGCGTAATTTTCTTTTATTAAATCCAGACAAGACAGAGGTACTACTTATCAGTTCAAAGAAACCGCCCACAAAACCTCTCACAATACAACTTTAACATATGATGTCCTGTTACTTTATCCTCTACAGTAAAAGACCTGGGTGTTATACTAGATTGCAACCTGTCTTTTGAAAATCATATTTCATATGTTACAAAAACAGCCTTTTTCCACCTTAGAAACATTGCTAAGCTACGTAATATGCTATCAGTTTCTGATGCAGAAAAGTTAGTTCATGCATTCATGACCTTGAGACTAGATTACTGTAATGCTTTATTAGCTGGTTGTCCTGCATCCTCAATAAACAAGCTACAGTTAGTCCAAAATGCAGCCACTAGAGTTCTTACTAGATCAAGAAAATATGATCATATAACACCGATTTTATCATCACTGCATTGGTTACCTATAAAGTTCCGTATTAATTACAAGGTATTGCTACTGACTTATAAAGCCCTAAACGGCTTAGCTCCAGTCTATTTAACGGATCTTCTATCGCCCTATAATCCATCGCGCTCTTTAAGATCACTAAATTCGAGGCTTTTGGTCATACCTAGGATATCCAGATCCACCAAAGGAGGGAGAGCATTTTCACATTTAGCTCCAAAACTCTGGAATAGCCTTCCTGATACTGTTTGTTGCTCAGACTCGCTCTCCCAGTTTAAAACTAGATTAAAGACGCATCTCTTCAGCCAGGCATTCATATAATATTTTTAATCTTACAGTTCAAACTACAATCCGGCCTCTAGTTCATAAACGCCAGAGGAGAACTGGCCCCCGACTGAGCCTGGGTTCTCCCAAGGTTTTTTTTTTTCTCCATTAGGTCACCTGATGGAGTTTCAGGTCACCATTAGGTCACTTGATGGAGTTTTTCGGTTCCTTGCCACTGTTGCCTTTGGCTTGCTCACTTGAGGATATTTTGAGGATATTTTGGGGATATTTAATTTAATTTTATCAATCAATAAATTCCACTAGAAACAATCCTTGTTGTATTATTTTAATTTAATACTATGAAGCTGCTTTTATACAATCTGTATTGTGAAAAGCGCTATACAAATATACTTGACTTGACGTCATTCAGTGTTACCCCTTTTCCACCAACAAGAACCGGGTGCTGGTTCAGAGCCAGAGCCAAAGCTGGTTTAGAGTTGGTTCGACTAACGAGCTTACTAAGAACCGGTTTGCCTTTCCACCGGCTAGAGAGCCACAACAGAGCCAGATCTTACGTCACTGTATACGTCTCATGTTGCCCAGTGCGGTAGCGCCAAACACAAACACGCCAGGCTTGTTCGAGATGCATCGGCTTCTCGCAGATCGATCGCTGCATGACATCAAAGCACTGCGATAGCGATCTAAAAGCACAAGGAGTCGTATTCTCTCCAAACACTCCCGCAGCTCCGATCGGTCCTCACCGCTCCGATGCATCTCGAACAAGCCATCAACAATAACGGACGTTGCAATACTATGGATGCTCATGGGTTTGCAAAAATACATCGGAATCCAACGCGTTCGTGCAGCTCGCCGTAACTTACATAGACGGATATTATAATCGAGCTGCTATTAGCTCGACTAGCTGCTATTTAAAAATGGCGGTCACAAGTTTCTATTCGTCTTGTTGGTCACGGTAACCCCGCCCCCAGCCTCTGACGCAGGCGGTTCTTTCTTGGCTCCGTTCTAGACCCTGCAATGATTTGGTGCTACTTAAGAACCAGTTTTACTGGTTCGGAGCTGGTGCTTTGGCGGTGGAAAAACAAAGAACCGATTTGAAACTAGGCTCTGGCTCCGAACCAGCACCAGCTCTGCCTTGGTGGAAAAGGGGTGAGAGAGATGCTCTGCACTACACAAACGTGTGTCTACCATGTGTTGCGGGTTTTCACGTGTGGTTTCGGTAACTTACAGCGATGGAGATATGAACTGTGGTTCATCTGAAGGTTTTAGATACAGTCACTGTTCTCCAGCGGAGCTGCTCCGGTCAGTTTTGTGTTCTATGCGCAAGCGGTGTGACTCAAATGCTCCACTCTCCATCCAGATATAAAACCTGCTGTCGGTTGATGAAGATTTGACGGATAAACTTGCGGCTCAATTGGTCTCTTGACGTGTTAATGGTTTTAATGGTGTTAATGTAACGGAGGCCAGCTAGAGAGAGATGTGTGGGTAAACCTCACTCCCCTGGCCTCAAAAGGAGCACTAGCGACTGATCCTTGTTAGCGAGCCCACCTCCCATGCCAGAAAAGCAGGTTCGAATCACGCTCGGGGCAGGGAGAGTAGGACCGGAGGGGTTACATTGGAGCCATTACACGTATGGAAGTGAAGTTTAAGGGGGTGAGCGTGATAGAGGCCAGCTAGCGAAAGCTGTGCAGATAAACCTCACTACCCAGGCCTCAAGAGACGCACTAGTGACTGATGCTCTTTAGCATCGTTGTTTGCAGGCCTGCCTCCCTGTTCGAATCCCACTCGGAGCGGGGCGAGTAGGACCAGAGGGTTTATAACAAGACTTTTCCACTTTTATGTACATCACCATATTTGATATTACTTTGGTTACTGTCACTGTGGTTACTGGTAAGAGAGTACAGGCTTGACTCCTGTTGCACATTCATACAGACAGTATTCAAGACGCTACTGTAAGTTTCAGTGAACAGGACTTATCGAGACTCACACTTGTAAGTAAATGCGGTTATCAATCCTCTGCATATCTGGTTATTAAGCTAAACATATCTGAACTAAGCACTGAGTATTAGCAAAATGAATTAAGAAGATCAATTTGTTGTCTGAAGATCTCAAATAGACTGCATCATTGATCAAGAATCACATGTTTTGAGTCATTTCATGTGCTATCTCCACATTTGATTGAAGCCTTTTTTCATGTTTGGGCTGATTGAGGCTGAGTATAATTTGACAGTCATATTTCTGCAGGATTTTAAAAGGGAGTATCAAAATATTCTACATAACTCCAATATATGTAATTGGATATCTTTCTCTTGTGACATTATTGCAGGATCACAGATTTTTACAGATTTTACATTTGAATTCAAATGTATACATTACTGTTATTATTGCTGAGTGTTGCACACTCTAACTAGATTCATGCTCAGTTTGAGCTATCAAATAAACTCACCCCAAAGAAGAGCCTTATTGACTTGCAGATGGTGTCGGTGGTCTCACAGAGTTTGTTCTCTGTGACAAGGCGGAAGGTGGGAGTCTGGCCCATAATGCAATCATCCTAGAGGGGTTACACACAGTAACATGTCAGGCAGTGAAGAAGTTGACACAGAGGAGTAAATTCACTAAACAGTTGTGATACTTTTGCAAGTTAAAATATGTTTACTGCATTTTTTGACTTTTTCATTTATCTTTTTCTAAGAAAATAAGGTAATACTTTTTAAAAAGTGCTTGTCTCAGAATGGATATTGATTGCTTCAGTTCAAAATAACGAGGAACAGTATGTAATGTAGTGAAGTACTGAACAACTTAGTTACTGTCCACCACTGAGGGACACAGAAAAGGAAAAACATACACTGGCTAAGATTTGTTCGCAGTCTTTGTGGAAGGAGTATCTCTTTCCATCAAAAGTCTTGAAATGACCTTCACCGTAGACGGTACAGGTTCCGTAGCATAGCTTTTTTGTGCAAGTCCACATCCCGTTTGTGCATGTGCTGAAATATAGAACATATATCAACACGAATGACACGAAACTGTCAAACACGTCTATAGCATGTGTTTACATAGAAAAACAATGAAAAAGTAGAAAAAGAAAAACACGTTCTGTGTAAACAGCCGTCTGTCCACTAAAGTGCTTTTTTCGGTTATACTTTATTTTAATGCCATGTAGTTACATTGTATTTACTCAAATTATCTACATGTAAGTAAGTATATGTAGTGATGTGTACCTTAAAATAAAGGGTTACCTTTTTTCCTGAGGCTAGCGAATTTTTCAATTGTTTTCAATAGTATTACTACATATACGCTTAGGACTGCACATGTGCTTTGACTGTTTTTTCGCAGCCTGAAATATTCACATTTTTAAAGCAACACTAAGGAACTTTTCCTCTGCGGTTGCCCTACAGGTTGGAAGCGGAATTGTCCATTACCGCTGTCGTAAATAATTAACCTACCGCATCCTACTGTCGCATGCGCACGCTCGCTGTTTATCCAGCTCTGGCTTTGGAATCAACAATGGCCACAGACAAGGTAGAGTATGATGCATGATTTTATGAAAGTATGATGTATTGCGACATCACAAACGAAGAAAAACTAAATAATGACATTGCTTGCTTTTTTATATATAGTTTTTATTTTGTGTAACAGTAAACTTGAAACGGTATAACAGCAAGATAGGTTTACACAAGGATAAAAACTAAAAACTTATTGCAGAACAGTTTAGCATGTAGTAGACATTTGCATTGTCTGTGAAAATCTTGAGCATTTTATTTGAAAAATATTGCAGAGAAAGGTGACACCGTTTTAGTGGCTGCTTTGCTACATTATTTGTATAGTTACCAAAAATCTTCTTACTGCACCCTTAGCTTATATGTTGCGAATTCTTGCTTTGACGGCCAAGTCAGCATCGGTCGAGCACCCCTCCTCCTCCTTAAGCTTACGCCAGCGAGCAAACGCTGGACCAATATTGATCCTCGTCCGGCCTTTGATTTTATCACTCTCCCTTTTCCTCTTCCGAGTCTCCTCCGACAAAACCTTTGCCTTCTTACGTTTAGTTGCTGCTTCGGCCATGACAAAAACATACGCACGAAAGCCGGAAAACAAACGCTGGCTGGCCTCTCACGTCCGAATTTGAGGAAGTGGTGGGGGAAGTGACGTATGCCGTAAAGCAGTCGAATTTTGTAGTTCTTTTTGTGCTTGAACCCCGAAGTTACGTAGTGCCAGTAAAAGCGATACAGACCCCGTCAGGCTATGGCAGACGTGTCATTCAACCTATTGTAAGTCGATGTACCATCACAAGGGTCTTGGAAATATATTATGAAGGTTGAAAAACGACATAGTGTTGCTCTAATGTTATTTGAGCATATGAAACAACGTTCATGGGACAGGTCATGTCAGATTTTGTTGCTGATTTGAAATTTTTCATTTAACTGCGAGTGTTAGAAGCGTTTTTTGAGATTTCAGGATTTCCCTGAAATAGCTGCTGAAATAGCTGCCCAGAAGTGTTGCAAATATGGCCACCAGGTGAACAGACTTTCCTTGAAACGGAACTGTCTGTCTTCTTGACTGCACTTATTTCACTCTTCCAGGCGTCTACTATCAACTACTTTCAAGGCGAGGCGAGATGGATCTCAAACGATCCTATAGTTTTTGACCATGTCACATCGTTTGACGTTGACACGATGCAGATTTTAACCCCTTGAGTGGCAGGGATCACTGGTGATCCCGGATTATTGTTGTTCAAAATTCATTACACGTCAAAACATCACACTCTTACTTGATCTGGACAAAATCAGCATTATAAGAAAGGTTTAAGACTCCAGCTTCGATATTTGACCACTGTTTATGATTAAACTGGTTTGGAGTGACATTAATTTCTTAAAGCTGCATTACGCAGCTTTGGCGATTTCTTCGCTGTTTTCTTGCTTTTTGCTCGCGGGTTTCTCTATAGAGCTCCCCCTACAGCTTCGGAATAGATATTTGACAACACTGTCGTCAAAACTCGTTGGCTCGTCCCATCTTCTCCCGCTGGTCATGTGCATTTGTTTTCAAAGAACTCGGCGAACGCACAGAGCCATGTCCACTGAGGTATGTATAATACACAGAAGGCTAGCATATCAATGTTTATATAGTATATGTGTGCAGTGCCGTAAAGCAGTTTGTTACATCGCGAGACCTGATTTTGCGCGATACTTCCTGATGCTGCGGCCGGCGGCCCGCCGGCCCAAAGTTGCAATGGTGATTTTTCACCTCACAGGCGCTCGAGGGGTGCGAGAAGACCACCATTCAACCCGAAAACAGTCATATAACCATTCCAATGACTCCGAAGCTGTTCGGTTAAGATAAAAAAGTTACTTAGTTCACCTTTAATTTATGACAGGAGTGCAAAATAATTAATCTGTAACGATCATTATTTTGAATAGAAATCATCACTCACACAACATTCATTCTCGTCTTCTCTGGTTTATTTGTGTTCAAATACATATAATATACAGAATCCGCCAGGGCTATTAATACAATGGTGGCATATTTGGAGAAATAATGATTAATTATCACATGTTAGTAAATTATTTCGCCATACAGAAAAACATTTCTATTCATTTTCCACTGAATTATGCGATCTGAAGAGCTCAAACAGCAAACGGAGCTAGATGTGTTTCTCCTCTTCCTGATTTGCGACAGATTTGACCTCAAAGCTCTATGATTTGCTGTACAGCTGTCAATCATCTAACGTGTTTCAACGTGACCTCTTCTGCATGACGCGTCTTGTCTACACTTCCTCATTCTGGACATCCGTGATAAAGCGAAAGTGACATTTCTTCACCGAAAAAAAAAGAAGCTAATAAATGCATGATTGAAGTATATGTGTTTTGTATGTTATTTTCGTGCGATTTGGATTTTTCTATGAATAAAGAATAAAGGTATAGGTAAGCATAGCCCATAGCTTCATATAAAATGCTAAATATAACATATTTCAAAATCTTTTTTTGACTTGAAACCATTTTAAACCGCGACCGAATATGATACAAATACTCGATGGTGTTTTAAAGTGAGCTTTAAATAAAAGTGTAATAATAATAAATTAAATTGTGTCATGTAGCTTGAGGCTACTTGTTGTGCTAATGCACCTGCTGCAGGAGCTTTCTATTCCATAAGATAATTTTTTTTTTAAGAATTCGCATTTAAAGTTCCAAGAATAGTTCTTTATTGTTTGTTTTCTAACAAGACTTAAGTTAATGGGTGGATTATCCATGTATAGTGGCATGAGAGAGGTTTACATGGCCAAGCATTATGCCAGAAGAAAGGCTATAATGGCTGAATTCAAACAAAAGAATAAGGATAAAATAATAATGAAGATTACGTCTCATACCGGCAGAGGTGTGAAAGGTTGGTCGATTTAAATGAAAAGAACATGAATGGGGCCAGTTCTCCTCGCCAGACATTAGTCAGAGACTGTAAATGGGTGTTTACAGGGCAATAAAATATTTGATGAGAATCTTGTTTGCCTTCTCTGAAACTTCTCCAAATCCTCCCCTGACATGGTCTCACAATAGGCTTCATAAAATGCATAATTTTAGAGATATCATTCTCAGATTTGAAATGAAGCATGACCACAGTTGTGGGCAGGGTGGGAATTATGTAATTTTAGGGTCAAGGCCATTTGGCCTCCACCTTTTCTCTTTTTTTAGGGGCACCAAGGCCATATGACAGGGCACAAAGGCCATTGAGTACAATTCGATGGTTTTCCCATTCAGATTGATACCATAACATCCTAATTTGGAATAAGACATGGATTATGACTTTTTTAATAAAAAAAAAACTTTTTTTAATGAGAGAGAGCGCCATTACATCCAGAAGGTATACACCCTCACACAACAATAGAAACAACATAAATGCCAATAAAAGCATTCAGAAACACCACAAATGCCAATAAAAGCATTCAGAAACAACACAAATGCCAATAAAAGCATTCAAAATATTCATTCAGTCCTCTATATCATGTGAGTGTGAGAGAGAGAACCATTTCATCCAGAAGGTATACACCCTCACAATCATTATCGCTCACTCAAATCGCCCCCCGCTCGCTCCAAAAAAGGAAAAAAATCTACATGTATATCACTTGTAGCGGTCCCCAAGCTATTTTGCGCCACAGATCGGTTTAATATCAGACAATATTTTCACGGACCGCCCTTCAAGGTGTGGCGGATAAATACAACAAAATAAAATACGAACGGCATAAAAACTGGGGTATTTTTTTTTAGCCGATATAATAAACGTGAATCCAATGTGTAGGACTCACAACTTTATTAGCAGCGTCCTCTAACATCGCGCCTAAAAACAACTGAGAAAGTCTGAACGACGAACCGGCAGAATTAATGATTATGAATATGTAAAATATAGCAGGAGACATTTTAATTGTTTACTAATAAACCAGTTTTTTTATTTTTTATGTCTGTGTCGGCTGGAAAGATGTTGACTCGCGATCTTCGCAGTAGTGAATGCGCCAGAGAGAAATGCACCCCATACACAAAAGAAATAGGCTATATTTGAAATATATTTTTGGAATATATGCAAATATTCAAAATTGGCCAAATAAATATATTTTAGTTAAATATACTGTATGTAAAAATATGTAAATATATTTCACACTTACTGTAACATCATATTTTTGTTATATTTCAGAATATATTTCAAAATGATAAATATAAGTGACCAACAATGCAAATATATTTCAATGTATTTGGAATATATGCCACATATATTTTCGACACTTTACGTAAAATATATTTCAATATATTGTTTTTCTGTATGGGACATCCGACATTTCATACGGATTACATAAGAGAGAAGTCTGTTTTCTTTCGTTTTGAATTGTTCTGTTTAAAAGTAGACATTTCAAGCTTTATATATATGTCTCAGGTCTGTGAGGAAAGTAGGCTATACGCTGAGTTTCGGTTCATTTATGAGACAAGCTCCAGTTTCGCCGGCGCCTTCCTGTCGTGATTATCTATTTTCTAATATATTCACTTCTACTTTAAATCCAGACAATTGGTTGATGAAACACTGATTAAAATTAAGATACAATTAATACAAAACGAAATTAAATTTAAAGACAGGCTTTGTGCTTTCTGCTTGAGGTCTCTGTGAAAGTTTTATAAAGCAGTCTTTTAGTGCGCTTTCAGAGCGCTCACGCCCGTAACGGAGAACTGTCCAGTCTGTAACATTGTTTGTTTGTTTTTTTTGTGAAATAAATTTCTAAATAAATGCGACTTATAGTCCAGTGCGACTTAGGCTATAGGCATATGTGTTTTTTCTTCTTCATGGCGCATTTTTTGACTGTTGCGATTTAGCCTATACTCCGGAGCGACTTATTAGGCTACATCTGTATGACTTCTCATTTTCCTTTTTGAAGTAGGCTACTTTTTTTCCATTATTGAGCTTAGTTTTGACTGAAAATAGTCTACTGTTGATGACTGTGCAAGACAGATGGATTCAGGGTCAGGCTTGACTGAGCATGCTTCAGACTCGTGGTGTGAGCGGAGCGAAACTGGAGCGGGAAATAGGGCGATGCTCCGTCCTTTTGAAATTGCCGCTCTGCGCTCTGTCCAAGATCCGCCTGCTCCCGCTGCCGCTCGCTCCCGCTCCACTCCGCTCACATGCACTGCTTTATACATGGAACTTGGACAGGGCCAGGGCACACAGGCCACTGTGGCCGTACGATGATTTTTTTTTCACGGGGCATGAAGGCCAAAGTGTAGGGCCGCGTGGCCGCGGTATAATTCCCACCCTGGTTGTGGGTACACTTTAGTTGTGGTTATACAGTTGCTATCCTAAATTCACATAATATTTTTATACATTTAATAAATAAATTCTTAATATTTGTTGTTTTTGTTTTTATGTTTGAGCTTATATATCTCAATATTAATAACAGTCTGGTTCATTTTGAGTCTTGAATTATAAACTCTCAAGGGTTGGCTTTCTAAATGTATGTGTGCTATGTTTCTATTCAGAATTACTTATGAGCAGCAACCTTTTTATTTTGGATATGTCATGTATGCAGCACTTGCCAAAATTGGGGGTGATGAGGAAGGTGGAAGACGATCTCAATGTCATTTATTATATTCAATAAACATCTATGTTAACATCTAAGAAAATGCAGTTCAGTGTTTCATAATCATTTAATATAACACTATAAAAAAAAAGGGTTATCTAAATGATGATTGGGTGTCTGGCTCACCAGGTGTTACAGTCCTGCTGAACTTGCTCTCCAGGTGAATAGCTGAGTCCATTGTGGGTACATGTACATTTTTCCCTCTCCACACACCCACCTTCGCCATCAGCCAGAAGGCCGTCTGGACAAATACACCCGAATTCACACCCTGTGCTCACCTATAGGCAAACCAAATCAAGAAGGACCAGGAGTAGTACAATATCATGCTCACTGCAAGATCTATTATTTCATGTAATCAATGCACTATAAAAACTACTTAATAAAAAAACATAATTATTTTCATCCTGTTATTCATTTATTCTCATCCATTCATCCATCCATTCTAACTCACACAATTGTTGGGGTCTTGTTTCTCACATGTCCTCTGACACTCTGCTCCTTTGTGCCCTTGTTCATAATTTGAGCAGTTGAAGAAAACCATTGGAGCATCACAGTCTAAAACAACAGGTACATGGATGAGAAGCAGAAAACTTGCACACATACCAGTGTTGCTGTATCTCAGTGACATCTCAAGATTTTAATCTAGCAGGTGGTATTGCAGAAGAGGTGTTTGTGGCTAACCTTTTCTGGAGCAGTGTAATTTGCCATGGTTGCAGATGCTGTAATATGACGAAACCATCAAGATCCATCAAGAGTTACTATACTATATATTTATCAATAAAGAATTATGTTAGTATGTTGAACTATTTTTACCATTTAACACCATTACTGTAGATTATTCCTGATGGCTCTATGACCTTGTTGCCAATGTAACAAAGACACTGGTCAGCATGTACACAGCTGCCGGCTTCATTGAGGTATGTTCCCTCAGGACAGACACAGCCATCTACAGGTGTGAAGGACCCTTGGCAGGTGTTATCTTGTACACTGAGAGAACGGCACGTGCTTCCACAGCTGGTCACTCCGTAAGAGTATTTCATGTTGCCTGGACACTTCAAAATTGTGTCTATGTAGCAAGAGACAAACAGAGGCTAATTTGAAATAGAGTACACATATAAATATTTGTTGAATGTGTACTTTATAAAGTTCTCACCACAGGGTTCTGAATCCATCCAGCCCTGGAGAATGACTCCTTTGGCAGCACATGCGTGGGCATAGTTGGACACGGCCGCACACATACACTTCTTAATATCTAAACACTTGCATGTGTCATAGACGCACCACTGCAAAGGATGAAACCCCAATTTAGAAAGATGGCTCTTTAAATTTTTATATCATATTTCATGTACTGTATCATTTTGTGTAAAAAGACTCACTTCGTAGTAAATCTTAGGACATATTTCTGAATGACATGGTGAAAACATTCCATTTGGGTTTGTGAGACGGGAACACCATTCTATAGCTATTTTCTCTGAATGAAAAAAAAAAAAAACACTCTAGATTTTAACCCTGACAACGATGAATAGGTCATTGCTCTCTACTATCCCAAATAAAACAAATAAAAAATATCAGGCTGGGAATATTTTGCATACTACAACGCAGCCTTTATCCTATGATTATTCTTATATTCTCTTAAATTCCTGTTATCAGTGCAATAAAACTGAGTACCTGTCTCCGAATGCATGCTACAGGGGTTGTCAACTGTGTTTTTAAGATCTTCACATCTGTATTGGGTTTTCTTCCAGAAGTTGACAAATGGTGTTGATGTGTCCTCTGACAAACCCACTTCGGTTATAAAGTCATCTTTTTGGATGTCATTATAGTTGCCACACAGACCTAAAAACAGCAAGGTGTGGATTAAAGGAAGTTAAAGAGACATAATCATAAAATACACTTATTAAATGTGTCTATATGATACATATCACAAGAAGTCCTTTAACAAGTCCTTTCTTAAAGGTGCTGTCTGTAAGAATGACAGCTAGTGGTCGAAATAGGTACTGCAGTCCAAATTCAAAATATCGGAGATTTGATTCCTCCGCCCCGCATCCTCCTCCTCAGACTCGCCGCTCACGCAGGTTGCCAGTTTGAGGACACGCAACAGGAACGAGACTGTAAGCTACCGTAAGTTAATTAGTTGATTTATCCGGGCTTTTTGGGTTTTGTGGAATCTGCAATCTCTGACCCAGTTTGTTTGCTAGTTTCCAAGGCTGCAATATGCTGTGTATCCTGCCAGCTGGCATCCCGGGGTGTCAAAATACTATTGGGTGAACTAGCAGTGGGCAATATCACACAGACCAAAACAAAACCCGACTGACAACATGGAAAGTGTAAAATAATAAGTAAACGAACTGGCTGTAGAAATGTTTTTCAGAGAAATTAGTATGTGAACCTAGTATGTTTCCTAAATATCTAAAAACATATCATGGTATTTTTATGCTTTAGTAGAAAAAGTTACAAAAGTTATAAAGTTACATACAGCACCTTTAAAATATGGGTGCAGTGAGTGGGGTCATTACAAGCAAAATGACTAAATGATTTGCTGTCTGCTTTACTAACCTCTCATTTTCCCTTTCTCTTCAGTGCTGGCTACAATATACAACTGCATGACTGGAGTCAACTGGATCTCTAGACGAAGACTCTTCATATCAGCAATAATGAAGGAGGAAGAGGGCTGGAAGATGCTCACAGGGCCTGGGACAACAAAATGGGTGGTTAAGATACAAAACAGAACATCTAGGCAACAGTGCCTTTTGTTAATGCTAACATAATTACAGGATTTATACATTTGTAAAAACATTTGTCAATTTTCAATTTTAGACAACCCACCTGTGGTAGCAGGAAGCTTAAATGGGCTGCTTCCATTCAGTGTCACAAATCCACGGGAGGAAAAACGAATCTGTTTTATATGCAAAACAACAGAAAAACTAAATATGTTATGTAATTGCATCTTAAAGGATTATGCAGTTTTTTTTAAAGTACACAAGTAAAACGTTAGTGAACTATGCTGTAAGTAAACTAAAAGCAAGTGTGCCATTCTGAACAAAGACAATATTTGCTGCTGCAAATGGTTATTTTAAAGTTTGAATGAAGAAATCATGCAACAGTCATTAAAAAAAGGAAAAATAAACCTTGTACTTACACGGGTCCCCGAGATGACAAGGGTCACTGAATTTAGACATGTGTCTTTTCGGGTCAGATCACACTTTGCCAGATTTCCCACGACAGCAATATCACTGTCATCAGAGTGCTGGAATAAAAAAGTACTGTAAGTACCTCCAAATTATATTGTGTGTATTGTATTCAGGGGCATGGCAACCTTTATAATGTCCCCACTTTCCTGATTCTTATATACTAAACCATGTGAATAAAAGTACAAGTGAAGACTTTCATTGATCTCGCCCTGACAGAAAATATCTGTGGATCATCTGATATCCTGACAGACCTTAGTGAGGATGTAGTCACAGTTCCCGCTGAAGGTGAAGCTCTTTCCATCATAAGTGGTGACGTGAGACCCTCCCACAACAGAGCAGATTCCGGGACATTTCCAGTATGTACAGGTCCAGTGTCCCGCGGCACACACACTGACACAGAATGCTTCAGTGTTAGCATGAGGAAATGTATGAAGGAATTTAAATGACTAAAATATTTCAATTCAAATGTTACCAATTTTTACAGGCTTGTTGGTAAGACTCTCCTGACTGATATACTGTGCCATCGTGATCACATGGGCACTGGTTCACAGGAACACAGCCACTCTGGCCAATGTCATCTTCCACGGTGTCTTTCACAAAAAGAAAGCCAAACAATTGCGCAAGTGTGTTTTCTTGGGCGTCAAATATATTTTTTGAGAGCTGATGAGTTCATTTAGAGTCTGTACATGCTGGCATTCATTGATTATACAATACCGTTCAACAGTCCGGGGTCAGTAAGAAAAAGAAATGTATACTTTAAATTAATAAAAAATGACAGTAAAGACATTTATAATGTTACAAAGTATTTCTATTACAAATAAATACTGTTCTTTTGACCTTTAATCAAAGAATACAAAAAAAAAGTAATTGTAACAATATTTTACAATATTACTGTTTTACTGAATTTTTAATTAAAAATGCAGCCTTGGTGAGTATAAGAAACTTCTTTCAAAAACATTTAAAAATCTTACTGACCCAAACCGTTTAAATAGAATATATTTAAAAACAAAAATCAACAAATAAAAAATTCAAATGTAAATTGTTACCTTCAGGGCAGAAACAGCCGTCCACACAGTGTTCTTTACACATTAGACTTGCGTTTGGATCTTTGCAGGTGTTCTTGCACGGACTTCCACACTCCAGGTATTGCATGTTTACAGGACATGACTTTGCTGCTCCACAGAAGAACATATGAAAACATAACAAAATTGTTCCTCTAGATAATTGTGTAACATTTGTTATAAGAAACAGAGCATTTTTTCTGTATTTACTTGTCCTACAATGGTCCTGCTACATCAACACATAAAGTATAATTCAGCTGATGTGTCTACTTCAAAAGATTACTATTTAATTAGTTTTTTGTTTTATTTTAGGATATTTTGGGTGTCTTCTTCAAAAGCTTAATTTATTAGTGAGAAAATAAAATAATTTAATTCTTGATTGAACTGTTCCCTTAAATTACATTTTTCTCTGCATCATAACTAATTTCTAGCCTGGCTAACGTCAGACCAAGTCTCATTTGAGACTTGGGGCATGTTCAAGTTCAAAACGGTGCGCAACGTTTTGCTACGGTTTCCGGGTTGAACGTCATGTTTCCTGGAAACGGCGTGCACCGGTGTGCAACGGGGTTTGAGATACGTTTTCTCTTGTTTGGTGGGTGTGTCAGAACTGCAGTCCAATCAGCAGCAACATGTATATAAAGCACGCGGTATTAAAGTGAACTCGCACAATGGGTTCAAGGAAAGTAATTTACAAATGTGTTCGATACAGTATACGCAACAACTGAGGATATTAGAAGACATGTTTGTTGTAATTTTTATTGTAAAAATAGGATATCAACATAATGATGTAGTTGTTTATATTTTTAGTTTCATTGCAAGTGTATGACATTTGGTATAGAAATAAACAATGGTAGGCTAATTAAGTGCTTTTCCTAAAAACGAGAAAGAAAATACAGGGTATTAAAACAGTATGAACTACAAATAAAGTCAGTATGTGAGGCTAAATAGATGTGTTTTAGTCTGAATTAGGTAAGATGTGTGCTTCCATTTCAGTTTCAGCAATCCCTTCTCTTGATTGGGATGTTCTCTTTTGTTCTGGGCGGCAAGTGCAGTAACTGTAACATCGGGCATTTATTTTGTAGTATTAAACACATATTTATACCGACTTCATCAGGCTCCGAAAATTCGTCACAAAGAATGGCCTTTCAGCTGCCATAGTTGCAACTCTTGCGTCATCAGAACAGTGTGTTCAACACAGTTCTTTTTTTACAGTCTATGGTTCAACGCATCACCGTTTCTGTTTTTTCAAAAACGCTGTGCAAAGTTTTGTCGGTGCTGAACGCAGCCCTGGGGTGCGTTTCCCGAAAGCATCGTTAGCCAACTATGGTCGCAAGTTCCGTCGTTATCAGCATAGTTCAACGATTTGGCGTTTCCCGAAACCATCATTCCAACGAACGTTCGCAAACAGCATCGCAAACTTGTGTGGTTGGAACGACAGCTCTCGAGCTGTCGTTAGAAGCATAGTTTCTAGTTTACATGAGATGTAGACTGAATAAATCCTTATCTTTAGCAAAATAAGCAAGTTGACATTCAGTACAACCCATGTTATTTATTTAGAATACATAATTTACGTCTTTTAGTTTGTTAAGAGATTTAAAGCACCGTTTTTGAAGACTGCGCATGTGCGAACGTGCTCTACTATGTAAGAACGAGCCAAATATTGAGTCTGGTAATAAAGCAAAATAACTGAGAAAAATTAGAAATGGTCTTCAGATGCCATGTCTGTAACTTATATGACAAAATCTAGCATTAATTCGATCTCAAACAGATTAATTAAAATAAGTTATTAGTCCACCACGTGCGAGACGTCATAAACCAACGTGGTTGAACGATACTTTGTGACATACGGTTTTGGGAAACAGTCGTGACTAGCTAGTTGATTTCTCCAACGATGCATCGTACTATGGTAGTTAAGCAGCCAGCTATATAGTTGTACGGGAAACGCACCCCTGGTCTGGGAACCACCATAGACAGTAAAAGAAATGGACACAGCGACCCCATTGGATTCAACGGAGACAAGTGAAGCCAATTAGAAACTCTTACTTCCTGGGGGTCGAGCGTACTGCCAGAGAATGTCTAATATGGCGAGAAGTTTCACTCTCACTACACTTCCGGCTTCTGAACTGGTTGCAGTTCCACTCTGATTCCATATGAGGGCGCTCACAGGACGAGTGCAGAATGAATGGAGGTCAATGGCGGTATACCCCTCAAAATCCACTTTTCTCAGGATATAATTTTTTGTCTAGTAATTTGAATGTTGTATTCAAAAGGAGATGCAAAGAAATTACACATTGCTGGGTGTTAGATTTTTTAGAGTCCCTTATTTGCTTTAAAAAGTCTTTAAAAATGTCAATGACGTCAGAATGCTGACGTCATTAGCAGAATGCTAGCGTGTTATGGGCAACAACAACTCAACCTGTAAGAAATCAAAACGACATAAGTACTCGTTCATTCAACTTTCGACCTAAAACCCATGTTGAACTTGCAAAATCTACAATCAGATCTGAGATTTGTCAACGGCAATCGGGTGAAAGAGACAAATTTAGCCGTCTAGCCCCATTGACTCCCATTCATTCTGCACTCATGGCGATCGCCCCCAGTGGAACTCTGGTGGTACTACAACCAAAATTCGCTACAATAGGGCTTAAAGGGATAGTTCACTTTGAAATTAATTTTTGATATGTTTTAGCTTACCTCAAAGGCATCCAAGATGTAGGTGTCTTTTTTTCCGGAGTAGTTTCAATTTTGATATTTTTAGGTCAAACCGTTCTTGTCTGTCAGTCATATAATGCAGGTCTATGGTCACTGTCTCAAAGCAGCATGCACAAAGTCCAAATTAAACAATTCCCCATCGTCCAAATTAAACAATTCCCCATCGTAAGTACACATTGATGGCTTAAGACACGAAACGAGCGGTTTCTGTGAGAAAACGAACAGTATTTATATAGTTTTTGTCCTTTTGTAAACACACACACCCAAATGATCAGAGGACGCGGGTGCTTCGGTCTGCGCAAGCGCCGGAAAGCGACGGAAAAGGTCAGAGGGCGCGGGCGCTTCGATCTGCGCAAGCGCCGGAAATTATCTCTCGCGCGTGTACGTCACTCATTGTTTACACAGAGATTTCGGAAGCCTTACCTTTCACTGTGAAGATCTAAACATATTTAGACGTACAGGAAATGGCAATGGAAGACGATTTCGATATATCAACAGACAACGTTGAATTTTTTACACAACCATATTTATTTGAACCAGAGTACACCGATCAAGAACTCAGAGCGATAGAGGAAGCATCCGCTGCAGCAGCACGTCGTCAAGCCTCAGAGAGACAGAGATCTCTGCAAAATTGGTGGTGTCCTTGTAGCAAGTGTTGTGAGATGCCAACAGAAGTAGAGAGTGTTGTCACGAATGGAACACAGCAATGCCACAGCTACAAGACGACGACGAGGACATTGACAGTAGCCTACCCCGTCATACACCTGCCAACGTGCAAAACGCTGCGGCTCAACAGCGGAGAAAACTCGGGATCTTCAGTCAGGCAGGTGTATGACGGGGTACTGTCAAAGTCCTCGTCGTCTTGTAGCTGTGGCATTGCTATGTTCCATTCGTGATTCGTGATTCTTGATCGGTGTACTCTGGTTCAAATAAATATGGTTGTGTAAAAAATTCAACGTTGTCTGTTGATATATCGAAATCGTCTTCCATTGCCATTTCCTGTACGTCTAAATATGTTTAGATCTTCACAGTGAAAGGTAAGGCTTCCGAAATCTCTGTGTAAACAATGAGTGACGTACACGCGCGAGAGATAATTTCCGGCGCTTGCACGGATCGAAGCGCCCGCGCCCTCTGACCTTTTCTGTCGCTTTCCGGCGCTTGCGCAGACCGAAGCACCCGCGTCCTCTGATCATTTGGGTGTGTGTGTTTACAAGAGGACAAAAACTATATAAATACTGTTCGTTTTCTCACACAAACCGCTCGTTTCGTGTCTTAAGCCATCAATGTGTACTTACGATGGGGAATTGTTTAATTTGGACGATGGGGAATTGTTTAATTTGGACTTTGTGCATGCTGTTTTGAGACAGTGACCATAGACCTGCATTATATGACTGACAGACAAGAACGGTTTGACCTAAAAATATCAAAATTGAAACTACTCCGGAAAAAAAGACACCTACATCTTGGATGCCTTTGAGGTAAGCTAAAACATACCAAAAATTAATTTCAAAGTGAACTATCCCTTTAATAGGGAGTGGGCAGGCTCTCCGTAGACGGGCTCTGGTACTGCGCAGACTCAAACTGAGCTTGACGACGTAGATGTGACGTGAGCAAACCGTCTGTCTTCTAGTAGCTGTGCCAAGATCAATCTGAATCATTCCCTTCCGAGACTTGCAGAGACGGAGAGTGTGAGTAGGAGCTGTCCATGAGCTAGGAGCAGGAGAAACTTTTAGTAGGTGTTTTGATTAATTACTTTGTCATTTTGCCTCCACGTCCTCCCGATTGCTCGCGAGCTTCTCCTCCTGTCCATATGGTAATTTCCTACTGTGCGACAGAGAGTCGCGTGGCTATGACGCAATCGTTAGCCTATTTTTACAAAAATTGCTTCTACGGGGCCATAACGTAAGCTACAAGGTAATGAAGCCTTTTATACATTTTCGTGTTTCTTTAGAAATAAATAATGGACAAATGGAGTCTTTAAACGCCTCAGATGTGAAGTTATTCGCTGTCAAAGTGACGCCAAAATGAATGGGAGTCAATGGGATGCTAACAGCAGGTGGGGGTCCGCTAGCCAATGGCGGCGCCCGGGGGTACCTTCAAAATAATAGAAATCCATGCCCCTTGGGAACCACGTGTACATTTTCTCGTATTTGAGGCGTGGTTTACGAATGCCCAGAGCCGTTTATTGGGCGCTATGAATGTCTATCAAATGCGCCTGTACGTAGCTCATAGCCAGTCGCTTCAATTATACCAGATGACGTATGTGGAGTGACAGAAATTCGACGAGGAAAAAGACGATGGGTCAAAGATTTATTTGTACACGATGGCGTTTAGCGAATATTACTGTTTGTGCAAGATAAACATGAGGGTAGAAGGTAACATCGAGTCTGATGCCATGTTGGATCTATAGATATAAACAAACTGCTTCGGTGTCGTCATCGTCTTGCTGCTCCCTCCCCGTTCTGTGATTGGTTCCCTTTTTCAGGGGAAAATCTGTTCCATGGTGTCCAGACTGCCTAGCAGCATGAATAAAATCGCGCTGCGAGCAAGGCAGTATGGGGAAACCCTGGCTAACTAATTTCATCTTCCAGAAATGATACTCACGACAGAGCTGCTCTGTCCTCCATGTTCCTGGTTTTCCTCCAGCATGTGTGCACTGTCGTGAAATCTCCGTGAGTGTGTTGCAGAGACAGTCGTGATTGCCGTAACATTGACACAGGTCGTTCACACAGGCTTCTTCAAATGAACCCATGTCCATCACACGGTAACAGTCGCTAAACCCTGGACTGCTGAGATACTGCTGGCAAACGCTTGTCTGGGACAAAAAATTCAGAAAACACTCGTAATTTAAAATAACATCTCTTTTTTTATCTTATACAGTACACAAAATATCAGTGAATATTAGTACCAATATTCCAATTAGTAATTGATAAACAATTAAAAAATAAATATTCATTGTTTACATTTTATGTAAACAATGTATACTTCACAACTCCAAAATCTGTTAGAATAATAGCAACAACTTTTTGTATCATAATACCTGGTTTTTGCACTGATCATTAGGAGGAATTATGATGTCCTTACAAGATTCAGGTTTAAACACTTTCCATTCGGCCACATTAAAACCTATACAAATGAAATGTTTGGATGTCATATATTAAAATATGATTCGTTAAATTCCTTTTGATTTCATCAAAATTAGGTTTTACCACTGTCAACTGAATCATCAGTCTTGTTGCCATTGAAGTTTCCACAAAGTCCACAGGTCTTGCCTAGATACTTTTCTGAAAGTTCAATCTAGGGAACATCATATTGTAAGATTTATGATTATTGGATGGTCAGGCCTTATTTGTCTGTGTCACAAATATAGGTAACACTTATATTCCCATAGTCCACTTTAGACATTACCATAAGTAACTTATCTGTCCCCCAACAGATATTACACTGACTATATAAGTAACTTTTCAATGACAAGTCAACTTATTCTATTAAACCAAACCTAACCCTAATCATAACCTAACATTGAGTCTACTTATACTCTAATGAGAGTTAGTTGACATGTAGTTGTAAAGTTACTTAAAGTTAGTAGAATGTCTAAAGTGGACTATGGAAATCAAGTGCAACCCAAATATAATTCTAAATACAGTAGCTGTATATATGAACAGAGAAAAAACATACCACTAAAGATTGGTCCTTCTCCCAAAATACAGTCACTCCATTTTTGTTAGAGATCTTAACAACTGATGTGCTCAGATCGACAGTAATTCCATTATCATAGGTTGAATTATACAACCTGTTAGAGAAAGAAGAAAAAAAATCATCACTCAACATAAGAAAGCAACATCTTTGTTTTTAGATTTTAGACTAAAAGACAACTGGATGCAGTATTAAGTTTAGATTAAAAACAACTCACACTTTGTTGCCCATGAAGATGTCATTGTTAGTGAGTTCAATGACTGTGCCCAGCAGATTTATTGTGATTTTGCTGAAAGTGATTGAGTTATTTACAATCTCTCTTTGCATCTTAATGTTTAAATCAGAACTATACGGGTTACACAACCCAGCCAGAATGTAGTTGCACGTGTCTGGCACTTGAAAGAAATGACCATCAAATGTCTTAAAGTGGAAATTTCCCCATGTACTGCAGATCATGGATTGATGATCAGGATTCAGTTCATCTAAACCAAGAAGGAAAGTTCATAAATGTGTGATCTAGACTGAAAAAACTAAACCAACATTGAAAAAGCTGTTTCAGTGTTGAAAATTGTTTGAAGGACTGCATACCTTCAGTCGTGATTCTTATATCAGGGAACACTAAAAATAGAAGACAAAAAGGAACATCATTAAACAGTTTGAATCGTATAAAGAGTTCAGTCTATATATATATATATATATATATATATATATATATATATATATATATATATATATATATATATATATATATATATATAAACACATATTTTATCATTTTTATTAATTGTAAATCAATGCAATTAGTACTGGGGTAAACATAATTAATTGATTAATTATGTTAGGTGCAATTAATACATTTAAAATGATAAATATTGTATATTTTGGAATCATTTGTATTCCTCATTTAGATCCCATGCATCAGGTCGAACACAGTTTTATTTTAATTAAAACTTTTAGATCACAGACCTCTCAGATTAATACTGACATGCCTCAAAGCTCAGTTTTGGGCCCTCTTCTGTTTATTATTTATGCCTTTAGATTATATTTTTAGTAAATTCAGTATACATTTTCATTGTACACTGATGATCTCTATTTGTCTTCAAAGCCTAACTCAACACTACCACCTTCTTCTCTTTTGGTTTGTGTATTTGAAATGAAATCATTTTTACATGTAATTATCTTAAGCTTAACAGTGAGACAACTGAGATTTTACTAGTAGGCACTATAGTAAATCAAAATTGAAAAATGTTGATAATTTCACACTGACTATTGACAACTCTGTTGTTTCTCCTTCATTAAGAGTCCCAATGCCTCAGATCTTCTGCTTCTATAACCCTTGTTAGACCTTTTATATGTTTGACTACAATGGGACATAGAGCTTTTAGTTGTACTGCTCCAAGCCTTTGGAACATCTTACCTCAAAGCATACGTAATAGTTGTAGGCCCGGTTTCACAGACAGGGCTTAGACTAAGCCAGGATTAGACCATAGATCAATTAGGACATTTAAGTAATTTTTATAAACATGCTTAGAAAAAAACATTACCGATGTGCATCTTAAAACTAAAAAGGCACTGATATATTTTTAAGATCAGTCAGTGCAAGTTTATTTCAGTGGAAACAGCTCAGACTTACATTTTAGTCTAGGACTAGTCTTAAGCCCTGTCTGTGAAACCAGGGGGTAGTCTTTTAATTTTTAAATTCCATCTTAAAAGCCATATTTTAATAAAAGCTAACTCTGTTTTTTTTCCTGTTTTGTTGTATTTGTTTTTAAAATATTGCTTATGTATTTTATTGTACTTTTAAAGTCTCCTCGAGTGTCTTGAAAGGTACCTTAAAATAAAATGTATTATTATTTTGTTTATCATTATCATTTACACACTGAATTAAATTAATGGGAAATGAACAGAGAAAGTAACATTTTTAATATTTGTTTAATGTTTTTTCAACTTCTTTTATTATTCTTATAAATAAATAATAATCTCCCTTGATCACAGAAATTAATGCATTATTTCCCGAACAAATACTTCGTAGAAAATTATGAAAATTACCCTAATTAGTCTGTATTAAATTACATACATGATTTTCAAAAAATGAAATATTTACCAGTTACTGTTCGGCCCATTACAGGATCTAGTGTGGCGTGCAGATAATCCATCATAGTTGAGTCTTTAAACATAAACATATTTACAATAATATTGTGCATTGTAAAATGAGAACAAAACAGATTATTGTCAGCTAACCTGCTTGTATCGACTGCAGTCCCATCAGTAAAACGACCCATCTCAGCATCCACATCTGGGACATTATTACAGTTCCCATGTAGAAAACAACCATGCTCAAGAGCTAATGTGAGTTATCGGTCAGAATTTGTCCTTTTATAGTAAAATGTTATCTTTCTTTGGAAGAATATCATTTGTGATCAGAAGGTGGGACCCATCTTATGCATTATCACTGGATTCTATCTCTTAACCAAATAAATATCAAATGTCCTATATCTCTTGTGAGAATAAACAATAGTCATGCAAACTTTAATGGTGAGGATCAAAACGGCATTTTTCTCTATAATCTCAAACTAAACAAGGATGTGAGGGATGTGACTGTTTTCTCAAGAACTAATAAGTCTATTGGCATTTACATGCATGGCATGACATAACATACATTGGTTTAATTTGTTTAGCAAATATATTTCCTTCAGTTATTTTCATGCTTAATTATGCCTGTTGAAATGTATTGTATATCCTCTGTTACTTTCACTGTTCATTTTTGCTATATCATATTTTATCTTTCATTTAATAGCACAGGGCATATTTAGAGAAGCTTTAGCAGGGCTCAATGCTAAAGATATTTTTCTACTGGCCTGGTTGGGTCAGTGGTTCAAATGTACCAGTGAAATATCACAATTCTCTGTTACAATTTTGATACTACAGCAAAACTACTAGCCTAATTAATTTAAAATTAAAACATTAATAAAGACAAGTAAACAGTGAGTAATAAAAGAAGAACAAATAAGCAAATTACATATAGCACAAATAAATAAAACAGTGCTTTTCAGGTTTTTTAGGTTGTTCTAACAGTAGTTTTCAGGTTTGATTTAAGTATGTAAAATAACACTGCATAGTCTTCACTGTATAAATTAAATGTAGATGAATCTTTATTAAAATTACAAAAGTCATTCTGTCAAGAGCAGTGAGTGATTTCTTTGTCCTTTGTTGTTGATTAAAATTAAAAACACAGCAGCAAGTTTATTAAGCTGCTGTCCCCTTAAGACCGAATGCACGGATCAAATATACTGTTACAGATGCGTTTTTATTTGTCAACCGTTTACGTTCACTTAAGAAATTACCAACTAGGTTTACTTGGACACTCGCAAAGACAGGCGTTTTACATTTTTGTCTGAATTTGTCAGTTCAAGTGCAAGAAAAAGTGAAAGAGAATTCAATGTATTCAAGCTTTCTGGGCACACACTTCAGATGTTTGCACACATAAAACCTATTGTCCTGTAAACGCCCTGTAATAATGTAGGGAACCACTCATTATACATAAACAACATAACAGTTCAAGTTTTTATTAATATATACAATTCAGTTTTAATCCAAATAACACGTGTGCTCAGAAATCAAGAGCATGCAACAGAAGTGCGCGCTCTCTCTCTCTTTAACAGTCAATTAAAGTTAGTAATATGTGCCTTTTTTACCTTCTTTGCTACTGACATATATGACGGAACTACAAACTTTCCACCAATGTCTGTGAAAAAGGGATGTGCTCGACGAGCTTATACGAGTCTATGTCGCTGTGCATTCTATGCTGTTGGACTTTTGCAATTTTGCTGTTCAGACAATCAAATGTGAGGAGTCACTGGTGTACTATAAATCATTGTGTCAACAATAGTGCATGACCTTGTAAAAAGCTAATGTATGCATAGGCTACTGTATGTTTCCATTGGCGTACGCGGACACATAAAAATTCATAATTCCCCTGCCTTTTGGTTGGTTTGTCACTTTTAACACAGAATCAAATCCATTTACTAAATCTGATCATATTATGTGATTTATAACTGAGATCCTAGGCCTCATTTTTCCTACTACGCCATAGTCACTCCATGGTTGTTTGACCACTTGACAGACTTCCACCGAAATTCAATAATCAAATATTTCTGATAGAAAAAATGTAAGATGACTGGAACAACCAGCTGATTCACTGTTGCTTATTTATGCAATGCTTTTTTTTTGCTATTGAATTGTTTTATCTAATGTAAAATCTAAAGGCTATCCTGTTTCATGCCTAATGTTCCTGGTTTCTTTTGAATTGCATGCAAAGACACAATGTTTGTTATCATCAATGAACTTCGATACCACACGTGGCAATTACAAATATTACATTAAATGTATTTGCGTGACATGACAGATCGCTGTAGTGCCTCAGTTCCAACGGCACGTGAACCGATCATCTCTTACTCTAAGTGAATAAACACGAATGAACAGGTATGTTGAATGATGCATTACAACTTACCAAAATGTATATGCCTCATACATAATATCGATCAATCAGTGTTTTTCACCCGCGGAAAGAGGTCAATAAAATAGCTGGAGAATAATAGCCGGTCACATAACATTTAGGCTGCCTCAGAAAAAAGCCCTTTAATGACCATAGCAGTTAGTTAGCTAGTTGGTTAGTTTAGCAATAGAGAGTATTTTGCTAAATATGTGCACTATATTACATATTTATTATAATTTTACTCATAACATTATAAAAAATAAAAATATTATGTTGTTAACATAATAAAAACCCCATCATATTTCATTTGAGTTGTTATTTTTAACCTTTAATAATAATATACCAGCTGACAGAGCTTTCTGTATGTTAACAGCATTAGGTGAGATTTTTTTTCTTGAGAAAAATTAACATGTATCTATACCTATGCTAATATTTATCCAAATGAATCGATATTGAATCAAGATCGGAATCATATCACAAGAATTTAATTGAAATCGTGAAATTTGTGTCAAGCAATAATAAAAAATAGCCTATCAGTCATTGTACCATGTAAATATTGTGACATGTTGTCACTGAACTTATTAACATTCTGTTTAGTTACCAAATGTTTTGACAATCATAGACTTTTTTTTACATCCCCCCCATCTGAAGATCAATACACTGGTGAAGAAGATGCGATATCATATGTGTAAAAAAGGCTATAGTTTGCCGTCAAACCTAACCTCTCTTTATAATTTCTCCCTCTGTATTTGAGACACACACGGCACCTTACCTGAGCCAATCAGCGTCCAGAAACCTTGAGCATGTGACCTCCCCCGCCCTCACAGAGACAGTATTACAATGCAGCGGGACTCGGAGATTGACGCTGAAGTTACATCGGTATAAACTGTTTACATACCGCATTTCGGACGAAGTGTTGTGCGTGAATGCAAAAGTAAGTTTGTAATCCTTGATTATACACTGGATGAGTACTGCATTCGCTCTGGGAAACAAGTTATTGTGCCCGTGATGTAACGTTATATCATAGATGTGTGTGTGTGTTCCCCTCGTGTATTCATGCCACTCTAGATCGTATGTTTGTACACATAACTTTATTATTATCCGGACTAGAGTTATACTTCCTTTATTGTTACATGTTATGTTATTGTTTGAAGCAGAGTTTGCTGTATATTTTCTATATTTAACGGGAGAACTGTTGTGGAAAATTCGCTGCGCGCATGCGCACTCATAATTCAGTCAGAGCAGCGCTATACCATCTTCACAGCATAATAAGGTGTCAGATTACATCTGTGTTGAATATAATATAGGAGTTACAGCCTATCTTACATTTGCTTTCAGTTCTTATAATAATGTGCATGTTTAATTATTGATGTTAAAATATCATACTACATTACTGCTCATGTTTAATTGTTGTAATTTATCATTGTTATTATTATGTATATTCATGTTTATTTTACTGTTTATTTTATAGAAAAACCACACAAACACAACCATACAAGCCAGTCTGTTGAGTGGTGACAATAAATGGGTTATTCCCAGAAAAGTGCATCTTCGTTTGGTCTCTAATCGGACAGTCTTTGGTGGGTCAGCACCCTGAGCTGGCAACTTGTTGTATCAGTGCTACCAAGCAGAAGCATTTTTTCATGGTCCTTCGAGCCGGATTCGAACCAGCGACCTAAGGATAGAAGATGTCACTATATGAAGAGGATGAGCCAATTGTGCGAGTCAGGAGGAGGACTGTCCTTCCCGCACGTTACGATGAGTACGATCTCACTGGCTTCACCCTCTCTAAGCCTGTTCCAGAACCCATGTCACCACTCACTCATCCAGTCAGACTGGCAGAGAAAGGCGCAACTGGATTTACTCCAGTGCTATCAGGTTATGAAGATGATAATCTGTCACAGTGGTCCGATGATGAGCGCAAATCTGCATCAGACATCATACGGGAAGAGAATAAGGATCTCCGCAAAGTCCTACAAAGGATACAGCAGGAAAGGGACACAGTTCAGAGCAAAAATGACCAATATGCAAAGGAGCTTCGTCAGCTCAAGCAGCAAATGAGGCAGCTACAAATTCAGATGGAGCATCAACTTCCTGGAAGTCAGCCACTTTCGCCTGACACCCCTACGAGGCAGTATGGCTCCAGTTCTCCTGTGCCTGCACCATGTGTCAGCCCACAGGCACGTTCCGAGGAAACTAGCTTCAGACCTGTACCAGCTCCGCGCATAAAATCGCAAAAGGAGCATCAGACCGAGGACAAGTTTCAAAGTCCTCCACACCACCCAACTCCAGCATCTGCTTACAATAGAGAACCGAGCTCTTCTTACCACTATATGCCACAAGGGGTTCAGAGATTAGAGGCACATTACTCCCACAGACAAGAACACTCAAATTCTCCATATTGGGTCTCTCAAGACACTACAAGACATCCACAAATGCCATGCCGGTCACTTTCTCCATCACCTCCCCCTGAACGAGAACTGATGTATAGAGGTCCAACCCCCACAATTCCTGACTTTATACATCCTAACCCAAGAGAGTTCTCACGACTGAAAATTGCTCTGGAAAATATCCTCCCAGCTAGTGCAACAGAAAGGTTCAAATTCCAGATACTGATGGATCATCTGAAATTAGAGGAGGCTCTGCTAATTGCTGACTCGTACTGCCATTCGCAACACCCTTACACAAGGACGATGGCTGCTTTAGATCAGCAGTATGGTCAGCCACATCAACTAGCTCTACAACGGATTGCAGAGTTAATGGATGGCGCGAATATAGCTAGTGGAGACCAGAAGGCCTTTAGACTTTTCGCTCTCAAGGTCCGTTCCCTGGTTGGCATGCTGGAACAATTAGGCAAGAAGGGAACTTTTGAATTACAGTGTGGGTCTCATGTGTCTCGGCTGCTTGGGAAGCTTCCACATGACCTCAGATCAGGGTTTCGGAGGTTTGCACATCCACATCATGTGCCCATCCCTACACTTCTGGATTTTGCAGAATGGCTGGAGTTTGAAATCCAAGTTCAGGAGGACACTACAAGGTTTGCAAGTAATCAACGTAGAGGGCCCTTACCACGAACAAGAGAGACTTTCAGAGACTCTAAGCCAGCCGCTAAAAGCACCACAATCTTACTGAACACAGAGAAGGAGAATTCTGAGCCTATGCCATCTGCTTCATCACTTAAGACTTCTCTAAGACCCTACTGCACCTACTGTGACAACAGTAAGCACTCCCTCAACAACTGCACCAACTTCAAGCTGCTTACTAAAGACCAGAAACGAAGCTGGGTCAAAGACAACAACAGATGTTGGCGCTGTGGTAGAACTCATAAGTCAGCAGAATGTAACCTAAAAATGCGATGCAAACAGTGCAACAGTCGACACCTTATGGCTCTGCATGATATCAGTGCTTGGAAGCCAGAGAATCCAAAGCCTGTTCACGATGAAACTGCTGATACCAACACCTGTCTGCTTAACACTATGAATGAGATTCTCCTGATTCATAAACCGCCCACCAGCCGGAAAGTTCTTCTGAAAATCACAAAAGTGATTCTCAGAAATGGAAAACGGAGAATGGATGCATACGCAATCCAGGATGATGGATCTGAGAGAACTATCCTCCTCCACAATGCAGCTCAGCAGTTGGGCCTCAAAGGTCAGCCTGAAGACCTACCCCTTCGAACAGTCAGGCAGGAGTTTCAAGTTCTCAGAGGTGCAGCCGTCTCATTTACAATCTCCCCAATGGCTCAGCCCACCAAACGGTATCGCATCAAAGGTGCCTTTACTGCTCAACAGCTAAGTTTAGCAGAGCACTCACATCCTGTGAATAATCTGAGAAAGAGATATCAACACCTTAAAGGGCTTCCACTATATGATTTTGACGCAGTCTGTCCCGTGCTGCTCATTGGTTCTGATTATCCCCATCTGATCACTCCTGTAGAACCAGTAAGACTAGGCCCTCCAGGGGGACCAGCGGCTATAAAGACACGTCTTGGCTGGACATTACAGGGCCCAGTCCAACACTTTCGGCAGGAGATGACTGAACAGCACTGTCTCTTTACTTCGGTTTCGTTCCCAGAATCAGATCTCTACAAGCAAGTGGAGAAATTATGGCAGATGGACATACTGCCCTGGCGCAACGAAAAGATTTGCATCAGATCCAGACTGGACCAGGAGGCAGTGGACCTCTTGGAAAGGAAGACAATCAGGGTTGAGGTGGATGGTATCAAACGTTACGCAACCCCTCTCTTGCGTGTCAAGAACATGCCTGAACTCAGGGCACCCAAAGAGGCAGTCTTATCACAGCTGAGGGCCACCGAAAAGAGACTGGCAAAGAATCCAGAGCAAGCAGCCGCTTATACTGCTGAGATTTCAAAACTGGAACAAGCAGGCTATGTTAGTAAATTGCCACAGAATGCTGAGCCAGATCCTTCCAGCTCCTGGTACATCCCGCATCACATGGTGCACCACAATGGGAAAAACAGGATAGTTTTCAACTGCTCGTTCCAATATCACGGACAAAACTTGAATGAGCTTCTGCTGCCAGGACCAGTGTTGGGACCATCTCTACTTGCCGTGCTGCTCAGATTTAGGGAACATTCAGTAGCAGTCAGCAGCGACATCAAGGGGATGTTCCACCAAATTCGACTACTTCCAGAAGACAAACCACTCTTGCGTTTCCTCTGGAGAGATCTGGATATACAGGAACAACCCAGTGTGTACGAATGGCAAGTCCTCCCATTCGGCACTACCTGCAGCCCCTGCTGTGCCGTATTTGCACTCCAGAAACACGTCCTTGATCATAGCCCGCCTGGAGATGATGTATGCAATTCGGTGCTGAAATCCTTTTATGTAGACAACTGCCTACAAAGTTTCACATCAGCAGAAGAAGCAAAGTGTTTCGTTGACAAAATAAGGAACCTGCTGGCAGATGGAGGCTTCGAGCTGAGGCAGTGGTCCAGCAATGCCCCTTTAACTATAAGTCACCTGCCTCACAATGCAATTTCGGACAGTGCAGAACTCTGGATTTCACAAGGCCAAACAGACACCCATGAGTCGACATTGGGGCTCCTCTGGAACCATCAGTCTGACACAATCTCCTACAAATACCGTGCCAAAGACAGTAGTGAGACTACCATGCGTAACATATATAGAATCCTAGCCAGCCAGTACGACCCGTTGGGTTACCTCATCCCCTACACCACACGCGCCAAAATCCTCGTTCAACGATTGTGGGACAAAAAACGGGATTGGGATGATCCACACTTGCCCACAGATCTGCTACAAACCTGGACCGAATGGGAGGAGGAGCTACCAGCCCTACAGAATATCGTTCTTCCTCGGTGTTACAGTAGCCCCACCAAAGACACAAAAACGAGCCTAAGAGATATACATGTTTTCTGTGATGCCTCCGAACGTGCCTATGGCTCTGTGGCATATCTTAGAACAGAGGATCAACATGGGCAAACAGAGGTAGCTTTCTTAACAGCAAGATCACGTGTAGCACCAAAGAAACAACAATCTGTTCCCCGACTGGAACTGTGCGCTGCACTGACAGGAGCTCAACTTGCCAAAGTACTCAACAATGAGTTAAACCTGCCCATACGCCAAACGATCTTGTGGACCGATTCCACTACGGTCCTCACATGGTTACAATCGGACTCCTGCCGATTTAAAGTATTTGTTGGGACTCGGGTGGCAGAAATTCAGGACCTTACAGAACAACACAGCTGGCGATATGTACCCTCCGCCAACAATCCGGCTGATGACATCACTCGGGGAATGAGTCTGCGCGAGATTGGCCCGGACAAACGCTGGTGCCAAGGACCGCCTTTCTTAAAAGATCCAGCCAACCTGTGGCCTGTTTGCCCCAGTCCAGTTGAAATAGATGATAATGAACTTCGCAAGATTGGGTCCAGTACTCTAGTCTGCTTCACCTCCTCTGAATTTAGTCAGTTTAAGTCTTTCGAGGAGCTAATCGAGTCCACGGCTCTTCAAGAGGCCAAAAATGGTGAGGCCACAGCCAATGACTACAGAAGTGCCGAGATCCGTGTTTTGCAGCAAGCACAGCAAGAATGCTTTTCATCAGACTTAGAACAACTAAGGACAGGTAAACCACTTTCACGGAACAGTCGACTAGTCGCACTGGCCCCAGAACTTGATGGAGAAACCAAATTAATCAGAGTTGGCGGACGTTTACGGCATAGTCCCTACCTTGAACCTGACAACATGCACCCTATAGTACTGGATCCAAAGCACCCCATCACGAAACTTATCATCCAAAGTTATGACTCCAAACTTTGTCATCCAGGTCCTGAGAGGGTGTTCGCTGAACTCCGCCGTAAATATTGGGTTCTACGGGGTAGAGAGGCCATCAAGCATCTGCAGCGAGAGTGTGTGCAGTGCCAAAAATGGAGGAAAAAACCAGAGGTACCTAAAATGGCGGACCTCCCGCCAGCAAGACTACGTCTGTTCAAGCCCACCTTTTACTCCACTGGTGTGGACTGCTTTGGCCCCTATACCGTTAAAGTGGGTCGACGCAGTGAGAAAAAATGGGGAATAATATTCAAATGCCTCACCACCAGAGCAGTATACATCGACATCCTCCATAGTCTGGAAGCCGACTCCTTCCTTATGGCTCTCAGACGATTTACGGCTAGACGGGGGAAACCCCATGAGCTCTTGTCAGATCAAGGCACAAACTTCAGAGGAGGTGAAAGGGAGCTAAAGGAAGCTTTTACATCTCTTGCTCCAGATCTGCAGAGACATCTGGCTAAACAACAAATTGAATTCCATTTCAACCCTCCTAGCTCACCCCACTTTGGAGGTTGTTGGGAGCGAGAAATTCGCTCCTTGAAAAACGCCCTGATGGTGACTCTAGGAACTCAATCAGTGACTTTTGAGGTCCTTCAAACTGTGTTGGTGGAAATTGAAGGAATCTTGAACTCCAAACCACTGGGATATACATCATCTGATGTTTCTGATCCTGACCCCATTACCCCAAATTGTCTCCTAATGGGGCGGCCAGATGCTTCACTCCCCTTGACAGTATATCCCCAGTCTGAGCTGATCAGCCGACGGCGATGGCGTCACAGCCAGATCCTTGCGGACCAATTCTGGAGACATTACCTCAAATCCTACCTCCCGGGTCTTCAGAACCGCCAAAAGTGGCGAAAGGACACTCCAGACATCCAGGTTGGCACTACAGTGTTGATTATCGACCCTCAACTACCCAGAGCTCTCTGGCCTGTGGGGAAGGTGTCAGAAGTATTCCCTGGAGCTGACACCAGAGTGAGGACAGCCAAGGTTCAGGTGGGAGAAAAAACATACACTCGACCAGTTGCACGACTTATACAATTACCTGCTATTCCTGATTAAAGTAATTGTAACTGACAGTAGATTAAAAAGCCTTTTGAATGTGTACATATTTCCTTATGGAAATATGGGGGCGGCTGTAAAAAAGGCTATAGTTTGCCGTCAAACCTAACCTCTCTTTATAATTTCTCCCTCTGTATTTGAGACACACACGGCACCTTACCTGAGCCAATCAGCGTCCAGAAACCTTGAGCATGTGACCTCCCCCGCCCTCACAGAGACAGTATTACAATGCAGCGGGACTCGGAGATTGACGCTGAAGTTACATCGGTATAAACTGTTTACATACCGCATTTCGGACGAAGTGTTGTGCGTGAATGCAAAAGTAAGTTTGTAATCCTTGATTATACACTGGATGAGTACTGCATTCGCTCTGGGAAACAAGTTATTGTGCCCGTGATGTAACGTTATATCATAGATGTGTGTGTGTGTTCCCCTCGTGTATTCATGCCACTCTAGATCGTATGTTTGTACACATAACTTTATTATTATCCGGACTAGAGTTATACTTCCTTTATTGTTACATGTTATGTTATTGTTTGAAGCAGAGTTTGCTGTATATTTTCTATATTTAACGGGAGAACTGTTGTGGAAAATTCGCTGCGCGCATGCGCACTCATAATTCAGTCAGAGCAGCGCTATACCATCTTCACAGCATAATAAGGTGTCAGATTACATCTGTGTTGAATATAATATAGGAGTTACAGCCTATCTTACATTTGCTTTCAGTTCTTATAATAATGTGCATGTTTAATTATTGATGTTAAAATATCATACTACATTACTGCTCATGTTTAATTGTTGTAATTTATCATTGTTATTATTATGTATATTCATGTTTATTTTACTGTTTATTTTATAGAAAAACCACACAAACACAACCATACAAGCCAGTCTGTTGAGTGGTGACAATAAATGGGTTATTCCCAGAAAAGTGCATCTTCGTTTGGTCTCTAATCGGACAGTCTTTGGTGGGTCAGCACCCTGAGCTGGCAACTTGTTGTATCAGTGCTACCAAGCAGAAGCATTTTTTCAATATGCATATAAAATAACACGAACACGAACATCAACATCAAAACTGCCTGTCACTGAATGAAATGTCGACCCAGGACGAGTTGTAGGACTGCGCAAGTTAGGGCTGTTGATGGACTCAGTATATTCCATCTATGGTTCGATCATCGTCGATCTAGATTTTCTCAGCTTTTTGCTCAAAATGTTCCTTTTTTAAAAATTAAACTAAGGGGTTTTACAGTCAAAGACCCAGAACCAGATATGATGAATGAAGACCCGGAGTCAGAATTATAATAAATTAAAGAAAAGTTTTACTGAAGATAGTTTGCAGTTTCATCAGTAGAAGTCAGCTTCAAGACTCACACAGGAGTTCGTAGGCCACCCCGCTTACAGTTACAAAGATCACAGCAGTTATACAGTTCACCAAGGTCTAAACTACGTCCTTGCTTCAGGTTGCAGTTTCTGATTGGCTAAGAAATAGTAGTGTTGGGTCCGAGTCCACCTTTGTCGAGTCTGAGTCAAGTCCAAGTCCTTACCAATCAAGTCCGAGTCCAAGTCCGAGTCCAAATGGGCCCGAGTCGGACTTGAGTCTGAGTTCTTAACATCCGAGTCCGAGTCGAGTCCGGCCGAGTCCACAAAGATTTCAATGATTTGAAATTGACCTTTCACAAAGACCCGCCCCTCTTAGTTACTGTTGCTACGTCTGACAATTAAATTAATTAATGAATTTTTAAACAAAATAAGAACAATTTACACCAATTTACATGGCCTGGCTCTGAATGGATGTTTCCTTCTTGAGCATCACTGAATGTTTGCAGTGTTTGTAATACCGGTAGTTGTGTATGAATCCCAGTGTGAAAAGATGGATCTCAAAATCATACAATCACTGCTAGTAAAGAGTCAAATATGCAGAAGTTGCTGGAAAAGCAAAGAATGTGCAGGAGCTGGAGGATATTTCTGAAGACCATTGGGAAGTTTAACTGTTCGGGACAAACAAGGGACTCATGAACAACCATTACAAAAAAACAAACAAACAAAAAAACAGTTGTGGATCATTCAGGTAATGGCACACAGTATTAAAAATCAAGCTTATAATTTGAAATTATGTTAATTTGTCATCACTCCCACAGACGCTGTGTATGCTGAAACCCTTACAGCAGCATTAACTAGTTTTTTTTTTGTAATTTTATAAAAAGGTAACATAATATAAAGTATAGTGTTATAAATGTAAATACATATTTTTTAAAATTGAAAATATAAAAAACTTTACAGGATTTATGCTGATGATGACCGTTCAAACAGTCAAGGGAAGTTACTCGTTTTAAAACTAGGAAATCTGCCAACCACTGAAGGACAAATTCATGAGTCACTCGATAGTAAACTATTCATTTGTCTCATATTTACCACAGCTACTTTCAAGTTTCACAAGCTTACTAATACTAATAATTGAGCAAAACTTGGCCACTAAATATTTAATATTCAATTATTTTAATGATCACAATTAAAGTTATAATTTTATTAAATTGAACAAGCGCAACATTCAGCATTCAATCAAATAGGCCTATTCTAAAAGATGTATTATTAATAATAAGGTTATTTCAACATAATATCTCGTTATTTCGACATAATATGTGTGCGTGCAACAAGCAAGATGTGCATTTGTAAATCCGGTGACGTGTGCATTTATTTTTATTAATAAATTAGTGTTTTCTGACAGTGTCGAGTGTCGACTCGGCTGCAAAGATGAAGTTGACGATCGCCATATTAGTAGTGAACGCGCCTATAGAGAGAAATGCACATAATGGATTACATAATCAGAGAGTAGCCTTTTTCTTTTCGTTTTGAATTATTTAATTTAAAGACATTTAAAGCTTTGTGTATTTGATGTATTTCTCATGTCTGTGTGAGGCATACACTGAGTTTCGTTAGGATGAGATGCGCTCCAGTTAACGTGCAATGCAAGTGACTGCGCGGGCGCATCCATGATTATATTGTCTGCTTTGCTTCTTATTTATTAAATCCAGGCAATTGGTTGATGACAAAAATATTAAAATTAATATACAATTTATACAAAATAAAATTCACTTTAAAGAAAGGTTTTCTACAAAACAAAACTTAATGAAGTGGTCAAAATCATGTCTGACCCACTCCATGTCTCTCGATTGCGCATCCTATCTTACTCGTGCTGTTCACTTTTCATAAATCAACATAAATGGAAAAAAATAACATTATAATATTTTAACAAATATGAAACTAAATGCGCTTATTTAATGGCTACAACAGTATAGTAGGCCTACAGACTCTCTATTTGTACAAATTGCTGCACATTCATTTAATTCTGAATTTTACACACACAAGTTGAAAGGCATTTGTTCAAATCAAGTTCACGGATAATTGTGCGTGCATTTATTAATCATTATGATACTAAAATCATAACAAAGTAGGCTATGCTATGTACAAAAAATCAGATGAGCCCAGAATATGAACGCAACGTTTAATTACACATTAAGCAGGAAAATGCTTATATATATAGGTGTCTCTCACATTGTCCCACAGCAACATTAAAATAGTGTAGATTAGTGTACAATGTTTAATAATAATAAGATGTTCTATTTAGTGTCCATTTCATTCATTTAACATTTCATATTGGGAGTATCCAAGAAATTTCTTATATTTAAACTTTTTTTTTTTTAAGTAACGCAATAGTTACTTTCCCTAGTAATTAGTTACTTTTGTAATGATGTAATTCAGTTACTAACGCAGTTACTTGTTGTGAGAAGTAACTAGTAACTATAACTAATTACTTTTTTTAATTAACTTACCCAACACTGATTATTACAGTATCAACTGAGGGAGCTCTTGCTTGCGTTTGAGGGTGCTTAGCAACTTCTAGCACCCCCATAGAACCGGGCCTGGATGTACATCCGAGTGAATGAGACTGAAGGAAGTTAGCGAGGGAAGGGCATAAAAAATTTGACTTAAACACAGCCTATAATTATATGGGGTGGGATTAAATTAAGCGCGATCTGCTGTGACGTCACAATCATGGTGCATTGTGGTCTAGATCTGCCTTAGGAGAGTGCTTAGGGAAGTTCGGGAGTGTATGTCTAAAAATGGGGTTAAGCTCAGCCCTGGTGGGTCATAAGACCCTTTTGAGTGGTTTGTGGAGAGTGCAATTCACTGTGTGATTACTTCATTGTGTGTGTGTGTGTGTGTGTGTGTGTGTGTGTGTGTGTGTGTGTGTGTGTGTGTGTGTGTGTGTGTGTGTGGGGCCTGGCATCAGCTACAAGATGACAACCCAGGTTCAGTGTACCTATAGATGTGAGAAAGAGAGGAACCTTTAAGCATTTCAAATTGGTTTCTTATGAGAGTCTATTTTACATGCCTATTGCTACATTCACACTACCAGCGACTTTGTTGCTGCACGTCGACAGTAGCTGGCGGTGAGGTTGCTAGTGGGTGTTCCCACTACTGTTTGTCTAGTAACGTTTGGACATGGCATTCACAGATGGTATTCCATGTTGTAGACCTCAAATCAGTTTTCTTGCCGCTACAAACAAACATTTTGGAAGGAAAAGTCTAAATGAAAGCTTTAGCGTAAGTTCTGCCAGGAAGACTCAATCAGTGCGTCATGTATTACCTCACTTCTAACCAATCATGTGCTAACACTGGCAGTATAAAATATTGGTACTTACATTTGTCTGAGTTCGCAGATGCTGACGCTGCCAATTACCTCCATCCTCCCCAACCACCACCAAGATGATACCTTCCCCTTCATCCTCCCCACCACCACCAGGATGGTTCCTTCCTTTACCTCCAGGGGGTCGGCTGCGCCCCTGCCTTCTTCTTCAGACAGGATATGCAGCTTCCGCTAGCCTCGCATTGCGCGCTAAGGACGGGGCCTACGCCAAAGAACGTCTCGGGTTATGACTATAACCCTTGTTCCCTGAGTAGGGAACGAGACACTGCGTCGTTGAAAACGACTCTTTGGGGACGCTCCCTTAGCGTGCGCCTCTGAAGTATGAATGAAACTAATCCAATCCTGATTGGTGTTGCGTCATGACGTAACATGTGACGGCATAACCGGATGCATAAAAGTGACGCTGACACACACACACATTAGCCTCGCGATGAAGCAAGCCGCTCTCAGGCATTGAGGGGCGTGGCAGGACGACGCAGTGTCTCGTTCCCTACTCAGGGAACAAGGGTTATAGTCATAACCCGAGACGTTCCCTTTCGAGGGAACTCGCACTGCGTCGTTGAAAACGACTCTTTGGGGAACGAATGCCCACTAGGCCACGCACCGAGAAAAGGCCTGCCCTAGAGTGAAACTGAACTCAGGCACCCATCTAGGACGAGAGCACATGTGCGCCAGGCGTACTAGGGAGGTGTAGATTATAAAACCTGATAAAAGTGTGTGGGGTAGCCCAACCGGCTTGCCTCACAGATCTCCTGGAGGGGCACTCCCAAGAGGAGGGCTCTAGAGGACACCATGCCTCTAGTAGAATGAGCCCTTACGGCCAGAGGTGAAGGCAAATTGCGCACCTTGTAGGCCTACTTATGGTTTGTTTAGCCGGGAGCCCCTATTAGGTGATCCAAAACACACTGCAGTAAGTCCGACCTCCTCCGAGAAGAGGACCTCTCAAGGTAATACTTGGAACTCTGACTGGCAGAGCAAGGAACCTCTCCTCTTCTGCCGACACATGTGGTGGAGGATGAAATGCTTGCAGGACCATGGACCTAGCCATGTTAGATTGCACTGAAGGCACATAGCTGGATCGCGGATGCAAGATGGCCTTAACTCCGCCAGGGGCAAACCCCAAGCAAGCTGGTACTAATGCCAGGGCTTGGAGATCTCCCAGTCTCTTTATAAGAAGTAGCTAAGAGAAAGGCTATCTTGAACGTGAGGTCCTAGGCAAAGCCAACTGAAGGGATTCGAAGGGAGCCAGGGATAGGCCTTCGAGAACCACCGCCAGATCCCAGGAAGGAACCCTGGACCTGACTGTCAGTCTCATCCTCTATGTACCAAGGAGAAATAGTATGACCAATTGGTGCCTCCCCAAAAGGCCCAATATTCAGTGGTGCATGGAACGCCGCAATGGCATCCATGTGCACCAAACATGTGGACGGGGAGAGATTCGTAGAGAACGATCTTGGAGAAACTCAGAACTGAAGCCACTGGGCAGTTAACTGAGCCTAACTCATGTTCTCTATACCAAGCGGAAAAACATTTCCACTTAAGGTCATATAATCTCCTAGTAGACGGAACCCTAGAGATAAGTATGGTTCCGTGCACCCCAATGATAGAACAGCATCAAGGTACTGAGCCCCCTCAGAGGCCAGACCCAAAATTTCCACAGCTCTGGGCGAGGATGGAATATACTGCCCTCCGCCTGAAACAACAGATCCCTGCTCAGAGGAATCTGCCATGGCGGAGCTATCTGGAGTGAAATTAAGTCCGAAAACCATACTCGGGCCGGCCAAAACGGGGCTACCAGAAGAAGACTGATGCCCTCCTAACGGACCCTCTCCAGGACTCCCGGGAGCAAAGCGATCGGGGGGAAAGCGTACAGGCGAAGCCTCGGCCAGGCCTGTACCATGGCATCCAACCCCAGAAGGGCTGGATGAGTGAGGGAGAACCAAAGTGGACAGTGGGACGTCCCTCGAGACGCAAACAGCTCCACTTCCACTGGTCCAAACCTCTGCCATATCAGCTCCACCACCTCTGGATGGAGTCTCCATTCCCCGGGCCTCAGCCCCTGCCTCGACAGGATGTCTGCTCCCTGATTCTGAACCCCCGGGACATATATTGCTCTTATAGATAATATTTTCCCTTGGGACCATAAAATAATTTGATGCGCCAATCTGGATAGAGGGCGCGATCTGAGTCCCCCTTGTCGGTTCAGATACACTACCACTGATGTATTGTCCAAACGTATCAAGACGTGGTAAGCATTGATGTCTGGGAGGAAGCTCCTCAGAGCCCTGAACACAGCCAAAATTTCTAGGCAATTTATATGCCAAGAATGATGATGGTCCTGCCACAGACCCCTGGCAAAGCGGCCGATAACCGCGCCCCAGCCAGTGATGGAAGCGTCTGTCGAAACGGTTTTCCGGCGACATGACGCCCTTAATACTGGCCCTTGGGACAAGAACCAAGGATTCTTCCATATTAATAGGGAACGAAGGCATCTGCGCGTAACCTTTATTATACGGAACGGATTCCCCTTGGGGGAAAAACCCTTGGCTTTGAGCCACCACTGAAGGGGCCTCATGTGAAGAAGGCCCAAAGGAATTATGTTGGATGCCGCTGCCATGAGGCCCAGCAGTCTTTGAAATTGCTTTACAGTGATGGCCTGGCCTAGCTTTATCCCTGACACCATGGTCAGGATGGATTTCGATACGTGCGGGAGACATACATGCCTGCATCGAAACCGAATTCCATACAATGCCCAGAAAAGTAGTTTTCTGAGCTGGTTCTAACACACTTTTCCTAGTGTTGAGTCTCAACCCCAATTTCTGAATGTGGCCAAGAACGACATCTCGATGCCGAATTGCCATTTCTCGAGACTGGGCCAATATGAGCCAGTCATCGATATAATTCAGAATACGGATGCCCTGAAGCCTCAGTGGAGCCAGAGCTGCATCCATACACTTAGTGAACGTGTGGGGAGAGAGTGCTCGGCCGCACGGAAGAACCCGATATTGGTACGCTTCGCCTCCGATAGCGAACCTCAGGAACCTCCTGTGACATGGAAGGATGGAGACATAAAAATAGGCGTCTTTTAGATCTATCGTGACAAACCAATCCTCGGATCTGATTTGATTCACGATGATGGGAACAGTGAGCATCTTGAACCTGAATCTCCTCAGAGAACGATACAACTGCCTCAAATCTAAAATCGGCCTCAGCCCGCCATCCTCCTTTGGAACTATAAAGTACCGGCTGTAAAACCCGGACTCTTTCTCTGGTAGGGGAACAATTTATATGGCCCCTTTGACCAGTAGAGTTCTGTACCTCTTGTTCCATAACCCGAGCCTGTTCTGGAACCACTGCAGTCAGTACCACCCCAGCAAACTTGGGAGGTCGGTGACCGAACTGCAGTCTTTACCCATATTTTATAATATTCAGGACCCATATAGATATATTCGGAAGGCGTTGCCATTCTTCTACAAAATCTACTAAGGGAACCAGCCCCTCGAGACTGACCTCGGGTGTTTTTCGAGCACTATTCTCGACCTCCTGAAGCGGAGGACCGACAGGAAAAAGTCGAGAAAGATTTTGTGACCATAGACGTTGCCCTATTGCAAGCTTTTGGGGTGAACGACACGGTGTGCGTTCGCTGGAAATCATTGTGGCCCGAAGCGCATTTTACGGCGGGATACAGATATCGATTTCCTGAGGGCTCCCCCAGAGGGGAGACTCTTTGGGTTTCGTTCTCGACACCCTGAAGCGGAGGACCGGCAGGGAATAAATCGAAAACAGTTCCGATGGGCGAACGCGAACACTGGCCGCAAGCCTTTTGGGCGCCTTTTACAGCGTGCATTCGCTGAAAACCGATGTGTCCCAAAGCGCACTTGAAGCTGGATACAAACATCGATTTCCTGAGGGCTACGCGGAGGAGCGATTCTCGCTCATACCTCCACGGGGGGGGACAGCCATCTTCGTCTCGTTTTCGATACCCTGAAGCGGAGGACCGGCAGGGAAAAATCTTAAACGATTTTTGACGTTCGCTGCTCATCATTTTAATTCTTCAGAATTAAATGCAGCCAAAAACACTCGATAAGTGAAACACGGTCTGGATGGTAGGTTGAATTAAAATATCTAATTTCTTAAAGTCAGATAATATATTCCATCATTTCAATTCCATCATATTAATTCATAGAATTGAATGCAGCCATAATCACCAGACAATACTGTTTTAATATTTATTTATACGGTCTCGTAATCTACACGCTGCCTCGGCAAACGCGAGATTCGAGTCGTTACAATATATTTGGCTTTCATCCCTCGAGAAGAAAGTCATCAGGTGCGAGGTTGAAACATCCGACAGCGCACGGATTGCACTCGCGCTGATATATTTCTCAATGAACACTGCCAGCACCCTCAGGAGCTGATTGTGAATGCCTCGCACCCAAACAGTATTATTTCACAGATCGCGTATGTCCCCTTTTATTGCAGACTCGTAATCTAAGCGCTGCCTCAACAAACGCGAGATTCGAGTCGTTCGCAATATATTTGGCTTTCATCTCTTCGAAAAGAAAGTCAACAGGCTCGAGGCTGAAACACCCGAAACGCACGGCTGTGCGCGTCGAGATATTTCTTAAAAACCACAGCCAGCACCCTCAGGAGCTGACAGTGCATGCCTCGCACCCACACAGAATCTTTATTGCAGAGTAGCCGTCATCTACGCGCTGCCTCGACAAACGCGAGATCCGAACTATAGATTCTGTATTGCAATATAGTGGGACAACTTTTTATTTTTTATTTTGGGTTACAACAACACAGGCGAGTGTGACTCATGTTCCTCGTTCCCGATGCTGAGCACATCCACTTCCTCAGAAGCAGATAGCTCAAGCATCGGGCAGTCGTCACGGGCAGAAGAAGCCACATCGCGGGCTTCTGCGTCGTGAGCGAGCGTTATAGAATCTGCGGATGATGAACATGAAAGTGCCTCGGCAGTCTCGTTCTCATCCGCGAGATCCTTCTGCGATCCCCACGATCTAAGCCACCGCGCCGCCTCAACGGACGCGGGACCCGAACCGCGGGGATTGCGAGCCAAGTGGGAGCGCAGCACTCTATAGTACTTTCACAATGTTCACAGGCAGCCCCCTCGAGAACTGCCTGTGCGTGCTGCGCTCCTAACAGTGTACACACAACTGATGCGTGTCTCCACCCGTGAGAAATATAGGGCAGGGGTGCACACACTTAGTGTATCTTTCACTCGCCAAAATATAGAGGATTTCACTGACAAACAACATCAAATAAGACAGACAGTTTCACAGAGAGCGCTTGCTGAAGAGCGAAAGCTAATGTGTGTGTGTGTCAGCGTCACTTTTATGCATCCGGTTATGCCGTCACATGTTACGTCATGACGCAACACCAATCAGGATTGGATTAGTTTCATTCATACTTCAGAGGCGCACGCTAAGGGAGCGTCCCCAAAGAGTCGTTTTCAACGACGCAGTGCGAGTTCCCTCGAAAGGGAACTTTATAAATGTATGCTTGCTGGGCTGTTAATAAATATACGCTTGTTTTATCAATTTATCTCCCGAGTCTTTCTGGTAGAAATATAAATGGAATACATAAAATGTTACATAAAATGCCTTATATTAAAGATGAAAAAGTTGTAATGTAATATTGTGATACAATATAAAATAATTGTTTTTCTATTGGCAAAAATTATTGGCACCCCTTGAATTGTTTACGAGTAAAATTTATCTGAAGTATATTCCCATTAATATTTACCTTTTTTTTAGCACACCAGGGTGACTATAGAAACATGAAATTGTCCAGCTATGACTTCTTGTTTCACAGGAGTTTATATGAGGAAACACAAAGGCCAAATTCCCTTAATCATCCATCACAATGAGTAAAACCAAAGAATATAGTTCTGATGCACAGCAAAAGATTGTTGAGCGTCACAAAACAGAAAGTGGCTGTAAGAAAATAGCTAAAGAATTGAATATCCCCAATTTGACCATCAGGGCAATAATTAAGAAGTTCCAATCAACTATAGATGTTACAAATCTGCCAGGAAGAGGACATGTGTCTATACTGTCTTAATGCATGGTGAGGAGGAAAGTTTGAGTGGCCAAAGATTTCTTGAGTCTTTGGGTCAAAAAGCCTAAAAAAATATATGTTGTTTGGGAGGGTTTCAAGAAAAATCCTCCTCGCTCCTCCAAAAATAAACTCCAGCATATTCAGTGGTCAGACACGACTGGAACTTCAAAAGGGACCTGGTTCTGTGATCAGATGAAACAAAAAAGGGGCTTTTTGGCAGAAAACCCAGCAGATGTGTTTGGTGCAAACAGGGATAAAAAGTACCCCATGCCTACGGTTAAATAACTGTTGGATCTTATATGTGGTGGGCCTATTTTTCTGCTGGAGGTCCTGGACATCTTCAGATACATGGTATTATGAATTCTAGCAAATACCAACAGATAAAAAATCTGAAAATCAAAACCTGTCTGCCTCTGCTAGAAATCTTATAATGGGCCGTGGTTGGATCTTCCATCAGGACAACAGTCCAAAACAAACATCAAAATCAACACAAAAATGGGTAACTGAGCACAAAATGAAGCTTCTGCCATGACCGTCCCAGTCCCCTAAACTGAACCCTATAGAAAATGAGTGGGCTGAACTGAAGAGAAGAAGCACCAACATGAACTTGTGAATCTGAAGGATCTGGAGAGATTCTGTATGGAGGAATGGTCTCTGATCTCTTGTCAGTTATTCTCCAAACTCATCAGGCATTATAGAAGAAAACTCAGATCTGTTATCTTGGCAAAAGGAGGTTGCAAAAAGTATTTAATAATAGGGAGCCTATTATTAAATTAAATATAATAAATTAAATATTATAATAATTATGGCCAGTGTGTTTTAGAGAAAAGCATTTATTTCATAATGTGATTTACATAATGTCATTTCATTTTTTGAATGAAAGATCAAAAGGATAAACAATGCAGATTTATTTTTTTACAGCCATTTTTGATCATATTTACCAAGGGTGCCATTAATTCTGTGCATATATTTTAAAATGTAATTTATTCCTGTGATCAAAGCTGAATTTTCAGCATGAATAATGCAGTTAAGTGAACTTTATATACATCAAAGAATCCTGAAAAATAAAAATGCATCATGGTTTCCACAACAATTTTAAGCAGCACAACTGTTTTCAACATTGATAATAATCCAAAAATGTTTCTTAAGCAGCAAATCATCATATTAGAATGATTTCTGAAGGATCATGTGACACTGAAGACTGGAGTAATGATGCTGAAAATTCATCTTTGATCACAGGAATAAATTACATTTTAAAATAAATTCACATAGAAAACAGCTATTTTAATTTGCAATAATATTTCACAATATTAATTTATTAATACACAATATTACTAGTTACACAATATTACTAGTTTTTACTGTATTTTATATTAAATAAATGCAGCCTTGGTGAGCAGAAGATGCTTCCTTCAAAAACATTAAAAAAGCCTGTCAATTATTACTGCATTATTCATATACTTTGTCAGTTTTATGTACACAGTATGTACATGTTTTATTTGGCACATGACCTATTAGACTTTAAACAACTTGAAGAAGGATTGATTATGTATTGACTTTTAATAAATACAGTACATGATTAATAAACCATTTAGCAGCTCATTTGGAGAATGAGATGAAGGACATTTGCCATGTTCGAAATCGCCCCCTATACCCTCATTTACTATTCTCTACATTACTCCACTAATATAGTCCGACTGAAGGAGAGAATGAAAATGAGTGAGCAAATTCGGACACTGAGTGTGCCTGTTTAATAATCACTTGAAATGTAGCAAACTGGTAGCTCCAGTAATAATGAAAAGATTTATCTTGAACTCTGCCATGGACACTAGCATGTATAAACCTTAATTAAACAATGTAATAATCAATTAAAAAGGAATTTATACCTGTATTATATTACACTGTAGCCACTTTGGACCAGCAGTAACCAGGCGCGACCGTCACGGTGCATTATGGGTATTCTCTAGTCATTGAGCGTACATCGGTTTTACACATAGACATATATTATGTCTATGGGTTGTACACTCATTATTGCGGTGCATTGTGGGATTAAATGAGTGCACTCCATAACATGCACTATTGCTGTCTGGATCCATAGACAGTATATAAACTGGACACAGCGACCCCATTGGATTCAACGGAGACAAGTGAAGTCAAATAGAAGCTCTTACTTCCTGGGGGTCCAGCGTACTGCGCAGACTCAAACTGAGCTTGACGACGTAGATGTGACGTGAGCAACCTGTCTGTCTTCTAGTAGCTGTGCCAAGAGAAATCTAAATCATTCCCTTCCGAAACTTGCAGAGACGGAGAGTGTGAGTAGGAGCTGTCCATGAGCTAGGAGCAGGAGAAACTTTTAGTAGGTGTTCTGATTCATTATTTTGTCACTTTGCCTCCACGTCCCCGCGATTGCCCGCGAGCTTCTCCTCCTGTCCATACGGTAATTCTCTACTGTGCGACAGAGAGTCGAGTGGTTATGACGCAATCGTTAGCCTATTTTTACAAAAATTGCTTCTACGGGGCCATAACGGAAGCTACAAGGTAATGAAGCCTTTTATACATTTTCGTGTTTCTTTAGAAATAAATAATGGACAAATGGAGTCATTAAAAGCCTCAGATGTGAAGTTATTCGCTGTCAAAGTGACGCCAAAATGAATGGGAGTCAATGGGATGCTAACAGCAGGTTGGGGTCCGCTAGCCAATGGCGGCGCCCGGGGGTACCTTCAAAATAATAGAAAACCCTGCCCCCCTGGCTGGATCTCAAATGGCACACTCCGGCCTTTTGGACCTCCTTCGAGTTCACACTTGGTGACGTCAGGAAGTGCAGACCTAGGGGCACTGGCCTCAAGTTCACGAGGGTGTGTTTTGGGACAGGCTTGATGACATCATACCACTGAAAGTCAAACAGCCACAGAACTCCTCCCCTCATTTATCTCATTGGGCATTTGCAAGGATTCCTGGGTAGGTAACTCATGTGGAGGGTGCGAAAGTGCGGGCTTCGCCGAAGTCCGCATCTAATGGCGCTTTTCCACTGCATGGTACGGTACGGCTCGGTTCGGTACGGCTCACTTATGCCGCATTTCCACTGCATGGTATGGTACGGTACGGCTCGCTTCGGCTCGCTTTAAATGGTACCACCTCTGTTGAGGTTCCAAGCATGCCGTACCGATACTAAAATGTGACGTGAAAACACTGCAGATCACTGATTGGTCAGACAGAATCATCACTATCAGCGTCATTGTATTTACGACACGAGACACTAAACCCGCTAGATTTAAATAGCCAGTAGACAACAGCCAACACTGTAGCGCCTGTTTTAAAAGTATTTGCTTAAAAAAAGTATAAACTTCAAAAAAAGAAATGGCTGAATCGTGGTCAGTGGACGAGGTGCAGACGTTCCTCTCATTGGTTGCCGAGGAGTGGATGGGGAAACACTGAATGAATACACTATAACGATCAGTCCCACCCACTTTGAAGCGGTACTAACTGCAGTGGAAAAGCAACCGAGCTAAAGCGAACCGAACCGTGCCGTACCGAGTCGAGTCGTACCACGCAGTGGAAAAGCGAAGCGAGCCGAACCGTTCCGCGCCGAACCGTACCGAGCCGAGCCGTACCATGCAATGGAGCGCCATAAGGCACAAAGGCGGCGCTCGCAAGCACACTACTGAGCGCTGAAATGCCAAATGGGACACCCTACGGACTCGTACACTTGGCAAGCATGCGCAATTTAAGGCCACGTGACCGCGAGTCCACATGAAGTGTGCCATTAATCCAGCCACTCTGTCCAAATACCCACACTTGCGGTCTTTGCACTTGTCTACTTACATGACGTATTTCCTGTATTTGGCCCAAATGTTCAAGTAGACGTGAAGACTGCAAGTGTGTGCAGAACGTTTGATTACCCAATGGGACACACTTATAGTGTTTACAGAGCTTATTCAATACATATATATTCAATACTTTGCATTTTAAAGTAAACTTCTAAATGTCTGTTCAGTAGTCGCTAGGGGTAGACTGAGTACAGTTGAGACACTTTTTGCGTTTTGATTTTTCACACAAAAATAGATACTGAAAAGAAGTGAATTTCCACATGACATGCCACATGACATTTCATTAGCTTGTAGACTAAGATATTATCAATCAATAATACCCACAAGTAGTTTATATTTTCCACAATTAGCTCATAAAAATAAGGTGCTTTTTTGTCTCAACCTTGTCTCAACTGTACCCATATGTGGTACAGTTGAGACAGTGCATGGTACAGTTGAGACACCCATTTTTAATGATGTAAAGGTAACTAACCATTCATTGTAAATATACAAAATAAAGAAAAATAAAGAAAATAACAATTGGGCAACATTTTTGTTTATTCATCCATTTATATTCATTCATTTTATTTAAATTTGCACTGGTTAAAATTTATAAAGCAGGAACAAGATATGAAACAATATTTATTAATAATACACAGTTTAAATATCAAATTTTATTTTCATTTGTGTCCTATGCTGGCTAATTACGACGTTTAACCTGTTATCATAACACTGAACAACTAAACAGTGTGTTTCCTAATAGAAATCTATCGGGGGTACAGTTGATACACGTGTGTCTCAACTATCCCCCACTGGCCACCTCGCACATTTCTCTAGATTTTGCAATTACCTTGCATGACACAATACCATGAAATATACCAATTTTTAGGGCACAGAATAACGTTTGTGGTGATATCAGTTACGTTTAACAGTCATATAGGGATAATAAGCTATTCATTGTGGAGAGTGCATGGTGAAGTGAACGTCCTACTTTAGAAAAAAAACTTTTCCCGATATCTTCGGATCGGAGATGCGTCGTTCAAATTTCGCGATCAAAGAGGACACTAATACGCATGTGCACAGCAAAAATCACAACTTGTGCTTGCTGCGAACGCAAGTTATTTAAGGTGTCTCAACTGTACCTGTGTATCAACTGTACACAGTCTACCCCTAACTAACAGAAGTCTTAATTTTAAAATTGTGGTGCTTCTAATTAAGTGATAAAAAGCAGTTGCAAATGATGTACAAAATACACATTAGGCCCTATCCCAAATGGCACCCTCTAAGCACTCGTGGTCTTCCTACGAGTCCGCACTTTCGCGGTGTAACGCTGCTTTGACAGTCGGGAAAAAGTCTGATGTGGTGCGGGTTTGGCAAAAGTGCACATTGAGGGCGCATATCGACCGCAAAGGGGGAGCTCGCGAGCACCCTTCTTAAACCTAAAATGACATGGGACACCTTACGGTGCGTGTCCACTGGCACGGTGCGAGCGGAGCGGAGCGAGCGTTTTCAATTCATTCCTATGGAAGTCGAGCTTCACGCTCGCGCATTGCATTTTGGGATTGACAGCGGACCGGAGAAAGCGTTGAGAGCGACCGAGAGCGTCAAAAGGTTTTAAAATGCACTTTCCCCGCTCCCCCCAGCGTTCCCAGGCGGAAAACCAACCTTGCAACTTGGGGACTACCGTCCCGGCAAGATAGAAATTGGAAGTCTCGTGAGAAGCGAGAATGAGAACGAGAACGAGCGCGAAACACGAATTGCTTTATGGCAATTCGACATAAACACACACGCATGTATGATGTATTACCGATTCTCTGGTATTACCAGATTACCCACCTCGGTAGATATAGCTCCACACGATACAGTTGGCTTGCTCCGATCATAACAAACGCACATGAGCAGCGGTAGAGAGGGGGAGGAGGCCGCCGCAAGTGAGTTTTTTACGACCGTGTTGTGAAATATACGACCCCCCCCCCCCCCCCCCCACAGCTGTAGGGGGAGCTCGTGGGGAAAACATGCGACAACAAAAGGGAAAATCAGCGAAGAAGTGACTAGAGTTCGCTAGAGTTGCCGAGTTCTCCTTTAACCAGGGGGGCATGGATTTCTATTATTTTGAAGGTACCCCCGGGCGCCGCCATTGGCTAGCGGACCCCCACCTGCTGTTAGCATCCCATTGACTCCCATTCATTTTGGCGTCACTTTGACAGTGAATAACTTCACATCTGAGGCGTTTAAAGACTCCATTTGTCCATTATTTATTTCTAAAGAAACACGAAAATGTATAAAAGGCTTCATTACCTTGTAGCTTACGTTATGGCCCCGTAGAAGCAATTTTTGTAAAAAATAGGCTAACGATTGCGTCATAGCCACGCGACTCTCTGTCGCACAGTAGGAAATTACCGTATGGACAGGAGGAGAAGCTCGCGGGCAATCGGGAGGACGTGGAGGCAAAATGACAAAGTAATTAATCAGAACACCTACTGTTCTGCACATGGACAGCTCCTACTCACACTCTCCGTCTCTGCAAGTCTCGGAAGGTAATGATTAATATTGCTCTTGGCACAGCTACTAGAAGACAGACGGGTTGCTCACGTCACATCTACGTCGTCAAGCTCAGTTTGAGTCTGCACAGTACGCTCGACCCCCAGGAAGTAAGAGTTTCTAATTGGCTTCAAAGGCCCTGTCCCAAATGGCACACTCCGGACTTGTGGACTTCCTCAGAGTCCACACTTTGGTGACGTCATGTAGTGCAGACCTATAGGGCCCTTGGCGCGAGTCCACGAGGGCGAATTGAGAGGTATTTTTGGGACAGACTCGATCGTCACGCCGGAAATAACGGCCTGTTTTTTTTTTTTTGCATTACAATATATATCATTACAATGGAAATAATACAAAACAATGAACATGAACATGTGGGGATACAGAGAAAATGAAAGTAAATAATAACAGTAAATAAAATATTTTTACAATTTATATAAAACTTGTTCTATAATACAGGATATTTTCGAAGCTCTTTTATTGGAGGGGATTTTTTGAAGTAAAGAATAACTGTAAATCATAAGCAAAAAATTTGCAACTAGGTTTGAATTTAAGGTATATTGCTTTGTGAATATGATATTTACCCATCGTACAGAAAAAGTTTAATATATCATCTAGCTTTTTATTTTCAGAGACATCAGAGTGAAAAATAACCTTACTGACAGAAATATTACAGGTCTGGTTGTTGTTGGACAGGAGAAATCACATTTTTTGCGCTCCAGCGTCTCATCTCCACGTCCACTACACAGCCTAATTTTACAGTTCTATATTTTGATATTGTGCATATCACCTGGGCATTAGACAATAGATATATCATGCTTATTTAAATGATGTATACAGTTGTACATAATAATACATAATGTTACATTTGAACTAAGATTGCAATTTTAAAACATAATGAAAATGTGCATGAGTTTCAGATGAATTTACAGGTTTCAATATTCATACTATGTTTACATATGACTCAGTAAAGCCCTGATATTCGGTTCTATTTATTTAATGAATCATAATGTGATCGTATTATTCAACGCACTATTATTATGTTTGAGACATCAACCACTGGTCGATGACCATAATGTTTGTATAAACTGTAGGGAACAACTGGTAAAATGTACATTTAGGTCATAAAAACTGTAATATTTTCTTCTCAGCCATGTCAACAATTATCCGTGAGTGAAATCTCCTCCCATCCGTTGTGTGATTGGCCTTTCGCAAGGATTCCTGGGTAGTTAAAGTGCGTGAAGCCTGCTTCTATGCGGGCTTCGCGGAAGACCGCTTCAAGGGTACAAAGGGGGCGCTGCTGAGCACACTTCAGAGCGGTAAAATGCTGAATGGGACAGTCTACGGACTCGTAGACTCAGCGAGCACGCGCAATTCAAGTCCACGAGACCGAAAGTCCGCATGAAGTGCGCCATTTGGGACAGGGCCTTTGTCTCCGTTGAATCCAATGGGGTCGCTGTGTCCATTTCTTTTACTGTCTATGCCAGTGGTCGGGAACCTATGGCTCGCGAGCCACATCTGGCTCTTTGGCAAAAATCGTGTGGCTTGCGAGGTCTCTCACCCTTTACCAACAAACCATCGATGAAACAATTAAAACACATCAACAGAGATCGGCTCTCTGCAGAAAAAGCAGCCAATTACAATTCCCTTGTTGTAGTACAGCCTATTGAAGTTAATGAAAAGTTTATGATAATAATAATATTAAAGTGTACCGGAAAAAGTGCGTGTTCAGTGCTGTTCGCGAGAGTCACCACAGCAATCAACTAACCGCTTACGTTTCTGTGGTAACCTACGGCTCCTGCACTGGATTCGAGCTGGCGAAAACCATTCTAGAACAGCAGCGAAAATGTAAAAGTAGGCTTTATCAACTTTAATATATCAATTTATTGAAACGGGTGCTTTGCTGTGCAAAGTGACATTTCACCCGTTGGTAGGCTACTTTCACTTTTGCGCAGAGACCCGCGATAAGTCGCGAAAGAGAACTGAATTCTACTGACAGGATGCTGTGCGCGCGCTCCGAGCGCAGCACGCACAAGCATAGTAGCCTTTGTCTTCGGTAACGTTGCGTGCCTAAGCGGCCAAATAAATACAGAAATATATCAAAATGCCAAGTCGAGTATTCACGTAAACACACCAGATAGTACTGTGTGCATTCACTAGTCTCACACACACACACGCACACAAAAGAGCTTATATGTTCATCACTTGGTAACTCAACTTCACAGTGAAAGCCCTGCACAAATAATTCCATATTGCAACTTATTGTATGCTGAATATTTGTTTGTTTTTAGTTGTCTCTGGACCTAATAATTACTACTGTTGTTTTTTTTATTGAAAAAAGCACGTCTTTAATATATATATATATATATATATATATATATATATATATATATATATATATATATATATATATATATATATATAACATTTTTTTCTACTGTGGCTCTTTTGGAAAAATGCATTATCCAAAAATGAAGAAATGGCTCTTTAGTCAAAAAAGGTTCCCGACCCCTGGTCTATGCCTTTAACGGACACGCGTACGCGGCAGCCATTAACTAACCCTAACCCTATAGTCCACAAGACCGAAAGTGTATATGAAGTATGCCATTTGGGACATCTTTGCACCAATAAAATGTGCAACACTTTATGTTTTACGATTGTAATATCTAATTAATTTAACTTACAGTGGAATTGTTTCCTCAACATCTCGTGATTTCTGACTGTCCCATGCCATGTCTTGCAGTGTCCTGAACTCACACTATCTGCTAAGCGTATGGCATCATGCATTAGCGATTTGGTGGTGGTGAAACAAATTGTTAAAGTGTCATTTTATTGGTGCAAAGATGAGTAGGCTATGTGTATTTTGTACAACATTTGCAACAGCTTTTCATCACATAATTAGAAGCAAATTAAAAGTTTATTTTAAAATGCAAAGTATTGAAAATCAAAATAAAGTTTTGTAAACACTTGCATTTTTGCAACACTGTAAGTGTGTCCCATCCATAGGTCCCATCGGGTAATCAAAAGTTCTACGCACGCCTACTTGAACACTTGGGCCAAATACAGGAAATACGTCATGTAAGTAGACCAGTGGTCAAGTGCAAAGGCCGCAAGTGTAGGTATTTAGAAATACCCCATTGTCTTGTGTAAGACAACACGGATTCTTCCTGCAGGGGGCACATGGAGGCTCAAAAACCGTAATTGACTCGCATTCAAATCAAGTTTTGTTTTTGTTTTTTGTCTCGAAAGAGAAATTTTTACAATAAAAGTGCAGTAATTTAAAAATATTAATGCTGAGTACTGTCGACTGACATAGCCTGCAAGTTGAAATCTGACTAGAAACCATCTTAAAGCCCCTGCTCAACCAGAGAGATAGGCTATCATCTGACAAAGTGTTGCTTCTGTTCCGTTCTCGACAATAATTAACAGCTGTAGTTACACTGAAACACTTTAATAGCCACTGAATTTAAAATACTTGTTGCTGAGTATGACGAGAAATCATTTACTTGTTAATACCAGAGCCATTTCTCTCTATGGCTCTGGTTAATACGTGACACAAGCCCCGCCCATTTTTAAAATTTCATGCGAATTCCATTCTACCTACTATTATTTTCTTTCCCGTCATGCTTTGAGTTTGAGTTTGTAAGCGGAAGCACTTTATAAGCACTTTTATGTGCTTATTCAAAACGTTAAACAAACTATGATGCTTCAAATGTATTTTTCGCAGTAATATTCGTGAGAATTTTATCTTTGGCTGTGGAAAGTCAATATTAATGGGTAAGTCAGGACATGTGAGTTATTAAGCTATAGTGTTGCTAATGTGAATGTTTTTAGTAACGTTACATCAATATTTGCCACTTCGTTTAACCGGTATTATTATAATCCTGCAAAACTTTTCGAGCTGTAAACATACATCGAACAAACAAAATTAACATACATTAATTTCGCTGAAGCATGGTGTCTTGACGCGAATTATTATTATTTATACTAGGCTAATCTTGCATTTTACTTTATGATCTTAAGCGAGTAAAACATTAAAAGTAAGCACGTTTTGTCTTTGCATGCATTCATACATGCAGTCATCTACTAGATTTTGCATGCATTTATGTTTTCATGCGTTTAATCTCATCCCTTCGAGGATTGTTCATGCATTTATGTCATATATTGATTTGCTCATCAGAGCACAATGACAGATGCTCTCAGGAGGTGGATGGAGACAGTTGTGGATCCTCCACCGCAGCTTCACCGGAGATGGACCGAAACCCGTCGCCTCCACCCGAGGAAGATGAGACTGAGGCCGGTGAGGAGGCGGACGCCATCGGGGAGACTGTGTACAGCAAACACTGGCTCTTCAGCACCCTGACCCGCCTTATTCAGGTATAGACTTCCGTATCATTTGAATCCTGTAACAAATAAGATGAATAATATACATTTTTTAGATACATATGTCATTTGTATTTTATTACAAATTAAATGGTAATGAACAATACTACTTCAGCATGTATTAATCTTAGTTAATAATTTCATCATTTACTTATACATTATTAAAATCAAATGATGTATTTGTTAACATTAGTGAATGCACTGTGAACTAACATGAACAAACAATGAACAGCTGTATTTTTTATTAACTAATATTATCAAAGATTAGTAAATATTGTAACAAATGTATTGCTCATTGTTAGTTCATGTTAACTAATGTTACCTAATGAACCTTATTGTAAAGTGTTTACCAATGAAATTTTATATTTTAATAAATTATATAGTAACTGATTCTATGTAATCTGGATTACGTTATCACATTCCAAAAATTAAATATTTCTAATTAGATTATATTAAAATACTTATTTAAAAACTCATAATCAGAATACAGTTACCTTTATATCAATAACATGATTACTTAATATTCACAAAATGGAAGTAAAGAATTTATTGATTCTCCCTACTTCTTCTCTTTAATCATTTAAATTTTCCTTTCTCAAATGTTTTGTGCGATTGCACACACAGACCAGCCACTAGTCATGCGACTATAATTACTTGAAAAATTGAGAGGCAACACAGCATAAACAAATAAAATATTTAATCTTTTTTAAGATAGTGTCTTATTTTGATTGTTTTTATTTATAAATTATTTATTTATTTGATTTGACTTTATAATTGAATTAATCATTAGCTTTTCATAAATTTACAAACCTCCTGCAGTTTCTTCCCTAACCCTAGTATGGGAAACCCTGACATAATGTAATGTTTAATGCACTTCATGTATTTATCAATATGGTACACGATTATACTTTTCAAATCCAAAAGTTAAAAACAACTTTTAAAAAAATCCTTTTGCGACATCTGAAAAGGAATGCGACGTGTAATCCACATGATTAATTGCACCTAACATTAAAGTTTGTAATATATATTTTCACATTGAATCTCCAAATTAATGTAGAAACAACAAAAAGACAGTATATTTTAAATATTTGTTTAATGACATCTTTTTACCAAGTAAATGAACGAAGGCCAGTATCACCGATACCAATTCTGACACTGATGCCTCAACTAAATGGTTATTTTCTTTTTCAATTTCTGGGGATAAAATTAGTAATTATTGCCATTCAGTATAATTGAAAGTCATAATTTTTTAGCATATTGGCCTAAACTGCAAAATATCATCAGATGTTTTTATTTATCATTTATTAACAATTACAGAACATTAATAATCTTATAAAAACTTTCAATTTAAGTGATCATAAAAGGGGTGGTATAACATTACACACTAACTAAAGTTAGAAAAGTGAAATCATAATCAACCACCCCTTTAAAACAAAATTCACACAAACCCATTATAATAAATGTCACATTTAGCTGTGCCTTTTATATAGTGTGTTTGGTAATGTTTCTGTCTCTGTCAATACTTTCTTTTTATGAAAAAACAAGTAATAAAATTTTCTAGGCCTAGTTAAAAGATTTGGTAACGATATTTTTATGTGATCTCTCAATACAGCATCAAAATTGCATGTATTCCGCACTTACACCCACGTGTCTTAATTTAGACTATGATATTACAGTCATGCAAAAAAGAAAGTACACCCTTTTGAATTCTATGGTTTTACGTATCAGAATTCGGGATATAATAAAATCATCCTCCTTGGCAGGTCTTAAAATTAGGTAAATACAACAACACATGACATATTTACACTGTCATTATTTATTTAACAACAACTAAGCCAAAATGGAGAAGCCATGTGTGACAAACTAAGTACGCCCTATGAATTAATTGCATGTTGAACCACATTATTACCATATAGATGGTGACAGATCAAGAAAGTGGGCCAAGTGATTGTTCCATGGAACTGACAGTTGATCTGGAAGAGGATGTATGTAAAGTATGGGACATGGCAATGGATAAGGTAAACTGAAACACACTGCATTCAACACCCTCCTCGATGGCCATCATCTATACACTGTGTTCCAAATTATTATGCAAGTGACATATCAGTAGGATTTTAGTACAATAATCTTGAGACTCCAGAGACAACAGTAGCATCAAATACCTGTTTGCTGCTTAACAATGGCTTTTTTTCTTTATAGCTGCCCTTTTTAAATTATTCATTTGTTTGACAGAAACATCAAAAAGCCTTTATCTGACCAGGGTCTTCTGTACTCTAAATCACTCACAAATCTTTTGACAGTTCGCTAATCTCTATACAGTTTTCACTAAATATTAGTTTTTATTAGCCTGGGTTTCCCCATACTGCCTTGCTCGCAGCGCGATTTTATTCATGCTGCTAGGCAGTCTGGACACCATGGACCAGATTTTCCCCTGAAAAAGGGAACCAATCACAGAACGGGGAGGGAGCAGCAAGACGATGACGACACCGAAGCAGTTTGTTTATATCTATGGATCCAACATTGCATCAGACTCGACGTTACCTTCTACCCTCATGTTTATCTTGCACAAACGGTAATATTCGCCAAACGCTATCGTGTACAAATAAATCTTTGACCCATCGTCTTTTTCCTCGTCGAATTTCTGTCACTCTACATACGTCATCTGGTATAATTGAAGCGATTGGCTATGAGCTACGTACAGGCGCATTTGATAGACATTCATAGCGACCAATAAACGGCTCTGGGCATTCGTAAACCACGCCTCAAATACGAGAAAATGAACACGTGGTTCCCAGACCAAGTCTCAAATGAGACTTGGTCTGACGTTAGCCAGGCTAAGTTTTTATGCCTTTTGCGAGACATTGCACCGTTTCATGCTTTTCATCTTCAGTAAGATCTTTCTTCCTCCCAATATTGCATAAGAACTGTGACTTGCTTAATAATGTGGAACAACCCCTTTAAAGGGATAGTTCACCCAAAATGTTTAATTCTGTCATAATTTATTCATCTTCAAGTTGTTCCAAACCTGTATGAGTTTCTTTCTTCTGTTGAACACAAAAGAAAATATTTTGAAGAATGTTGGTATCCGTCAATTACCAACATTCTTCAACAGAAGAAAGAAACTCATACAGGTTTGGAACAACTTGAAGATGAATAAATTATGACAGAATAAAAAATTTTGGGTGAACTATCCCTTTAAAGGATTAGCTCACTTTCAAATGAAAGTTAGCCCATGATTTACTCACCCTCAATCCATCCTAAGTGTATATGACTTTCTTCTTTCAGACGAATAGAATCAGAGTTATATTAATGCATGTCCTGGCTCTTCCAAGCTTTATAATGGCAGTGGATTGCAACCAACAGATTGAAGCTCAAAAACGTGCATCCATCCGTCATAAACTAGCTTCACGCGGCTCCAGGGGTTAATAAAGGCCTTCTGAAGAAAAGCGATGAGTTTGTGTAAGAAAAATTTGCACTTAAGTGTAATCCATATGTAAGTTTGGCCGTAAGCTACTTATTGTACTTTATAAAGTTTTAAATATGAATATTTTTCTTACACAAACTCATCATTTTGCTTCAGAAGGCCTTTATTAACCCCCCGAAGTTGCATGAAGCTCGTTTATGACGGATGGATGCACGTTTTTGAGCTTCAATTTGTTGGTTGCAATCCACTACCATTATAAAGCTTGGAAGAGCTAGGACATTTATTGATATAACTCTGATTCTATTCATCTGAAAGAAGAATGCCATATACACCCAGGATTGATTGAGGGTGAGTAAATCATGGGCTAATTTTCATTTTAAAGTGAACTAATCCTTTAAGTTGGTTTTCCATTTACCCAAGAAGACCTGGCAAACTACTTAACAAATCTAAGAATGATACCAGTTATCTATAAATATATGAAATCCATAATAATTTGGAACGCAGTGTATACACATTACATGCTTTTTCTCTCCAGGACGTGGCTGTCTTTCTTCAAGAGTTCAAGGCTCCAGACATCTTGCTGGGTGTGATCGCAAAGTCACGCAGTCCACGGCTCACTGTGCGTCATTTTACCACTGTAACTTCCCTGTATGCTGAATTATATATCATATTTCCCTTGCTGCTTGCTTATTACTTCATATAATTACTCAAGTGTTTTTGTCAATTCATGTTTGTTACAGGAAATCTGTGTTGGAATTCTGGGTAATATGGCCTGTTTCCATGACACATGTGTCTTTCTCAGCCAGAACTCTGACTTGGGGTGAGATATATACACACACACACACACACACACACACACACACACACACACACACACACACACACACACACACACACACACAGAGAGAATCTTTTTCCCTTTCTGTTTCTCTTCAGGTTAATTGAACTAGTTTTGAAAATACAGTACTACTAACTATGTTAAATGAAACGATGTCTGACATGTTCTCTGTATATCTCTGCTGTGTTACTTAAGCGCTGTGTTACTTCTGCTTCTCGGAGACAATGACCCACCTACGCTCTTGGAAACTTGCAGGTCAGTTCTGATAAAGCCCTGTAACAAAATTCTAAGAACATTTCTCAATACATGACACAATAGACTTTCTCTGAATGCCGGTGTGTGTCTTTTCCAGGCTTCTGCTAACATGCATGTCTCAGGCTGATGTCGCCCCGCTGTGGCTAGAGAGGATACGGCAGCAGCCCGCGGCGTGTGGCAGTCTGTGTTTCATCATGAGCAGCTCCACCAACGGTCAGTGATGTTTAATGATGTTGCTAATGGTACTTTCAATGAATAGGGCAAAAAAAGTTTTGTTGCAATAAACATTAATGAAACATGTACAACATCATTCATATTTTTATTTTACAGTGTGTGTGTGTGTGTGTGTGTGTGTGTGTGTGTGTGTGTGTGTGTGTGTGTGTGTGTGTGTGTGTGTGTGTGTGTGTGTGTGTGTGTGTGTTAAATTTTTTTTTTATGTTTTTTAGCAATAAACATTCAATATTTTTTTTAATTTTATTTTTTTTATGTAACTTAAGTTCATTTATTCCTGAATTTTCAGCAGCCATTACTCGACTGGAGTGTCACATGATTCTTCAGAAATCATTCTAATATGCTGATTTGGTGCTCAAGAAATATTATGATGTTAATTTTAGCAATAAACATTAAATAATGTAAAACATGTAAAATTATTTATTACTATTAACTTAACATTTATATAGATTTTTTTTGTTTGTTTGTTGTTGCAATAAACATTAAATAAACATTTAAAATTCTTATTAACTACTTTTTAATTAATTTTGTTATTTTTTTGTTTTTAGCATTAAACATTTAAAAGGATTATCAACTTGTTTAAATTAACTGTTTTATTATAATTTTCTTGTTTTTTGTTTGCTTTTTAGTTTTTAGAAACATTAAATAAACATTTAATATTATTATTATTATTATTATTATTATTAACTTTTTTATTTAATAAAATGTTCTTGTGTGGTTTATTTTTGTTTGTTTTAAGCAATAAACATTAAATAAATAATTAAAATGATTATTTATTATATTAAGTAACCTTTTTTCAATTAATTTTTTTTCAATTACTATTTTGGGTCTAAATATTGGCTTGTAGTTATTGATCAGTTTATATTTTCTATAAATTTAAGGGAAATAATTGTTTGATTATTTTTCTTACTATAACTTAATATAGCTAAATAATATATTTTGGCCATTTTTAAAATTGTCATATTTAATATATAAAATTATATATATATGTATATGTGTATATATATATATATATATATATATATATATATATGTATATGTATATATATATATATATGTATATGTATATATATATGTATATATATATATATATATGTATGTATGTATGTATGTATGTGTATGTATATATATATATATATATGTATGTTAATTTTAATAATAATTTAATATTTTACATTAAAACTTAACTTGCATAACCTAATGTTTGATGTGTTTGAAAACCTTTTATGTCAGTTTAATTAATATTAGATAATAGTTTGTGACACCAAAGTGTATCTCTCTCTCTCTGCAGTGGATTTGCTGGTTAAGGTTGGGGAGCTGGTGGATAAGCTCTTTGATGAGGATGAGGAGATAATGAAGAGTTGGGTGTCCACCCCACCCAGTGAGAGTGACCCAAACAAGGACATACAGCAGGACATCGCGTCCTCTCTGCTTGAGGCCGCCACGCAGCTTAGGTGAGACATATTAATTAAGGTCATGTGACCTTCTGCTCATCTGTCTGTCTGTCTGAGGTGTTTACCAACCTATTCATTCCTCTGTCTGCTGCTACATTAAGATATGTTCCCCCTGGATTCACATCAATGTTAATTTTCAAAATATGAATTTAAGGTTATTTAAATGTTTGTGTTGTAGGTCAGAGAGTCCAGAGGCTCTTGAAGTGTATCTTCATTCTCTCCAGCTTCTGACTACAGTAGAAGAGGGCATGCAGGCTCTGGGTGAGACCCACACACACACATACTGACCCTCACTGTTCCCTGAAAATATCCATTTGTTTTTAGCATGTGTATTTTCTTAGGTACAATTATGTAATCATCACACAGATGTTCATATATTTCTTTTAGATAAACGTAGATGTTCCTTAGTTAGATGTTCTGATAGTCTCTTATGCTAAAGGCTGCATTAGAAATACAGTAAAAACAGCACTATTTGAAATGTTAGTACAATTTTAAATAACTGGTTTCTATTTGAATATATTTTGAAATGTAATTGATTCCTGTGATCAAAGCTGAATCAGTCTTCAGTGTCACATGATCCTTCAGAAATCATTCTAATATGCTGATTTTGGTCTATAGGTCCTGGGTTCAAATCCTGAACGAGCCCCCGTTAAATGTTACAACCCCAGATGTTGTCTAGACCAGGGGTTCTCAACTCTGGCCCTCAAGGTCCACTTTCCTGCAGAGTTTTGCTCCAACCCTAATCAAACACACCTAGTCTTCAGGATCTCTGTAAAGTTATAGGCAGGTGAGTTTGATCTGGGCTGGAGCTGAGCTCTGCATGAACGTGGACCTTGAGGGCCAGATTTGAGAACCCCTGGACTAGGGTTTTGGAGGATGCAACATTTAAAAAATAAGAATTATTAGTGTGTGTGTGTGTGTGTGTGAATGGCAAGAGATAAATCGCGGGTTGAAATGGAAGGTATGGTAATGATACGGGTAATATATATATGGTAAAGATATAGTAAGAAATGGAGTTTAATATACATAATCAAAAAAAGAATAGTAAGATGGGGAAATAATATTTACAAGGAAAAAGGTACAAGGATTTGATGAATTGAAAGTTAAAAATAAAAGCATTTATTTGAAACAAATCTTTTGTAACATAAATGTCTTTACTGTCACTTTTAATCGATTTAATGCATGCTTATTTAATAAAAGTTTTAATTTCTTTAAAAAATGTAATTAAGTTATATGTGAATAATGAAAAATGACACGATATAATCAAAATTGATAAAAATGGATGTTTCTTTCTATTAAAAGATCTCACTTTATTTTTTGACTGCCCATGTAAAAGGTGTGTGAAATTTGTGGCAATGTTTAAAAAAAAAAATTCTTTGTCCTCAGTATCAGATGGAGCGTGTGGTCGTGCGGTGTGGACATTTGTGTGTAAGATCGTATGTGAGGATTTGTGTCAAGCGGACGACCCTCCTCTGATCCTGCAGGAGCAGAAAGCTCTCCTGGCCCCGGCGCTCGCCCTGCTGTCCGCGTTACACTCCAGTCTGCAAATGGATATCAGTACGAAACACACACTGAATAAATAACATTGAATTCAACTGTATGGGAGGCAGTGTTGTTTGTTTAAGGTTTGCTATTATATCGCAGTTTCGGGTTCAACGTCTGTTTATTCATCACAGGTGCAGAATTATTAGGAAGTCTTATTCGCATTCTGCAGTTCAACGCTGAATACCTTCAGAGCCGGACAGCTGGAAACTCCGAATCGGAAGAGAGACAGAAAGAAGAAGAGAAACTAGTGGAAGATGTTCAGCTCAAAGCTTTAGTCGAAACCACAGCGGAGTTCCTCTCAGTCGTCCTTATGGAACTGACTAAGGTGAAATTGGCAGCTATCCAGATTACAAATATATTAATAAATGATTAAAGATATATTATATAACCTTATAATATACTATATTACAGGGTTCTTTAAATCCTGCTCTGGAGGGCCACTGTCCTGATCAAACTCACACAAACCCTTATCAAACTCACTTACGTGTCATTTTCTAGTATCTCTGAAGACCTTGACTAGCTTGTTCAGGTGTGTTTGATTAGGACTGGAACTAAACTATGCGGGGCAGTGGCCCTCCAGGACCGGATTTGAGGAACCCTGTTATACTATATAATAAAATATAAATAAAATACATTTTTTTATTCTATATTACATTAGATTTATTATAAAAATAAAAAAGTAAATAAAAAATGTAAAGATATTAGGTTTAGAGAATAATTAGACATTATTAAATTCTATTTTAAGATATATTTTATTTATTATATTACATTATATTATAAAAGTGGTGTACAAAATATGAATTATTAAATATTCTATGTGAAAAGTATAAATTTCATTTTAAAATACTGTATGATATTATAAAGTAAATTTAAGAAATTAAATTTAAAGTGTAAGAGACATTGTATCATATACACATTACATTTTTACATCACTTGATAGCTTTAAAAAAAAAAAAAATTTAATTTACTATATAGTAAAATCACTTTTGGAATGTAATTTATAAATGAATGATGATAATGAAAATAAATTCTAATGCAAGATATATTATATAATTTACTACATTATATTCTATATTATAAAAGTAAAAAGTTCACTCGAAAATATATGATATTATATTAAAATTGTGAAAATTCCCTTTAATCTTCAGGATCTTCTGTCGTTGGTAGTGAAGGAAGGGCATCTGACAGAGAGAAGCTGCGTGTCTGCTGTTGCCACACTTGTACCTCAACATATTACGGCTGTACGTTCTTCTCTTTCCTTGTTCTTATTTGTCCTTTTCACTGCTCCCTACAGGCTCTGATTAATGACGGTTCTTCTCGTCCTTTCTCCTTCTACAGGTCCAGCACCTGGTTGGCTTGTTGTCAGAGGTGGAACCGAAACTGGCAGACATTATAAAAAAGGACTTTTCCATTTCATCCAATGTGTCAAGCTGAACTCAGCTGGATAAATCCAAAGTGTTCTTTAGCTCCAAGTTCTCAGACCCAAAAGACTGGAGATGAGTTTCTTATCTTCTTGTGAGCGGACTTATCCTTGGTTTAGATACGAAAAAAATAGCTTTCATAGTAAATGCTAAACCTTAAAAATGTTTAAATTGTGTATATTATTGTTTTGTTTGTATACACAGGCATCTCTATTTAGTAAACATAACCTGTTTTGTAGATTCCTTTTTTTGTACTTGTCATAAAGTAATCATTTTTATTTTATTTTCCCCAAATAGTTAATAGAATAGTTCTCATAGTAAAAAAAAAAATTCTTCCAATTTTTTTACATATTTAATTTCCATTACGCTTCACACTAAAAGATTTCACACATTACCGAAAGGTTACCAAACTTCCAGCACTCGATAGCGATCGTGACGTTTTTTTTACGCACACTCGTCTTCGTACACTCGAGTGTTTACTGATGTTCCATCAGGTGGCCCTCAAACGTGCGCGCCACGTCCTGGTTGTGATCGACCTCCCTCATTTGCTTTCCAAATAGCCTGCGCCATCAGAACGGGTAGAAAGGGACTACTGCGCACTTCCCGCGTGTGTGTGACGCCAGCAGGAATATAGCAGCTCTTTAATTAAGAGTTGGGATTGATATGCAGAGCGCGCTACATTCTTATGGAAATGTGGCGTGTAGGAGGAGGACCTGAGAGAGACACGGCTTACACTCAGCTGGGATCTCGACATGGACTGAATGGAAAGCAGACGGGGGCTGATTTTAACCACGTTTGCGTGATTCCGAGCCCCTGGCTTTTGTTGTTTTTGAGGGAATCTTAGTTGGCCTGAAAAGGCCAGATGCTCTGATATAAAAGGACTTTTGATTGACATGTGTCTGTTTTGAGCTTCACCTGAGGCAGATCTGACAGACAAACCTCAGGGTGAGGAAGCACTTAGGTTGGATGAGTGAACGCTTAACTAATATGAGTTGACAGAGGGCTGGTTGAGACGGAAGCAGTGCTGTTCATGTAGAAGTGAAAGCGTAACGGATGATTGACAATCATCTTCTCATTGAAGCCCAGAACTCCTGATTTGATGACGTGCAAAATTAGCTAAAATTAGCTAAAATGGCAAAACCGCTTCCACATTGCACACTAAATAGTCTACTTTGAGTAGATGTGTGCAATGGCCTGTGACAGTAATACAGATTTGGGCCCAGTTTACACCTGGTATTAAAATGCGCTTTGGTCGATAAAATCACAAGTAAATGAGGAAGACATTCCCGTTTACACATGGTGTTTTAATCCGTCTCTTTTGTCCACTTCCGTCCTGATTTCTTGAGGGGAGGCTCTATGGGTGGGTAAATGTATGGATTTTCGATCTAAATAAGCTTGCACAATTGACATGTAAATGCAAAAAGAGACGGCGGAAAAACATACGGAGAGCCGCAGATTTAGTTTCTGCTCTGACAGCCGCAAGACCAGCCGAACGCTGTGAGTGTGTGTTAGAAATCTGGAATGGTGAGAGAACATTGTGCTTGGTACATTTTTCCATCTTCAAAACAAACTTGGGTCTTAAAGCCGACAAAGTCCCACCTCACTAGCACGCTTCCCATAATGTTTACGCATTAGATCAGTAGACGGAGAGTAGGCGGTCTTTTGTGGCTGTTTGAACACATTCGACCACGTGAGCGTTTACACTACGATTGCAATCCCGTCAAATGCGTTTTCGACTACCTCTGGAAGTGGACAAGCTCAAAACGTTTTAGACCCCGTTTACACCTGTATTTAGCGTCGTCCACTTGTGATCGGATTGATGAAAACGCTTCTTAATACCAAGAAAAAATGGCTCTTTAAATGCTCTTTTATGGTTCTCTTTAAATGCGCACAAAACCCAAACCTCAAATGTCTCGCATTCAATAACAGCAATTTTATTTATTTTAAATGCATCAAGCAGAAACACACTTTTAAGGGGGTGGAAAGGGAGTTTTAAATAAAATAATTTTAAAAAATCGAATTCGGAGAAAAGGTCGACATCATTAACTTGCAGCTGCCGTTTAGTTTTATCATTTTTTTTATTTGATATTTTATTTATACACTATCGTTCAAAAGTTTGGGCTTAGTATGATTTTTGTTCTTTTTTTGAAGAAAAAAACCCTACTTTTAATCAGCTTGGATGCATAAAATTGATCAAAAGTGACAGTAAAGACATTTAGTGTTACTAAATATTTCTATTTTAAATAAATACTGTTCTTTTAAACTTTCTATTCATCAAAAAATCGAACCATCATGGTTTCTACACAAATATTAAGCAGCACAACCGTTTTCAACTTTGATAACAATAAGAAATGTTTCTTTAGCAGCATATCAGAATGATTTCTGAAGGATCATGTGACCCTGAAGACTGAAAAGTCAGCTTTACATCACAGGAATAATTACATTTTAAAGTGTATTCAAATGGAAATGTTATTTTAAATTGTCATAATTTTACTTGAGCATAAGAGAATTCCTTCAAATACACTAAGCATCTTTCTGACCCCAAACTTTTGAATGGTAGTGTGCATTTTTATTTTTAGACATTTTTACAGTGAACATGACATCAACATTTATTGATTCATTGGTGCATGTTATTCCACTATAAACATTTTTGTCTTTATAATCTTTCATCAAAAGCCTTCACCAAAGACCCCTGTTCTCCAACCACTTACATTTTGGTATGTAGGCTAACCTCTTTTAATTTGGTTGTTAAAATAAGTTCCAGTTCTATATTGCTTTCACATTTACTGGGTGTTGTTATTGTTATGCCACTGCATGACTTCAGCTAACATCACTGATCGCAAAAATCATCGCAAAGAACCCAAGTCTGAAACATGGTCAGTATTTAGTAGTAGCCACCTTATTATGGTTCGTATAAATTCAGAGGCATCTTTACGATTGATTACCTCAGAAATTCCATTTGATGAATAGACCACTGCATCAGGTGGGAACTCGACAAAGCATGTCATTAAACATGAATGAGGTCTTTGGTGTTGTCCGTAGTCACGTGACACATGCAACCACACGTTGCCATTGTGCACTCTGTCACGTACATCTCTTTTTTCACTCGTTCGCCCAGCTGCTTGTGCGTTCAGAGCTCATTAAAGACTGTGTAGCTGCCTCTCATCTGAGCCTCCTTCAGCTGCTGTTTATCTCTCCTGTCAACGGCAGCACAATGAAACTTTCTTTCGGTTCACTCTGCTTTTCCCAAAATAACTCTGTCATCTCATACTTGATGGTCTGTCCCAACTGTTTAAAGATGCATTCTGTTATTATTTACTCACCCTCGTGTCGTTCCAAACCTATATGAGGCACTAGAAGATATTTCGAGGAATGTTCTTTTAATACAAGGACCACAAGGTTTATAGAGAGAACAGCTTTCAAACTTAAAAAAAAGGACAGAGTATCATACTGTAACTGTAGTCCATTGTCGACTCGTATACTAGATTCCAAGTCTTTTTAAGTCATTAATGTGTGAAGAACAGAAAAATAAATTAAATTATTCACTGCTAATCTCAATTGTTTTTGCATTCAGATTAAGAAATTATGCATTGGCGTCTCACACCAAGTAATAACAAACAAAATTTTGGTTAAATGAAACTTAATTAAACCAACCCTCTTTTATGGTGTTTAAGGTGTTTATTTTATATACATATAAAATATATGTCCAAACTTATGCACCCTGTATTTTAAGGAAGAACATTTATTTATTTACGATACATTATTCATTCACAAAGAAAATTGGTGTCCTTAAAGGTTGGATTTTTCCTAATTTTTTTAAATTAAGGCATTAAGTTCAGTTTCCAAAAGATGATTTTTTTATTCCTCTTTTTAGTCAATTTTAGTATTGGTGACTAAACTTATGCATAGCACTGTATATATATATATAATGTATTTATTATATATAAGCTATATACCATAGGGACAACGTTTATGTTTTATAGTATTGTGTGTGTATATATATACATACATATACACACACACACACTGTATATACATACATCATTGGGAACACTTATTTTTTTATTGTTTTTACTACTTTTTACTAATATATTATTTATCACTGTAGCATATTTCGATGTACTGTGATAGTTTGAACTCTGTTAGAATTCTTTATTTTTTCAGTGGACTCTTATGAAAATATTTTTAATGAAATAAGACCAGATCTAGTTTTAGATCATTCTTTTTTAATGTCTTTCTCGCCATGAATATAGATGGGGTAGCTGGCATGGTGTTCAACTATAAATTAACAAATGTAATGCATTATTTAGATATTTATTAAATTAATTACTTAAGGACTTAACAAGTTTCGAACAACATGCCGGTAAGTAAATAATGACATAACTTATTTTATCATGTTTGAAGTGGTTGCTTTAACATCCTTTCACACCCATTTCTTTCTTTCTGTTTGCCTTAAACTTGTTTATCTTGTACCTGACATGATAAGAAGTGTACAGAAGGAAGTGTCTTTTCAGTGTTAGGAATCATTCAGGAACATTTTGATGTCTATCAGTAATGACAGCCCGTCTGCAAGAACGGAAACAGGGTCTGGTGAACTTGCGACCCTTCTGGCCTTTGAAATGTCAGAGCTGAGTGATTTCTCAGCCAGAACTTGACAGCCATTTAAAAGAAAAGTTCACACTGAATTTGCAGGCGTGTTTGTGTGTGTGTACGATTATATGTACGCTGTAACTCGTGTCAGCCGATAGCATGTGTTTTGTGTTTGTTCTGTCAGAGGTGGAGCTCTTAAAATTATCATCTTGCAACACCAATGACGCACAAATGACTACAATATAACTTGCTTGTGTACACATGATTTTGTTTGTCCTTGTGATAATATTTGATGCTGAAAGTGATGCGCACTACCAGTAAAACATTCGGTCATGGTGCTCAGAGCAAGCGCTTGCTTCACAATTGTTGCTTCAACTCATGTTGCTATTGTTCATGCCATACAGCAGACCACTGAACTCATTTATAATGCAAAGCAGCTTTTCACATAAAGCAGATGTCATGGTCCAGTTCTTGGTAGAATCGCTATAGGGTGTTTGCTTACTAGCTCAAGTCAAAACGGTTGTAAATGTTGTTCATGATAATTAAATACTGGCATAAAAAACCCTTTAACATCCATTACACAAAATATTTTTTAGTGGAAAAAGTATCTAACATTCTTAGAATGTTCTTCATATTTAAAAAAAAAAGTGGAACTGTTCAATGAAAGGTTCTTTAGAAAACCAACGATGGTTATTCTATGGCATCACTTCAAAACCTCCTTTTGGAATCTTATTTTGTGAGGGAAAATCCACTGATCGTCACGCTCCAGTAATGTGTTTGTGTGTGTAAGTGGTTTATTGTGTGTCCTCATATGCACCGTGGAGTTAGTATCGTAATTATGATTAAGGCAGATCACCAAGCTCAGGTATCACACTACACGTGTGTAAATCCCTTGATTGAATTGAACAGAACTGGGCCAGGTTATCAGTGAGGGGTCTGTCTAGGATGGGCATGTTCTCTGTGCCACCTGCTAAGAATACTCACCCGCTTTCCCTCGCCTCTAGTTCCTCTCTCTCACACACACACTGGTGTTGTGTAGGTGAAGTGGATTCTAATGATCTGCCTTTTCAAGGAATGCCAGAACATTTTCTGCAAACATTGTAAATGTGTAATTTAGTAATACACAACTTTAATAAAAACATCTAGAATGGTTAATAGAAGTTGTTTACATTTGTTATTATTATATGCTTTGAGGAATGAGGCAATTTTACGCCGTCTATCATGACGCTTTGCAGGCTCTGCTCTGGCTGCTCAGACTTTACCTGAACGATCTTATGCTTTCAAAGCTAGCTTGCTATTGCTAGCCTCTCCTACTACCCTACATAATATATTATGTACCTACCTATATATACATATACTACAGTGCTGGTGAATGATTGAATCTGATTGGTTGATAAAATGTAATTTTCAGGGAAATGCACGGGCACGGCTAAAGTAGTTCCAGGCAGGTCTTGACCGCATTACAGTTCCCTATCACTTCGCCAAATTACTTGTTATTTCAAAGGTCTTTACAGCCTACAACAGCAAAAGAACCAAAACCCACAATGACACTGACCAAGCAAGTAAGTAGCCTATAGTAAACAAGGGGATAAAATTACAAATTATTTCCATGCTTTTCCAACAAAATTAAGTTTTATGTACAGAAAG